>JAWWES010000037.1:10673699-10721311 GCA_035583135.1 Lophotriccus pileatus
TCCCCTTTGTTTTTTTTTTTTTTTTTTTTTTTTAATTGTTTCTATGGAAAACCCGAAAAAGTTGAGCGGTCCCCCAAATTAGCAGCTGCTGGTGACGAGAAGCCGCTGGCCGAGGCTGGAGCAGAGCGGTGTCTGAGATTAGCCGTGGCATGGAGCTGTGCTGGGCCCATGTGACTGCGGTGTACATTGGAAGAGGAAGCTGTAGAGGTCAATGCAAAGGCATTGTGCCAGACTCTGGCAACCAGGGGAGTGCTGGATGGCGGAAGATCCTCCCGCAGGCTCCCGAGCCGCCCGGGAGCTGCTGGGCCGGGACAAAAGCAGGCCTGGGAGATTAACAGCAGAATTAAGGCTCGTTTGTGGATGGAAGGAAAAACTGGTTTATTTTCCAAAGGCTTTGTAGGTTTTTCTTAATCACTATATGTGGCTCTTTTCACTAAAACCATCTTTATTGCAATGGTGATTGTGTTTAGAGGAGTTTGGGGAAAACAGAGGGAAAATGGGGGAGAACATGGACAAGAAAGAGTTGCATGTTCACACTTATACCTGCCTTGGTGTTTTCTCCCAAAACTAAATTTCAAGCGCTTTGATTTGACGGGATTCAATCCTGTTATTTCCTCTCTGAACACAAGCAGATCGACTGCTTCAGGTTTAGATTGTTGACTGCTGAGGAATAACTAAAACCAGCTAATGCTCGGGCCACGTTTGCTCTTTCAGAATATCTTAATTCAGCGGGTGATTGTTGGTAGGTAGCACTGTCTAGAAAATTTTTGTTGGTATTTTACATCTGACCTTTTGGAAACTGAAAATAATTGACTCCATGAGGATTTGAATTTTTTTACTTTAAACCAACATGAACCTCTAACACTCAGCACTGCCCACAAACTGAGAATTTCCATGTTGTTTTTTTTTTTTAATGAGCAATAATTATTCAATCTGTGACTTTTTGCAGTTTGGCTGGAAGAAAGGCAACTTCCTTTCTGGGCTCCTTTTATTGTTTTTAAATTCTATCTGACTTGTAATCAACAACATCTTGGTAGAGAAAACATAAAAGGAGAAATTAAAAAAAAAAAAAAGTGTTTGGGAGGGAAGGACTCATATTTTGAAATGGAGCATATTGAGAGTGTAGACAGCTTCTTGGCTAGCTGTGATTTTTGAAGCATCTGAAATACCCCAGGGGCAGCAAAAGCTTCTTCCTGCTTCTGAAGGATTAGGGGGAAAAAAAAAAAAAAAGAAAAAAAATTCCAGAGTGGGCAAGAGGAGAGACGTGTAATTGCACCAGGAGAGGTTTTAATTGTGAGATGAAGGCGCAGGACCTTTTTTGAAGCGCACAAATTGACTGTCTTCATGACAGCATTGCGTATCATTCTGTCAACTCCGGCTCGGGATGTGGTTGCTAGGCAGCGGCTCTTATGGACCCAGAGTGGCTCTGATTTGCCAGCCTTCTGCAGACACATGGTAAGGTCCTTCCCAGCCTATCATCTACAGGGACTTCTGCACGCCGGCTGCATACTGCTGAGCTTCTCCTACCTGCCTGTGAGCAGAAAAAGACACACTTAAATGAAACCCTCTATTTTTTTTTTTTTTGCTTCTCTTCTTCTTTTTTTTTTTTGTTTGTTTTGTTCCAAATCCCCTTCCGGTGGTGTTTCTAATAACTCCCCTTAAAAACTAAAGCAAACCAAAGCAAAAACAAACAAACAAACAAACAAACAAAAAAAGCCATGAAACGGAGACCGGAACAAGGAAAAGAGGTTAGTGGGTTAAGTGGTGTGTGTTTCCTGCGTTTGCAGAGGTGCCTACAGTGAGGAGGGCGGCTGTGATTCGGCCATTAGTTACAGATGGTGGCTGGAGGCTGGAGATTCCTGCAGCCACAACACGGCTCTTGTGTCTGTTTTCCAGCGATGCCGACTTTAAACGGCTCAAAACCTGCATCCAGACGGCACAAAAAATAGTGGATTTGATCCTTAGCGTTGCTGCCAGCTGGGTCCTTTACGTGTTTTGATGCAGAAATGCCTAGAGATGTGAACAAAAAGGAGTTAGTTTGCCAAACAAGGTTTCTGTCCCCCAGTCCTTGCAAAAATGGCATGAGTGGCAAGTAGGTAAAGAACATTCAGGAGGGTTTATAGGCAGATTAGATTTTTGAAAACTTTGCTCTTGGAAGCAATTTGTGTACAACTCTTGGTGCAGGTCGTGTCTCTCGAGCAGGGACGGAGAGAATTGAAACAGATCACCCTGGGGACTGGCAGTGGCATAAGAAATATTTCTGAACAGCCTCACTTTTAATGTTTTTCCATTCCTTAACTCTGAAGGCTTTCGTTCCTCTTGTATGAACAGCAAACTCAGACGGGGAGACTCGCGTTTTTCAGCAGAAACCTCGTTATGTTCACGAGACAAATCACTGTACTAGAAATGCAGAAACTTAATTGGTGGAAGCAGCACTGCACACACAGTTAACCTCTGCAAATTAAGACATGAAAAATACTGTTTCAGGCTGATTCATTTTTGCCCTTCACTCTGCTTGCAGGTACTGTTTGATGAGTGTGAAAGGATGCTTCACTGATTTTCATATTGATTTTGGTGGCACTTCAGTGTGGTATCACGTTTTCCGTGGGGGGAAGGTAGGTGAACCTTATTTGATATTTGTTTTTATTTGTCTGTGCCTCTTATGGAGGGGAGGGGTTGCTTTCTCTCTTTTTATTTCTTTTTTTTCTCAGTCTGTTTCAGCAGCTTTGTTCATACTGATACACACAGAGTTTGCTGAACTAGAAGGACATCACTCACCGTTATGAAACAAATGAGTGATTTATTTGAAATACCAAATGTGTTATTTGTGTTGGTGGTGCTTTTGCTGTGTGGTCCAGGAGAGTCTTGCAGCGAGATGTGGCTGTGTGTACCCTTGCTGGGTCAGAGTGCCCTCACAAGTCTCCTTTTGTAGCTGGAGCTTCTGTTCCTTTCAGAATTCCATGTTCCTGTAGCGTGCACAGGCACATTATGCCAGACCTGAAATATTACAGGATGCAGAAGCAAAGTGTGTGGCTACATTCACATCTTCTCTGGCTTAGGATGTTTCCCCCAGTTACATATAGACAGTGTATGGTGGGAACTGAAATAAATCTGTGGTGCAGATGCTGTAGTCCAGTGAAGCAGAATCTCTGTAGCCCAGTGAAGCTGTTCTGTACCAACACACTGGTCTGACCTGCAGGTAAACCCCAGGCATCTTCTGAGTGAGATGTTTCTGGAAAAGAGGTGACAACTGACAGGTATCCAGCCACTTCCAGCACATGGACCAATTGCTGCTGCTGTCTGTGTGTGTGACTCTGTGTACAACACCTGGAAAACCAGGGGTTTATGCAGAAAGTGGCTCGTTTGTTTTAACACAGGATAACCTTGGTGGAATCTCTCAGCTATTTGTTTTTGTTGACTGTTGGTAATAGTTAAATTTTCGTTTTATTTTTAGATCTTCTGGCTGATTCCGCCTACTCTGCAGAATCTAGAACTTTATGAAGAATGGGTTCTCTCAGGAAAGCAGAGTGATATCTTTCTGGGAGACAGGGTGGAACGGTGCCAAAGAATTGAGCTGAAACAAGGCTACACGTTCTTCATTCCTTCAGGTATCGCTTGTTAAGGAACTTTGTGGAATCACTGGGGGTGTGTTTGACTAACAGTTCTCTGTAAAACAATTCTTCACACCTAAACCCCGTACTGACCTCCTTATTAGCTGTGGCAGAAGGAAGGCTAAGGACTGAATGCACTTAATTTTCCAGATATTAAGGCTTACAGAAACTGTGCTGTGAGGAATGTGTGCAGTGACCACTTGTGCAGTACTGGGGGAGAGAGAACTTGGGCCTCTGGGGGCTGTCAGTCCACTGCTCCTCCCCAGAGTTGTACTGACTGCTGTTGTAAGCTTGCTGGGAAAGATGTTTTCCTCTTTTTGTGGTCTCTTCTGGCAGGTTTCACCTGCAGTTCAGTAACTGTCTTCCTTGCCTCTACCTGTAACCAGAGGTGGGTCTCGATTCCCTGATGGAATTCTAGGGAGATTCCAGTCCATGGAGGAGCAGACGTTGTGCTCCCTCAGGGTTGCTTCTTGGGGAAACAGTTTTATTGTTATAACTCTTCAGATTTCTGTCGATGGAGACTGTGCTGAACCTGGAAATCTTCCAGCAGCCCAGCCACCCTCAGTTTTACACTCCTGCCCACCTCAGCAGCTGTGTTCCATGATCCAGGCTCGTCTTGCAAAGCCACCAGATAGTTGCTGCTTTGAAGGCTGGTGGCTTCAGCCCTTTCTGCTCCTGCCTAAATTGGATTAATGACAGTGGAAGGTGTAACACTCCTTATTTAAGGTGATAGCAGACTTTGCTTTCCTTGACTGTTATGGGACCGTAAGTTTGTTTATAATGATTTAACACATTGCCTCTGTCTAGTGGATCTTACAGGGAGATGAGTATAGGTAGACTTTCTGCATGACAGAAAGATAGGTTGGTACTTTTTCAGCTCTAGAATTAATTACTTTGTGGAGATAGGATTATTATTTTTTAACCCTAGAGACAATTCAGGTCATGCAGAGACAGTGACAATGTTCTTCCCAACTGGGGAGCATTGCTGGGATCAGTTGAAGGCCACAAATGTGCACATTTGTAAGTATTTGGTAAGAATCAGCCTGGGACTGACAGGCAGAATGACTTTGAGGGTGGAGGAGTTAATCCATTAAAGGAATTAGATCTTCCCTTGAAACAGGTCAGAATGTGCTGTTACTGTTTGAACTGGGTGTTTGAGTGTGGCTGTGCTGTTTGCTCAGATCCCATTACTGCATCTTCGTATTTATCTTCATCCTCCTGTGAAAAGTCTCTTCCAAATAAGACTTTCTGCATGTCAGGTTAGCCATGCTCAGCAGCTGGAACACTGCAGGTTGGGGGAGCTTGGACAGGACACAGCTGTGACAGGGTGGCTGACACAAAGTGATTCCAAATGGGGTTTTGACTGTAGTTTCTGCTTTCTTAGGAAAGCCCCAAGTACAGAAATGCCAATATCTCAGACATTTTAGGCTCTGTGCCACATTTGAAAAGCATTTATGAATAATTTCTCTCTAAGCACCTCATAGATTCAAGGGTTTTTGCTCTGCTGTATATCGTTCAGAAAACTTACTTGCAGATCTCATATTTGTGTGAAAGAGCATTATTTCTGTCTCTGTTTTAAGAGTATGGAAATGCCTAATTAAAGGCTGTTCCAGGTCAGTGAATTGAGCACAGCTGTGTAAAACAGGTCAATTCCTGTGACCTCTTTGCTCTGGTTTGTGCACATACCATGTTAGTTAATGTTTGGAAGTGTTTTTTATGTGCTTTAGAAGTGTTCATAGTGTTTAGGCTCTGTTTATTGGTGTCTGTAAAACCAGTGTGTCCCATATTTTCAATTGAGCCTGATAAACTCTTGACCAGCCTCAACTCATCCACAAGGAAATACCTTCTAATTGCAGGTTTAGTCACAGGAAGTGTAAAGGAATTAGTGCTCAGCTGGACTGTGAGGGGAGAACATTTCAGCAAAGGACTGAAGCGTATCCTGCTCTGCTCCTGTTCTCAAGTAATTTTTGGGAGTGGTCCTAGAAATGATATTATAGCATGGCAGTGTGAGGATAGAGTAGTTAGAGAAGACTGTAAGAAGACCTGTGAGGGAGTGAGAGGTCACAGGCTCGTGGGAAATGGAAGGTTTCTCTGAGAATCTGGGATCAGCAGTAGATCCAGTAAATCCCTGAAACTACAAACCACTTGGCCAAGAATGGGAATCATTCTTACAGAAGGCATAATTACAGTGCTCACCAGGGCCTCAGGGTATTTTCCTCTCCATCACTGCCATCATCCTTTCAGGATTAAGTTTAAACCTGTGCTTCTAACCCTGCAAGGCACTGAGAGGCACGATCTGAACTGTGGGATCAGGGAGGAATTGAGCCCAGTATTGTCAGCACAGTGAGTTGTTATGGGCCAAGGTGCCTCTTGAAGCATTTGAGGAGTTCTTCCTAAGTCTGAGGAGGGGGGAAGGAAGCTGGGATTCTGAGGGGTACCGTGTGAGGGGCCTCATGCAGTGCCTGACTGTACTCCTGGATGGCTCCACACGAGCCATGCACTGTTACAAGTTCTCACCACCCACTGTACTTGTTCCCACTGGTGAGTAAAGGATCATAACTCTGGTAGAGTCTGTGGTAAAGTGATAAAATCAACCAGGAGCCAGGCCTTTGCCATTAATGTAACGGGTGTCAGCCTAATTGTTGATTGAGAAATACACCATGTTGTGCCATGCTGAGGTTTATGGCCAGATTAGGTTCAAGATGTTGGAGCAGCTGAAGGTTCAAGAGGGCAGGAAGCCATGGTTGCTACCAGTGTCAGTAAATGATTATTTTTTTCTGCAGAAATCTCTTTTTTTCCCAGGATGGGAGAAAGCTTGTCCTTGTGCAGGAATAGTGCTACAGCCCCAGGGTGTCTGCACTCTGTATGTCACCGTGGGCAAAGTTAAGTCTTTCTCATTGACCACAGGTGAAATCTGGTCAGGGTAACACATCTCACTCTGGGACAGTGGACAGTGGATGCTCCACATCTGACTCACAGGCCAGATAGAAGGGAAATTCTTTATAGAGGCTGCTTCTCTTCAGGTGGAAACTGTGATGATCTGTAAGAGGAAAAGCAGCATCTCAGTGCTGAGTTACTGTCTGAGGTTTTATCAGTCACAATCAAATCTAGAGGTTGTCCAGTATTATTTGTGCTGTAACTTTCTACTGCACCATGTGATGGCTTGCAGGGAGAAGGTGTGAAGTGTTTGGAGGCTGTGGTGGTGGTGTTATGGAGAAGCAGTTTAGGTGTCTCTCATCACTGTGCAAGGGACACACAGAGCCATGGATAAACTTGGATTTTCTCTCTTTTTGTGAAGACCAGTTTTGCTGATGTCCAAGGTAGTTGCCACACTGACTGTGGATACAAGTTGATTCCAGGGTTCGTGGGTTGGTCTCAGAAAGTTTGCAAACATCCTGGTTTTGGTTCCTTTGGGAGGAGGCGGTGGGTGCTACCAAGGGTTGTTCTAATCATATTCTGTTTCTTACAGCCCTTTTCTGAGCCTCTGCCACTGCTCAGAGGTAGTGGGATCATGAGCAGGTGGGTTTGGGTTGACTCTGCTGATCTTACTGTAGTATTTTCAAATATGTAGCTTTAAGTACATGGAAGTACATAGAAGAGATGAGATGCTGGACTGCTGTAAGATACTGTAGGGGACTTCTGCAGTGCTGATTTACTCAGCATTCCTATGATCAAAATCCAGACAGGATAGCTGGCTGTCAGCTGGATGATGTTCCTTTCTGGTTCCTCCTCCAACTTCTCCCTCGTGTTGCTGCAGTTTTACAGCAGCTGTGCTTCACCTCGGAGCCGGCTGCGTTCCACTGAGGAGTAACTCTTTGGTTTACTTTAGTTTTCTTATGTTCTTTATACTGCACCTTGGGGCCTTTGGCATGGAAACATGCTGTTAGAGTCTCTCTTAATTTCTCAAGAGCTGAAGAATGAGCCACAGTCTAACAAAACACCCTCACTGGTCGTGGTGATTATTGTGATACCTGAGAGTGTTCCGCAGTTCACATAAATAATGACCTTTCTCAGATGAACGTTTTTGGGAAGGAAAGTGGGCAGAAAGAGATGTTCTGTGTGGACTGCAGGCAGCTATTTGCAAGGATTCAAAGTGATTCAGATGCTGTCTCAGTGGATATCAGTGGGATTCTGCCTATTATGAGTGTGTGGTCTTAGGTCACCTCTGCTGTGCCGGTGAGAGTTTGATGGATTATTGTGTGATGGGGCCAGAAGGTGGCACATAGTCTTTGTAGCAAGGAGAATGACAGGCTATTAAAATCTGACTGGTAAATTTTGTGCAGGGTGTTGTGCTGGGGCTGCAGAGCTGCCTGGCTATTTCTGGTTGCTGTTCAGCTTTTCCCATCCTGTGAGCTTCCACTGACACTAATGGAAGCTCCATGCCTGGAACCTTAGTGAGGATCAAGTGATGAAGATCTGGAGAGGATCAAAGAGGAGAGTTTTTTTGCCTTGAGTGTCTTTTTTCAGATGGAAACTGACAAGATAATGTTGGATTTTTGGTTCTATACCTGATGCAGTGCTCTACCTAATTCTTACAAATGATTTAAGATTGAGAGTTACTGTATTACTTGTACTACTACCAGGGCAAAATTAGTAATTTTTTAACTTTAAAAATGTAAACATGATCTTTCCTTGGTGTATTGGGCTGTGGGCACTATTATGATGCAGTCATTCTTCTCTGGAGATGAGTGAAATAATGCTTCATTTACTGGCAGTGCCCACTCTCAGGTTATCTCTTTAGTCCCTTTTTATTTTTGAGGTGTACATATTTCATCTTTTCCACCCCAGGTTGTTGTAGAATTGCAGGAAAATGTGTGTGACTTCTGTATCACTGAGGAAAATATCTGTTCAGTTACTAATGGAAACAGATTCACCATGGTTTTGGCTTGGAGCTTGTAGGCTGTTTGCCCCATAGCTTTGTAAGTTAATATTCTTTTTCATTATTCTCAGATGGATGATTGCGTCCTTGAGTAGGAATTTGCAGCCCACTGAAATCTTCTAACAAGTTTGCAATGTTTAATAATAGTTGGTTTATAAAATTCAAACGATAATGAGATCATGTCTTTTAACTGTTCAGAAAAACGTTTGTTACTGTTAATTTTACCTTCTTGATTTACTAGAGATGATAACATCTAAATATTCAAGTATCTTAGGAGTGGTGGAATAATTCATAACTGTAAATCAGCTGAGAGCATTTCTGAGCCTCCTGAATAGAATTCCTGCTCAGTGTTGGCTTGGCTTCACAAACTAGGATTGTTTTGGGAAGGAAGAAGCACTTACTGATCAGCAAGAACTGAAATAAAAGACATCAGCTTCACAAAACCATAAGCGGATGGGCTTCTTGTTGGGGCTTGGCATGAGGGCTGTGAGTATGCAGTGTCTGCCCTCCCAAATCCACTTATCCCGTCTGGCTGAGCCTGGTGCTGGTGTGTGGTGTGGAGAGCTCTGCTCCGGGGCAGCACTAGCAGGAAGGACGGGCTGGTTCCACCTTCCCTCCCTCCTCACTGGTAGCAGCACGGGCTGGTTTGAGGCTGGTCATCCAGGAGCAAGAGTGTTCTAGTTCATGACTAGTCCTTGAAGCCACAGTGCATATCTTTCATCTGCAGGATTTAATTGTAGCTTTAGGTGATATTTAGCAGGTGCTTTTGTTTGTGGCTTTCAGCCAGAAATTAACAATATCTTATCCCACTGACTTTTGACTTTTTCAGTCCTTAATCCATTTGTTCTGATATTGCTCCAGTGCTTTTTTTTTTTTTTTTTTTTAACATGAAGGATAAAATTGAATTTGTGGCATTTTACTCTCTATTGCTTTCCTTTTTTTCTTTTTGGTTTTTGAGAACGTTACAGTTTTTGAGACAATGACCAAGAGGTGAGGTGTTATCTTCCCTCAACACAGAGGGTTATGCAGCAGTGCCAGGGTTTGTGTGAGCAGCACAAAGCAGTCACTGAGCAGAGAACTGAGGAACTCAGTCCGGAGGTGTCTGCGTTGGAGGCTCTGTGGCAAGTTTCTGCTGTGAGAGCTGTAACTCAGACACACATGAACAGGCATGACAGGCTGTTCAGCACAGAGTGATGTGACCACACATCAGCAGAGCTGTCAGTTCATCTGATGAACAGGTGAGGGTGAGGCAGGGCATGTGGTGGTGGGGATGGTACCAAAGCAAACCCCTTGGCTGCTCTTTTGTCTGAAACACACGTGCAGCTTTCTCCTGTTCTGGAGGTTTATCTTCCTCTTGAAAAACCTTGGCAGTTGGGGAGCTGAGAAGATGGGTGTTCTGGTTTGCAAATGGTCACAATGAACATTCATCCTGCTCAGTTTATTTCTGAATCGTGCTGTATCTAAGCTGTGGGGATGGATTGAATGTGCCATCCAAGCTCCACTGTTCTCAGAGCTCATTTCCACAATATATTACCCTGATGGAAACTGTTTCCTGTTTTCTGCTCATCTCTGTTCCCTCCCACTTCGACTTTTCTGGTGCTGGCTCCCGGTTTTTCTCTGTACACAGCCTTGTTAATATTAGAACAGGAGATTTTAATGTTTATTTTTCCCTTTGTAACGCCTGTGCCAATCTTCCTGGGGTTTTCTGCCTTGTCAATTCCCCATCATTTCTGTCTAACCTTGCCCATGCTGTCCTGTGTCCCTGGAATACACCTCCTGGCGCTTGTGCCTCTGCAGTTTCAATTATGCACGGACGTTCCTCAGGCAAGTGGAAGCTATTTTGGGATACAGTGTGACTGAAACACCCTGTACAGCTGAGTGGCCAAAATCTATTTTGTGTGCAGGTGACTCCTGTGACAGGGCTGTGTCCTGGAGCTGGCAGAGGGGCTGTGAGCTGGATCCTGCCTGTGGGAGCACATGAACTGCTGGAGATCTGGGATTCCCCGGGCCTGAGCTCTGTGTCCACAGGCATCACCCACACTCATCTCTGGGCTGTGCCTGAAAATCATCCTATTCCATGCTTTGGCAGGGGTAGGAACTTGACTTACCAGGACTTTACAGTTAGTGATTTTGAGTTTGTTGCTTGGTCTCTGGTTTGTTTTCCCCCCTCTGGTGGATTTTAGGGCTGTTATTGCAGGGTCTTTCTATTAAGAATCGTGTCATTAAGAGCAGTATTTTCAGTCTTGTTGTTAGAAATACTTGCATATTGAAGGACCTTGTGATTAGCTAGTTCAGAAGCTGGCAGTTGAAGGCACTAATTGTTTGTAAGATGTTTAGTCCTGTATTATAAATGCAGGCAGGGAATTAAAGATGTTACCCACAGAACCAGAGGTTGTCTCACATAATTTAAGGAAGACTTTCATTTTGCACCTGTACCAGCTCTGTAACAATAGATGTTCAAAACTATATTTGTGTTTGTTAATCTTTCTGCTGAGGGCTTGTCAGGGCTGGGACACCATTTGTTGGAGCATTGGCTCAAGCCAGTGATAGATCCTTTCACATTTCTCCCAGAAATATTGGGACTAGTGCCAAGAAAGTCTAGCAGTTATTAACACAAAGATCCTTGGCGTTTGATGGGGGCAGAGTCGAGAGGTCAGGGAAGGTGTGATGAGAGTGAACCCAGAGAGCAGGAGCCAATGAAACCAGCTGCACTCCAGTGTGACATTTTCACTGAGAAAATACAGCTTGTAGGAGGAGGCCACTGTGTGCTTGCAGGAGAAGCACCCACTCAAAGAACAACTGCATTGACGGGATTTCATTTTATTGGTTATAAAATGAAGGGATATCTCCTTTTAACCTTTCATACTGGACTAGAAACCCAGGTTTCTGCTCAGCAACTCCTTTTACTTACGTTGTAAACATCAGGTGTCAAATTGTATCTTGAATGATGTTGATCATTCTATTAAAATAACTTGTTGCATCTGTCAGATCCAGTGTGGTTGGACATGGACTCCTGTGCTGAGAGAGCTGCAGTGGGAGGTGGTGCTGGGGGCTCTCCAGTGTTCTGATAACTGGCTGGTTCATTGCACTTTTTTGAGCTTCATTTTGTTCATCTTTAAACCTGACAATTAAGGTGAATTGTCACACAGACCTACCCCGTGTTTCGGCACCGAGCCAATAAATTGCTTTGGGGACCCAGCAAGAGATTTGCTTCAGCATGTGGCTTCCATTCTTTCCCCCAGGCACAGAACTCTTTGATTACCCAGTGGAAGCAGTGGCTCCAACTTCTTTGACCTTGGATCTGCTCTCCTTCCCAAAGACTAGATCAGGAAGATAATTTATTTTTCTAGTAGCTTGCTCTTAGTACAAACTGATGTATTTCATGGGAGGTGCTGAACTCCTTCAGCTGTGAAGCTTTTATAGTGTTGATGTGTGTAGTTGCCACCCTACCCTTACATGAAAAAAAATCACAAACCCTCTCTAGTTGGTTGTTCTTGATTTGGAGCTAACAATCAGGCTGGATCATTGTGAGTGACTCCACAGCTGAAATTATCCTGACTGGAGCAGGAGAGATGCAATAATTCCAAGAGCTGCCAGGGCCATGAGCCGCCCGCTGGTTTTATATGCGTCACGTGGAGTGTGTGGAATCAGACCTGGGAATTGACTGAGCCTGGGAACAGGTTGCCCAGAGGAGCTGTGGAGTCTCCATCCGAGGAGATGCTGAAGAGCCATCTGGACACAGTTCTGTGCAGCTGGCTCTGGGTGGTCCTGCTCATGCAGGGGGCTGGACCTCCAGAGGTCCCTTCCAAACCTCTACCATTCCGTGGTTCTGAAATTCAGAAAAATAATGCATCCAGGGGGATGGGCTTGTGTTTCCAGGGGGAAAATTCTAGTGCTGATTTTTTTCTCCTTCCTATTTCTCTCCTACCAACATGCCCTTAAATGAAAGCCCCAGTCCTGCCATCTGCTGTGGCTCAAGGACTTCTCAGGTTGAGCCTTGCAGGCCTATATGGTCGAAAGATTGTTGTGGAAGAGCACTTTTGTGGCTGCTAGCTGGAAAACCCTCTAGGCTGAATGGCATTTCCCTGCTCCCTCACTGATCTGGAAGTGAAGGAAAGCTGCCACAGCTTTAATGGAAAGTACTGCACAGTCAGGAGAAAATTGACTGCCCCCCATGTTGCTTTGCTGTCTGCTGGTTTATAAATTGTAATGCTTTTCATTAAAAAAAAAAAAAAAGGAGGGAAAAAAAAGTGTCAGGTCTCTGTGGGTCCCAGATCATTAGCAGGATCAATTCCTTTTTCACTGCAGAGATCAGAGGCTACAGTCTTGCATAGCCAGAGCTTCAGCTCCTGACAGACCAAGCAAACAATGCAGAGGCAGAAGAGCTGGTGTGTGGCTGCCTGAATTGCTGTGCCTGGATTTTCGTTGTAATAGGAGATTCTTTGGAGCCTGTGGAATGAATTCAGTCCCTTGCAGGACTGGATCAGAACAGCCTTATCAGCTCCACTAATAGAAATGTTAAATCCCTTAACTTGGGGTTTCCAGTCAGACAGATTTCTCAGTTACTTCAGGAAGTTGATCACAGGAGGTGAAACTTTAACCTCTGAAGGAGGGCTGGCAGTTTGACATTTTGGATGTCTGTTGTGTGTTCTGGTGCTGGTGTGAAGGAAGTTTGCTGTGCCTCAGTCCAGTTCCACAGCCCTTGCCCCCTCCACTGCTGACACGGTTTGCAGCCCTGCTGGAGGTGCCAGGAGAACGTCTGAGAGCCTGAGTGTATCAAACAGACTGAATTTACTTCTTAGTCATGGATGTGGTTGAGTCATAAGCTTGAGTGTGCTCAGTAAACACTGTAACTGTTCGGTGAATAAATAGAAGAACCCGATTTACAGAGGGTTGTACGTCACAAGATGCCCTTCTGCAATGACTGGCCCTGTAGTGGGGCCATGAGCATCCCATTTAACCTTTCACTGCTTTACCCTCTCATCTCCTGCACAGTGGGGCTCAGGGGGTTGTTAAAATTTGATGATAAATTGCTCTGTAACACTGCGTAGCACGAGGCATTCTCAGTTCTTTGCTTTCCCTCTCCAGGGTGGATACACGCGGTTTATACTCCAGTAGATTCTCTGGTGTTCGGTGGAAATATCCTGCATAGCTTTAATGTTCCCATGCAGCTTCGCATCTATGAGATTGAGGACAGAACAAGGGTAAGGACACTTGATTCTCTTTTTAACTGAGCGGTTCTTTGCGACTGTGATCTGTCATAGTCTCTCTCTCTCTCGTATTCCCTCCTGACAAACAACAACTGACGGGATCTCTGTGTCAGAGCCGTTGAAACAAGAGGTAAACACGAAGTAATGAGACTTTCAAATGTTGGTTTATTTTTAGTGGGATTTACTCATCTGTTTTTTCCTAATTCCCGCAGATGTGTCCCTTCTGTGTCTTTTGTCTGCCTGTTAAACTTTCATAAAGCACCTTCCCTCTTGCACAAAAACACACTGCGCTTCACAGACCTTGGCAGCGGGATTTCTGGTGACCCCCTGCTGATCACCTCTCTGTGCACACCTGGGATAGCACAGCCTGGAGAACCAGAGGCACTGGGATGGCTCTGCTGTCCACAGCTGAACTGACAAGGCTGCACAGAAGTTGTGTATGAAGTGACTTCTGTAACTGGCAGGATTTTCTTCTCCAGTGACACGATACTGTGCAAGATTTTCTTGGAACAAAGAGTCTGGGGTGGGACGTTAATCTGAACATTGTAATTAATGTTCATGTGGCCGTAGCATCTACCTGATGGAGAGGTTGGAGGTTACTGTGCCTCCTCTTTGTTGGGAGTGAAAATTTTATCCTTGGTTAGTAAACAGGGCTCAGAGTCTTCATATCCTTTGCAGTTCCATAAAGCAGCAGACTCTGAAGGAAGTGCCACTGTTTTAGTGGGCTGTTAAAAAAGCTGTGCAAGGCCATTGTGGCATTCTGGCCCAAAAACGGACCAGAGGTATGTGCAAATCCAGATGGGGACATTTTTTGGAGGCCTTGCACTGAGGCACTGTTGGTAAATCCCTGGCACAGATGCCAGCTGTGGTGTTAATGGAGATTTGGGCTGGCAAAATGTCAGGAAATTGCTGTTCTTCTTCACTCAGAAGTCTTAAAACAGTGGACATCAGTGCAGTTCACTGTTGTGCACCTCTAAGGAGGGCACAGTTCTGGCTCCAAGGGGGCTTTCACCCCAAATTGCTTTCTTTGCAGTGAGATTGCATAGGCATGAAGCAAATACATGTCATCCTGAGGTACATCTCTGACTCAGTGGGAGGAAGGGTGTCCTCCCTCCAGCCTCCCTGACTTTGCAGGGGGTACAAGGCCTGGTAATCTTCACATTGCAAAACAATGATGGGAGCAGTTGGTTTCCTGGAGTGACTTTAATGAAGAGAAGAAATACTAAGCAGAAAAATGGATTTTTAGTGGAAGAGTCATGAAGACAAAAGCTGAAATTTAGGGGAATTAGAAGACAGGGAGAGCAGAAGTAGAGACCAGAGTGGATTCAGCCTTAGGTGTCCCAGGAAAGAGCATCAAGGTCTAAAGAAACTGTAAAGGACCTGGATAGGGAAAAGTTACGGTGGCAGGAACAGGAAGGGGGTCGCTGTGGCCTGGCAGAGGTGCTGGGCACAGGCAGGTTTTCAGAGTGACTGTAAGTAAGAACCAGCAATACCTGCTGGAAATACCCACTGCAGGTGTTCAAGGGAGGGTCTGTTGGTGCTGGGAAGGATGGGCACACAGGAAGCTCGAATGGAGTAGTCTGGGAGGAAGGATCAATGCCAGAAATTAGTTAATTCCATTGATGTCTGTGGGGAAGATGGGAAGGAAACTCTCTTTTTCCTGAAGATGTATAACAGCTGACATTTTGTTCCCACAAGACTTGAGCAACCCAAAATCACACACTTTGGGTTGTACCTGCTCAGCTGTGCCTCATGTCAGGCCCCTCTCCTTGGGAAGTTGGGTGCAGCTTTGATCTTCTAAGATTTTACACCAGGAGGCAAAATTCCCTGTACAGTCAAATATTTTGGTAACTTTTAGGAACTTACCAGCCAGTTCCACTGAAATGCCTTTTAAAATTTGCTGGCATCCTGATTCTGGGGGAGGGTTCTGGGAGTTGGGTATCTGCATCTTTAAAATGTTCTGTCACAGTTTGTTTGGAAAGGGATACTGCAACATTTGGAAATCCCAAATCAGACCTTTACCCTTGTCAGTTTTGGTTTAGATTTTCTTTGAAACCTGTGTAGTTCTTTATAATTTTCCTTGCAAAAATACTTAAAAAAAGACCAATGGAAGCCAAAAGCCCAGAGGATCCATGACTTCACAGAAGCAGTGTCAGCACTTGGGTGTTGATGTGTGCTGGCAAGATGTTACACACAGCCTGTACCTGTGCTCAAAAACTTGTGTTATAGGCAGATGTGTTATAACTGAGCTGTGTGAACAGCTGAAGAATAGCAAGAATTTCTGGACACAAACAAAAGAGAAACTGTTCATCTAAGACATATAGAAGTTTGATAAAAGAGAGTAAAATCAATACTGTTATTTAGAAATAATAACACCCTTCTCCCCCCCAAAAAAATGTCATGCAGGAATCTTGAGGGGGTTACAAAAGAGGATTCTGGTTTGTACTACATTATTTGCTTTGCCAATCAAATTTTGTCATTTCTTTGTTGAAATAATTCCATTCAGCCACTGGCTGCTCTGGCAGAGTCAGTACCAGGCAGCTCACACAAATTTGCCAGTGTGAACGTACTGCAAATGAGTTTCTCATCAGTATTGATCTTTCCATTGTGTATAGCACAGAAGTAAATTACATGATGTGATTGACAAAGTAATTTGCCACACTGAAATCAAAGTGTAATACAGGTGTGCTTCCCCTCTTCGTTTTGCACAGAGCAATTTTATGGAGGTTTCACTGTGTTTAAACCTGCTATGTAATGCTTAATCATCTTTGATTGCTGATATTCAAAGTAATTTTTATGCTAGGTGTAGTTATTGTCTTAGCAGCTCAGACAAGAATAAATACATGGTTGAAATGGTAATGCTGATTTACAGCCTGATAAAATTGCTTAGTTTATATACTTGTCATGCTTATTCTAGCTTAATTCCTCATACCCCTGGGAGACTTTTTAAGAGGCTTGTAGCCATTTAAAAATAGTTTTAAGGAGTAATAAAAAACGTGTCTATTGTCGGAAACAGCTCCTAATGTGCAATTGAGGTAAACAAATATTCTTCAGCCTTACAGTTCGTGGAGCCTCTCATTTTGCAGCCTGGCTTTCCTGGAGGCCAATTAACAGGCAGTCAAACAGGCCAAGCTGTTCAGCTCTGCAAGCCCAGCTTGAGGAACTGCAGAGCAGGGATTCATCATTCGGCACAGGGGGGATCCAGCTCCGTGGTACTGAAGAGGAGGAATGTGTCAAACTTCCTCCCAACTCCTCTAAATTTAACTGCCTTAAAATATTTGAACATGAGCAGGGACAAGGGCACTCCAGATATATACGTAAGGTGGTCACTCACAGATGATGGTGTTTGCTGTTCATTGTGATTTCTGGAATGTAAGATAACAGCATCTCAAGTGGATGGATTCGTGATTTTGTAAATAACCAGAAATTGTGCTTCAATATTGTGATTAGATTGATTAAACACAAGTGGAGTTTGTGATGATTTTAATGGGCATTGTGGAAGAGACTAATACTTCCTTCAGGAAAGTCTGTGTCTTTCTTGCTTAGGATTTTTGTTTTGATTTTAGAGGAGGATAAGTCTCTAAAATAATTTCACTTTGAACTGAAGAAATGGATCATATTCCAGGGAGGATTTTTTCATGCTGTACAGGAATAATTAAATTTTTTTTTTCATTGGATTGTAAATTATTAATCACAGAAGTTAGAGCTGGAAATGCCTATTAGATGATCCAGTGTATTTCCCTGCTGGTGGGGAATTTAGTCCTCTGGCAGTGTCTGTATCAGATATTACACTTCAAACTCATCACAGAACATTTTTAATTTCTTTCCTTCTTTCTTTTATTCCCCCCCCCCCTCCCCATAAGGGTTCATTTGACTATGAGTGTACAATGGAAAGAGGATGGACATGCACATAATGCAGTTCACATCCATTATAATTAATAAATGTCCAAGGATATCACAGAGAGCACACTCCTCTATACTTTTCCATAAGGCAAACCTTAAAAGTTTTTAAAGCACTGTAAGAGTTGCTTTACTGGCAGAAGGCCCCGTAGATCTTTGCACCAGTATCTCTCTCTCTGCAGAAGCTCTTCCTTCTGAAGGTTTGTAAAAGCAGAGCCTGCTCGGGCAGACCGTGGATTCCAGAGGCATGGAGGGATTTGCTGTGGGTTGGAACATTGATAGCGAGGCAATTAGGAACTCAAATTGAATATTAAAGATTGATATACATAATGGGAGCACTGCATGCATTACTGCCTTGTCTTTCACATTGAATTAACATTGGTAACAACTAAATTTGGTGAAGCTCAGAATCTGTCAACAAATGTTGAGCAATGATGTCTTTAATATTCCCAGGCATGTGGCTGAAAACCTTTTGAAGGCTGAGGGGTGGAAGGCGGCTTCCTGTTTGTAAGTCAATTCTTTGCAAATTTTGTTTCCTGCAGTGCTCTCTTGGAAAAATTTGAGTTCCTTTATTAGCATATATTTTAGCATGGCTAATTTCCCCTGTGTTCCCTAATAGTGATAAGTGACTTGATCTCTTCTTTATGACAAATAACTAAACCAAAGGAAGAAATTCTCCCCGATGCAAAAAGGCCCTGGGGTTAAATGTTCTCGTATTTAGGGGGTTGTTGTTTGGTTGTTTGGGGATTTTTTTTTCCTTTTCTTTTTTCCCTCCTTTTTTTTTTGGTGTGTGTGCTTTGTAACAAACAGCACAGGGAAGCATTTGGAAAGGTGCAGCGTTGCTGGATGCCTGATCCATGGCAACACGCAATTCAGATTTGCCAGCTGTGTTTGTGTTGAATTTAAGAGATCTTAACTTTTGGGAATTGCCATGGAGTATTTAAATCCTACACTGTGATACACTTAGTGGGACAATACAGCATATTTTCGCTCTGCTACACTGCTAAAAGTGTTTGTATTTCCTGTGCCCTGTGAGCAGAGGCAAGTTCTTTGGCTGCCCACCTGGGGCACAGCTTTCAAATATGGGCATTCCAGTAAGTCACTGATCTGCTCAGGTGGATGCTTTGATCACCACACAGATGTTTGAACAGGGCTGAACCTGAACTTCTGTGGTTCTCTTTAGGCTTCAGGCTTTTGGGTATTCTGGGGTGGGGTGGTGTTTTAGTTTTGCTTTGTTTTTCCTAAGGTAATGCTCCTTTCTGTGCAGTCCAGGTTTTCAGTAAAGGTGGGTGCACACCTCTGGGCTAGGGCAGAGTGAATATGCAGAGAATGTTTTAAAGCAGCTCCTGTAATCCCAGTGCAGTGCATGCTTGTGAGCCTGCAAAATGCAGATTTCTGTGCCACCAGGGGAAAGAGGTGTACAGTCTAAGTACAAGTGCATGCAGGATGCATGGCATCCATTTTTAACAAATCACAAGAAAAACACTCATCTTCCTGCATTTTAGGAGCTTCCCAGATTCTTCTTTGGTACAGTGACCTCCCACAGATAGAAGGCTGTGTTGGAAAAGTAAGAAACCCACTTTGTTGTCTTTAGAATCTGAAATACTCTCACAAATACCTAGTGTTGGAGAATTAAGCTTTTTGTGTGAGTACAACAGGTCTGAGATGTAAGAAATAGTGCACAGCTTGACAGGATCTTTTGTCAAAACCCTGCTTTTCTCTCCTTATTCTGTTTGTGGCAAAACCTAACTTGTTATCAAAATACTCAGCGTGAACCACATAAGGGATTTTTACTTCAATGTGCAGTTATCAATAATCAAGAGTTTATCTGTTCATTTGTTTAATCAAATTGTTGTGACGACCACAATTGCAAAAGAGGTGTTTCCTGCTTGAACTCATTTAGGTAATGTTGCCATTTTGGTAAGAATCCTGTGCTAGTGTTCAGGGGATGGAAACCCACGCCTTTACTTTGAGCTTTAGTGACTAACATCTGTATGTGACCACCCTATGTTTATACAGCAGGTAAATAATTCCGTAGGGGCCATCCATCAGCCTCCTGATTTCACAAGAACACAAACCCTCTCCTCTCCCACCACCCCAAGAGGATACAAATTAGTGAACCAAGAAATGATGCTGTCATGGCAGGCAGGCAGGCTCGCTCCTCATTCCGTATGCTGGAGGCATTCAGCTCCCTGCTCCCACCCTCTCCCCTCCCCCTCCTGCACACTGTTTGTGCTCTTGATAACACGATGGCAATGATGACTGGCCCTTGTGCTGCAAACTTCTCTCCCTTCCCCATGGGCTGACAGTGTTGCTCTTGCTTCCAGGTGCACGCCAAATTCCGGTATCCTTTCTACTATGAAATGTGCTGGTATGTTCTGGAGAGATACGTGTCCTGTGTGACCCAGCGCTGCCACCTCAGCAAAGAGTACCAGAAAGAATCAATGTTAATTGGTGAGTGAATCCTCTGAGTGCATGTTCACCACTGGTGCTGGCACCTCGGGCTAGTTGCTGCTTTGGTTTCTGCAAAGCAGATTATAAACTGAACTGGAGAACTGTAGTGATTCTAATGAGCTGTTTCTTTTATTTTGGGGTGAGGACGATTTTTGACTCTTTAAGCGTTTCCAGAAAGCACCAGCCCCCTTGGAATTCGATTTGTTGAGCATTCCCTTAGCAAGCAGATCCTAGAAAAATAATGTTTGGATGCGTTTGTTCCTTGGTTTCAGTAATATTTGTGTTGAGATGATCTGCCAAACAGTTGAGGATTTACTGCCATGTTTGGCACAGTAGCTCAGTAGCCAGAAATGTGTGTATTGCAAATGTGCTCTGGTGGGGTGGATATTTAGTCCTTTTATAGAGCGTCTCCTCTGCAGAATGTTGTGGTCACTAAACCTGCCTTCTTTCTCCTCTCTTTTCTTTGAACTCTACTGTAATTCTCTCTGGTGACTGACTTCTAGTTCTGCAGAATAACAAACCCTAGGAGACACCTACACAAATCTCCATGATCTATAACCCCAGTGCAGGGAGGTCAAAGAAACCTTTACAACAGGAGCTGAAAAGGGACCAGAGCAGAGACAGATAGATGTGCCTGAAGCAGGAGGGCATTACCTTGGCACTCATGTGAGCTTTGCATCAGGGTGTGACAATTCCAGTTGTTGCCTTGCTGAACTGCCCTCTTTTTCCTCCCTTTGATGGAACAAGGCTGTGGGCCATGTTGCCTCCCTGCTTTTAAGCACAGAATAGCTGAAAATAGCAGAAGCACCAGCTAAATCTTAACTGATATGTGTTAAGTGTGGAGGAGGACTGAAGTATTTCTGTGCCTCCTGCTCCCTGAGGTGCCACTTGGAGTGAACCTGGCATGGTTGGCACTGCCCTGGGCACTGGGCAGAGGAGGGAAACGTTCACCTACGAGCATAATTCTTGGTAGAAGGGACTGAAGAAGTTATGGGCAGATGTCACCCTCCAGTGAGTTTTACTGACCAAGAATAACTAGAGGAAGCTTAATAGTCCGTGTAGATAGGCCAGGGAAATTTCTTGGGGTCACTGGGAATTTGGGTGCTTCACATTTGACTCTGTGAGATCATGCTACGGAAGGGTTAGTTAATCAGGAACTCTGTGTGAAGGAATTTTTCTCATAAGGTCATCTTAGAGGAAAGGAAGAATAGCCCTTTGGATCAGCTAAAGCAGTGACAAAACTCTGATAACTGCATTCATTGGAAAATAAGGAACAATCTCCTGTTGTCTAAAGCACTGGCATGAAAAGGGGCTGGTCCTGCAGGCAGGGCAGGGGTGCCAGCTCAGTGAGGTGTAATTTCAGAACAAACTGGATGTGGAGAGTGGATGGTTCAGGGCATTGAGGTGGGACCTTTTCCAGCTGAATCACCAGGGTGAGTTTCATCCCAGCTCTGTAATTACTGATAATGGTTTTGGTGATCCCCACGAAATGTGCCTCAGTCCAGTCAGTAGCTGAGAGATATTCCAATCCTGTAAAAGCTCATCTGGAACTATGGATGTCCAGTGTCTAGAGGGAACAGGATTGTTTTGCATGACCAAAGAGTCCTGGTAAGCCTCTGACACTGACATGCAGGGCCTTTCTCTCCAGGACAGACAGATATATACCTTTGTTTTGTCAGAAACTTGGGTTCATTTTATTTCTTGGAAAAATCTTAACCTTAAAATAATTATTTAACTGAGGTTGTGACCAGATCTAATATATCTGCTGGATCTTTCACTTTGGCATTTGTCATGTTCAAAGGAGTAAAGGTACATTATTTACCTTCACAAAGCTGCCCTGCTTTGTTCTGCATGAGTAATACTGTTTCCAATACCTGCTTCTTTTAACTGGTCTGTGTCCAGGCTCTTGACTCAAATAAATCTCTATGAACTATAATCCTTGAGTTAAACTGGTTTGTTCTGTGGTGTCTGTATCTTAATATTCACCTGCTGAGGGATATCTCATCCAAATGAGGTCAGTGTTCCAAACCCTGCCTCTTTGGTTTTAAGCTTTTCTTCAGAGCTGTTCAGGTCCTTAAATTGTCTCTTCCTTAGGGACTTCTCTATCTGCAAGCAATTTCTTGATTTCCCGTGAGGGAGTATCCCTTGATGAAGAATTTCCCATTATTCTCCTTAAAGAGTAATGAAGCAAAGTACTTAACTTCCCTCAAACCCCTCAGTAGATTTAATTGTCTTCTGTCCCTCTTGCTTTAAGAAAAAAAAAATCTTCACATCCTCGTATTCATTTTCAGAAATTTCTCTTGATGTTCTTAATGTTTCTCCTACTTGGTAAAAATAATTTCCTTGACACAATTTGTTCTAAATGTCCACTTTCTGCCTTTCCTTTTGGGTGCTAGAAGTGGCTATTTTTCACCCTTGAATTGTGCTGCTTTCTTTTCTCATGTAGCTTCTGGACCTCAGAAGCTGAGCAGCTGATTATGAGTCAAGGAGGACATCGACCACACAGAGTGCAGGGTGCTGCCCGTGGCTCTGGGATTCACCAGGGGTTAGTTTGCATAGAATTGGTAGAGATTCTCTTCTTCTGCTTAAAAAAAAAAATCACTGTGTTGATAAAGAACATCTTTGGAGAGCACAGAAAGCTGAGTTCATCAGCAGCTGCGTTGTAAGGATATCTTTAGACCTTTCCTACTGTGTTTTTATTAGAGTATTTATTTGCTTTGACGTGAAGGTTGGTGAATTCAGAGTGACTCTTCCAATTCGTTGCCTACTCATGAAAATGTGTTGCTGTGATTGTGCTGTGATACCTCTGTCCCCATATTTGTATGCTACTGTAGCAATTTATACTGCTCTCTGTGTTTCTGTTTTCTAAATGTCTGCACCCACAAAACTTCAGACAGGGAAAAAAACCCACCTCTGTGGAGGCAGGGCTGAAACCCTGAGTCTTCCCACTCCCTAAATAAAAGTGTAAGTCCAACTCTAAATGAGCTGGAGGACAATGGCTTCCTTCCCCATTCTCCAGGCCCAGGCTGAATTTTCAGGCCGTGTCCTCCTAGTCAGTGTGTGAGGCTGTTCTTTTTCAGATCTCTCCCAGAAGGGCAAACACTCAGGGGAATGACGACATGACAGCAATCACAGGCTGCTGCAAAAGCACACCATCTCTCTCTCTTTTTTCTTTTCCTTGTCCCTCTCAACTGTGACATTTGTCCTGCCAGCTGAAATCAGAAGGGACCCTATTTGGGTTTTGAACATGCACTGTTTCGGGGTGGATATGTCTTCATTATTTTTACTCTTATCATGAATGAGTCTGTGCTGGATGTTTTCAACCACAATTGACCTTCAGTGAGATACAGATCTTGAGAGTGAGCTGACAAAGAGTAATTGGGAGAAGATCCTGGGCTATCAGAGACATGATTTCTCTGTAGCCTGCAGCTTTTAAGATTCCCATTGCTAAAATTTTAACAGGGTGCCTCTAACTGTATATTAAGCCTGATGGATATAGAAAATATGCCCTCTGGCACAGTGAAGGAGCCATGTCTTCCCCCCCCCCCCCTTTCCTCTTCTCAGGGGACAGAATAGATTTGCTTATGATAGACAGGTACTAGAGTACATTGAGTGATTCCTGTGTGGGGTGCTCCATGCAGTGATACATTTCCAGTATGCTCAGGGTTTTTTCTGCTAATGAAAATGTCATTGCTGTCTTTAGCAGACTGATAGCAACTGCTGCTCCCAAGTCACAGTGTCAGGGATTGGAGCTGGGAATGGCAGGGTAGATATTACACACTGGACTGTTCTAAAGAGTTTAGAAAGATTTCATAATTATACCTCACCCTATCCCTTTCTTGTAAGTTCTGTAATACAGCAAGTTGTTTTTCAGCAAGAACAGAAACTGTGTATAATTATTCTTCTTGTACAAGTGGATAACTATGGGTAAAGTTAAGTGATCTGCCCAGAACCACAGGGAAGTGAACTGCTGTAGAAAAGAAAAGGTATTTCTAACTCTTTATCCTGTGGTCAAGCCTGTGCTGCTCCTCCTCTTCACTGAGCCAGATCACTGACTGGTTTGTATGAGCTGGTTTTATTTGCTTTGAGATGAAGGGGGTGAATGTCTTTTTGCACTAAGGTATGTGGGAGCCCAGGCTGGATAACCCCTTGGAAACTGGGGTTCTGAACTGGTACTGGCTGGTGCATTTACTCAGAAGAAGAAACCACAGCTGAGCTTCACAGGAGCTGTGTTCCACTGAGGGAACTAATAATCTGTGTTCCACAGAGGGACTTTATAAACCAAAAACCTCCAAGTCAGTGGAACCCTGGTAATACAGTGCTTAAAATACACCTCTCAACAAAGTAAATGCAGATTATGCTTATGCAGGGCCCCAGCTCACAGCACAGTAACTCTGTCAGACAGTGTTTTCATTGAAATGAATAAATAAAAATCGTGGCATGTTACATTACAACAAAACACTTGAAAACACAAAATTGAATCTCCCTCACCTTGAAGTTCTCTTTCCATTATTGATTCCCTTGGTGCCTTTTTTTTTTTTTTGTAGACTAGCAGCAGTAGCAGACAGTTGTGTTTTGAAAGCAGCCTGCTCTTAATCTGCTGGTGCACCAGCACTGTAATCCCCTGGTGCTCCAGAATAGCCTGGTACACTCCAGGTTAACAGCAAGCCCTGTCCCCAGAGGTGAAATCAGCCAAGGCATCAGGTAGCTGCCAGGCTTGCAGAGAGCAGGGCCCTGGCTGGTTTTGGGGTTGGATTTGATGGTCTGTGTGTGCCCATCCCCAGGTGTAGCTGGCACGGCGGGGCTGCCTCGTGCAGGCAGCCGGTGGCAGGGAAGCGCTGGCAGCTGGCAGGACGGAATTGCAGGCCCCCCTCCGTGGGCTTGCTTCTCATGGGAATAGGCCCCCAGTATGCCGTGGTGTTCCCTCCTCTCCTGCCTTTTGTTTCCACAGATTAGAGCAAGAGACAAAAAGTGGAGATCTCTCTTGAAAGCCAGTTTCTCGTGGCACCAGAGCATTGCTCGGAGTAAATTATTCACACCTCCATAACGTGATCTCCCTCGCTTTCTTTAGGCCTTATTTATGCTTGTGATTTGCCCCAGTTACAGCCATTAGTTCCACAGCACAGGAGGGCAGAAACATGATTTTCTTTGTGCGGATTTATACCAATTTCTGTTAATGACACTGTCCTGGTAGCAGAGGGTTGTGTATCTGCTTTCACCCTCTCCTGTTTGGTGCCAGATCATGGCATTTTCTCCCATCTAGGCTGGGCTTTGTGCTTCAGTCAGTTGTAAAACAGCTCACCAAGGCGGTGTGGCTTAGAGAAGGGGCTCCAGCCCTGGATCCGAGAGCCTGGATTCTGATTCCTGGTTTTTCCCTAGATTTGATGTGTGACAATGAGCAAATCGTGCTTTCTCCCAAGCATCTGTTTCCTCAGTTGTAAAATGGGAGAATGACATAAGCTGATTATGTAGCCTTTGAGGTGGGTCCTTGTGCTTGCTACTGTGGACAAAGGAAAAAACAGTGTGAAATAAAAGTTGGATAACAGAGTGGGTTTTAAATGTTCTGGTTAAGATATTTTCTAATCCTGTTTATTTTTCTAAGAGAAGCATGGGGGTGTATTAGCAGAGAGCAGAGAGGAGGAGCTGCTTTGGAGTGTTGATGCCACCACCTCAGCACACAAAATAATCTGTTCTGTACTTCATGAGGAGGCTTTTTTGGAGGCTTGCAGGGAGGACGTTCCCCTGCCCTGTGGATGGAGCTGGACTGGGCTGCAGTCAGCCTTGCTGGTAGCTGGTCTTTCCTGTGACTGCCATTTCAGCTTAAACTTGCCTTTCAGGAGTCATTTTGTGGCCGTTTTGGTTTTGAGGAAGAATGCAAATGTGAAGTGGCCAGCTCGGATCTCTGGGCAGCCACACACAGAGCTGCCCTGGCCTTGCAGGCTCTTTATTTGCAGCTGCAGAGCTGAGCAGCCAGGCAGGCTGGGCAAGCTACCCTCAGACACCCTGCCTGTGGCATCCCTGGTACCCAGGTGACAGATAACACCTATGTTTTGTAACGTGATGGTACCAGCTCTGCACGAGACAGGGAGTTCTCTGTGGTCAGAGAACTTCCAGCTCCGAACTGCGCTCCAGCGTTTGTTCTGAACCTCCCTGTTAAACAACCGGATGCTGAGCTTTTTCGTTAATGTCCAGTTAATCCTTCCTTAAGCATGATTCACATTGCCCTAATCCAAAGCTACTGCACTGCAGAGCGTGGAAGCTGTGAAAGGAACTTTTCATTAATTGTTCTCTCACTCTTTCTGTGTGACTTCTGTTTCCTTCGCGGAGTGTTTTTGTTTGCAGCTTGATCTCGTACCCGTTTCAGCCAGTAATAAAATTCACATTGACTTAACTGGGTGTTGCCAGTGTTAACTGTATTTTCCACAGAAATTCCTGCTGTTGCTAGCCTGCATTCAGTGTTGTTCACTTAGTGGAGGAAATTGTGCCTAATAAATAAGAAAAGATGTGTGCTTGAGGGAACCGTGGCCACTAGTTTCTTACATTGCTTTCACTGCTTGATTACACAGAGTTGGGTAACAATTGGGACTCTTAAGGGGAAATTCAGATTAATAGTACTTTAGACTCAGAAACTTGCCTTTAAATTTTCCTGAGAAGTACCTACAATGTATCAGGGATGGTATTAAGAAAACCAGTGGCGCGTAGTTGTGACAGTCTTAGTGTGTTTTGTCTCGTTGTCTGTAAAATAAGCCCAATTGAAACCCTGTCTCAGAAGAGCAATGAGTATTCATGCACTAACAACTGGGGGTTCTTGTTTTATCAACAGTGAGTTGCTTGCAGAGAGGAAGAGTACTGAGGAGTTGATTTTGTGCTGTGCAGGGTTCCTGGAAGAATGATGATGTACAGCCTTTTAACGTGCTTTCTCCCATCATTTCCCCCTCCTCCTCCTGTGCTCACTCTCCTCTTAAAGCTGCAAAGCTGCCGAATCTGGTCTCTTTCGGATTTGTGGGAAAATTAATTGTGTGTGACTTAAGAGCTCTGCCTACTCTTAATTGAAGGCATAGAGGACTGAAGCTTTGAAGAAAGCATAATTTTTCCCTAAATGTTTCCCAGTCATTTGAACTGAGTAGATGTTAATGAAAACCAGCACTAAAACAGACAAACAATCCCCCCCCCCCAAGAAAAAAAAATAAAAATCAGCTGAATAAAGCCCATTCCCGTCACATACTCACTAGACCATTCTCCAGTGCCCTTTGGAATAGGCAGCACCTGGCCCCAGCGGTACAGAAGCGTTTCAGCTGCGAGTTACAGTGGGTAAAAACTCAGCATTCTTTTTCTAACTTTCAGATGCAAAAAGAAAACGCAGCACAGACAGCTATTCATCAGATTCGTGGTTAGACATGGATGAAGAATCTTGTGATGCCCATCTCCAGGAGGAGAAGGATGACAGCTTGGATAAGAACTCCAAATCCTTGGTGGATGGCTCCTCTTCACCCAACAGCACACACTCGGAAGGGAAGGAGGCTGCAGGAAGGAAACAAAAAGCCACAGTAATGAGGTACCTAAAAAGAACTTTGTCCAATGAGTCAGATGACAGCGTAAAATCAACGACCCCCACGGACTATCCCAAAACACCCACGGGGTCCCCAGCTACAGAAGTTTCAACCAAATGGACTCACCTCACAGAATTTGAACTGAAGGGTTTAAAAGCCCTGGTGGAAAAGCTTGAATCTCTCCCGGAGAACAAGAAGTGTGTTCCAGAGGGCATCGAAGACCCGCAGGCTCTCCTAGAGGACATGAAGGTGGGTGTCATGGCTTGCTGAGCCACACAAACTATCTTCTGTGGGCACAGGAGTCAACAGGAGAGCAGAAAGCAAAGTTCTGCCTCAAAGGGGTGGCAGCTGGTGCGTGGTGACCAACTCCTGTTAGGCTGCTGTGCCACAGAGAGGGAAATCATCCCTCTCCCCAAAGCCATCTCTGCTTCAGGAGGTGGCTGTTTGCAGCCTGAGTTCAGTGACAGTCCTTTCTGACTGTCAGAGCAGTGGCCAGAAGTTTAAATCCTCTGATAGTTCAGCACTTGTTGCGTCCCATGTGTAAATATTATACCTCAAAAAGTCTGTTTATCATTATAGTCATAATCTGCCCTCTTTGGTCTACCTTCTTCCTGGCTTACACCTCGTTAGCTGACACATACACAATGTAAATACTTGATTGCAGTTCAGAAGATAAGTTGTCTAACACTCCCTGTTGCCTTTTTTTTACTTTCACCTTTTTCATTTTCCTTTCCTCCATTGCCCTCTATAGGTTGGTAATTATTCTCCACTGGTACAATATACAGCTTTTGGAGATGGTGTGAGGAGGGAGTGCTCACTAGTGACACAACTTCTCTTGACATTTTTAGTCTGTGTACAGTAGGGATCTTCAGCTACATATTTTCTGGACAGAAGTGCTCTGTAAGACACAGTCTGAGGGGGGAAATACATGTATTTGTGGTAAATGGGGAGCCTGTACTTTTTTAGTGCAAGTAGTGTAACAGCTGCTTAGAAAGGCTCAAAGCCAGTTAGAGAAAGCTGAACATGTGCAGTGAAACCATATTCCATGGTCTTGGAGCTTGGAAGTGTGATACATGGCACTCGCTTTGGGAAGCCACAAGAGCTCAGAAATTATCTTCTCGTCAGCTCAGCCACTTTGTACACGAAGGTGGCCACATGTGCCCAAAGTTGTGGCTGTGTTTGGGATCAGCTTGCTTTGGGGATCAGTCATCTTCTGAAAGGAAATCAAAATGAAGCTTCGGGACCAGGAGTTGAGTTTGTAGTGAAGCAGAAAGAATGGTAGTGTTGCTTCTCCAAGCTTAATGCACAGACCAATTTTCATTTAAAAATAAGTGAAATCCAGGGAGGGAAACAACACATAATATCTGGTGCAGATGTTCAGCGTGCTCCTGCTCCCTCTTTTGATGACATACTCCAGTGTGCTGAGACATCTTCCTAGAGCACAGCAAGGTACCATATGGGAATCTGGTTTAAAGCTCCGTGTGGGAGTATCTGTTTTCTTACTCCTCTCCAGAGCAGTGGATTCACTGACTACAGAAATGGAGAACTGCAAATAGACATCGAAAAAAAGAGGCCCATAATACCTTTTTGGTGATATTGTGGTATGAAGTAGGCACCTGCCAGTTTATTATGTGCATCTTGCAGAGTTACAACCTTGATATTCCATCTCCTTTGATAACTTCCTGCTTCTAAACTTTCTCCCCTTGCCAGCACACGCTGTAACCATCAGGATGTATCCCAACATCTGGATATTGATGGTTCCCTGCTGGTTAAAGAGCCCATGACCACATGTAAACACCATGAGTGCTGCAGAATTGTTTTCCCTGGAATCACCTCTGTGTGTTTGGCGAGTCTGTGACAGATTAGTCGGAGCGAGATGTTTTTAAAACCTCCTTAACTCAAACATCTTCTTGAACAGTGTCTAAAGAACAGTTAAAGAACTTTCTTACCCATCTTTTTACAATATTGGCCCACATTTAAGGCAGCCCCTGAGCTGAACACAGGGAATGACTGTTCCCTTGGGGTTCCCAGGGATCCTCATCCCGTGTTTCACACACAGTAAGGGATGAGCTGCTGTTATCACAGGGAGGGAACTGAGGTGCAAAGGGATTAGGAGGATAGAAGTGACCATAATTTTGGCTACTGGTTTTACATGCCACAGGTGGGATTTTCAGGAAAGTGAGTATTATTTAACAATGATACCTGCAAAAGATAAGTGTAATTGTAGCAAACCTGTAATTGCTTAACGTTTCTGCAGAGGAGTGCTGATCTTTAGCGCCCAGGTCCCAAGCCAGGCACGAGGAAGAGCAGGAACACATGATTCATGACTGCCTGTGGAAACCTGATTTAAAAGATTTTGCCCTGTGCCACATAGAGACGTAATGGCAGAGGAAGAAACACAGTCCATTTTTCCAGAATGGCATTTATCTCCTTGACCACTGAATCATGTTCCATCTTACTTTGTGACTAGTTTTCCAAGCTGTACAGATAATAATGAGGGGGTTTTGCTGATAGCATCAGCAGTGGAGTGAGCAAAAGCCTGGCCCCTTTACCTCACCCTGATGAATATCCAGAGCATCAGTCATCTGTGGGACTGAATGGAGGTAGGAGTCCTGCAGAGGCTGTGCAGATGAGCCATGCTGGGACTGTATTTGGCTGTACTCACAAGGTTTATTTCATGGGCAACCTGACTTTCGGGCATGTGATGTATTAATAATGCATCCTATTAAAAGTACCCTTTTAGTGCACCCATTTGAGAGTTATTTTTAACAAATGCATAGCAAGAACATGCTCTGACAAAGGCTGAGAGCTCTTGGTCTGCTCGGAAACTCTTAAACAAGTTTCTTCCTAAAGAAAATAATTCTGTGTTTATTGTAGCACTTTTATTTCTTAATGAAATACACTCAGGAACTTTTCTGTATGACATTCAAGTCTGTCTTTGTGCTTCAGGAAGATAATGAATGTTTTCAGAAAAGAGGATATGGGTAGTTAAACTGGAGAAAGGAAACCATTTTATTCAGTGATGTGAAGTTTCACAGAACTAATCGGGGTAGCTCACAAAGAATCCATGCTTTGCCAGCTGAGCCAGAATATAGTAAAGGATGGGTGACTGGATTACTGCTCTTAGTGGTAAATACAACTACAGCTATTTAATGTCAAGTAGGGGAGACTTTTTGCAGGAAAGTAATTTATTTTCCTTATGAGGAGGGAGACTGAAAACTAAACTAAGCCTGTGTAAATTCCTTGCACATCATCTGAGCTCCAAACTAACTGCAGCTGTCTGGTGGGGACACAGCAATCCAGAAGTGCCAACTGCTGCCTCTGCAGATTGAGAACCCATTTATCACCGTGATCGATGGAGTGCAGCAGCACCAGGGAGCCTTCTGGGCAGAGAGTAACGGCCTGACTTGGGGAGCAGGTCAGTCCTTCCCTCAGCTCAAACAAGGAATTAAATCCCTGCTGGCACTGCATCGCCTGAGTCCTGCATTAAGCACCTCAGGAGCTTCTCAGAAGCCTCCACAGAGATTCCCAAAGCAAGTGTGCTCTCCGTGGCAGATGCATCCCAAGGACGAGGAGGTGCAACACTCTGTATCCAGGTGTCTGTGGAGCCACTGTGTGAGCAGGAATGTGAGGGGAAGGGGTTGTACAGATGAAGATTCCCTCCCTGGGAGCACTCAGCTGACCCAGCTGCAGAAGGACAGAGTTGTGGGCAGGGTGAGCAGTTGGAGGCATATGCAACCTCAGTCACACCTTGTTTGCCAACTCTACATGCCCTGAAATGAAGTATAAATAGTGCAACAACTCCAGCTCCCAGATAAAAAATTAAATCTCAGCTGACTTCAGAAAAGTTCCTACTGAGGTACTTTTGAGTAGGATGAGAAAGAGAGGCAGGAAAAAAAGTCACTGAGAGGTAATTGTACTTAGATGGTGGCCTGGGAGATTGGAGGAGTTTCATCATGTGGCTTCTCCACTTCATATATAGCTACCAACCAGTATTTCAGTGTATCAAAGATGCAGCTGGGGTGGGCTTAGGCATGGAGAAGAGACTGGAGAGGTAACATCGTACTCCTTGGTGTAGTTTGCATCCCACATCACAGGGCAGGTAAGGCTGAGCAGATCTTTGATCGTGGCAGTGTGCAGCCCACACTAAGCACACTGCCAGGGATCCCTGCCCGGGTGCAGCCTCTGATTTCCGCACACAACATTTCTGTGTGCTGCCAGCAGGATGGGAATTCCTTTGTGCTGTTGGGAATGGGATTGTGAGATCTGCCTCCTAATAATGCCACAGACCTTCCCCACTTCAAAGCAAAAATGCTGCCCTTCTCCAGAAGGGCCTGTGGAAGTCCATTAGGGCAGAAGAAACTCAGTTTGAAGAACAGAGTTTGTCAAATATCCGCAACTCCTTGGCAGCAGGAGAAGATTCTTGTGCAAGACAGATGATATCTACTGAAATATGTTCTTACTTTTTCTTGCCAAGAAATCTTACCCCCTTCTCATCCTGATGACAGGAAAAAAACTCCCTCTACTGAATGCATTTCAGGGGAGTCGTTCCTTGCTGTGCTTTTGAAATTAATGGCTATGCTGAATTCTTACATAGTTAATCAGCTTCTTTCCTCCATACCTGCTGTTGTCACCACAGCCCTCAAGTGTAATGAATCGGGCTGCCTTGTGCTGGAGGAGCATCATGTTGTTTCTCTAACTGGAGCCCCGTGGCTTTTCTTTATCTTCTTTTTTTTTCCCCTTGTTTTTAAGCAGGTGAACAAAAATCTGCCTCCTCCAGCCTGTTGTGCTCTGACACTTGATGCTCCAGTCAGTGCAACTGTGGCTCTGCTGCGCAGACAGCCGTTGTTTTCAGCTGCCTGAGATGATAAGCTGCCATAGTTTTACATTTCTCCTTGGATAATATTTTCACGTGATACATATGATAACAAGAAACCTTCATTACCTTGCCAAGTTCTTGGAATATACTCCGCTTTCTATTGAACTCCGAGTCTCTGACAGTCGTTAGTGGAAACGCTAAGGATTTCTGTCTTACAGGCTTTCAAATCTAGGAGTAGCAAAATCAAAAGGGAATTAATTTGTCCTTTGTTTATATGGCTCTCAAGCGCTGCCTTGTTCTGGAGATTTTTAGTTTTGCAATGAGGTTACAAAATCCTCTCTGTTTTTAGGATGGAAAACTAGCTTTCAGAATGTGGTCACAGTTCAGTTAATGCAGTGATCCCTCTCAGAACAAAATGGACATGAGAAGAGAGGTGCTCACTTAAGCCCCAAGAGTTGATATGCCAGTGATTAGTCCGCAGGTAAGAGCTGTGGGGTGTGTCACTGGAGGAACACACGGCTGCAGGTACAGCACAGACTCTGCATCACAACCAGGGTGGGGCGAGCTGGGTTTTCCTCCTGACCTTTGAAAACCCCTGAGCACAGCCCCAGCACCGGGCTGATCACCTGGAACTGTACTGGTATGGCTTATTTTGGTCACTGGAGCTGCTTTTGGCCTAACCAGTGCCCAGAGCAGCCTTCCTGGCGTGCCGTGTCTGAGGCAGCCGTGCTGTGCTGGTGCTGGTGCTGTTCATTAGGAACACAGCTCTCGTTTAAGCACGGGCTGGGGAATTGGGCTGAGTGTGACAGGTTGTCTGAGCTCCAGGGAGCAAGCCAGCCCCAGGGACACTCATCCAAACGCAGGCTCTTGGGGACTGGAACATGCTGTCGTACCCTGGGCTTTAGCTGGATGATTACAGATGAATTCAAGTGCACTTCCTATTAAAACAATTACTGTATTTTAAGCTCTTTTTGTATGGTGTGTGAAATTTCTAATTACTAGAGCTCTGCACTGGGGACTGACAGAGCCCGGTGCCTGTTGTTGGCTAATTAAACTTTTTTCATATACTTGGGAGCAGCACCACTGAACTTCATTGGGGTTATCTCCTAAATATTCTGTTGAGGTAATTTCCAACCTGCAATTCTTGTTTGTTCTATTGGAGCATTTTTTTCCCTTGCCTTTAACCTGTTAGTGCTGATTTGGGTTCCAGTTTTCAGCAGCACAGCAGAATCCTCCTTTCTGTTTTCATTTCTTCTTTTTTCAGCCACCAAATGAAGAGCTTTGTAGTTAACTTAGTGAGCACGTAGGGAGTCATGGGAAGTGAGCATGGACTGTTCCCAGCTGCACAACTGAGTACACTTAAACAGAGTGTTTTACCACCTCTGTGTTGAGTTACTGGTCATGGGAGTGATTCACAGTGGGAGCTGTGTCAGCCAGTGCAGCCCACTCACGAGATTTCTAGAACAGTGCAGCAAAGCAAAAGGGTTTGGTGGGGGTGGAAGGGAGGGCAGACCAATCCTTTTTCCCTTACCACTGCACTGTCTGGAGTCAGATCCTTTCCTAGTGAACACTCAGGAACCTGAATGCCTCACCTGATCACATAAAGGGGCTGGATTCCAGCAGCTCTGGCCTGCCCATTGGTGGGGAAGGGAGGGCTGTGGGAATGACAGTGCTCTTGGATTGTCATGTGCAGAAAGATGAAAGGTTACAGAGCACACTCCGGGCTTACCTGAATGTTCAGGCATCTGAGGATTGCTCTAAACTACACACCTGATGCCCTGTGACTGCTGAAATCACAGTGGCAGAGTTGGGGATTCTCAGGCCTTTTGTAGACCTGGTCAGGGGAGAAGGTGTCAGCTGTGGGTTTGGTTGGGATTCAGTGAGCTGGACTTTAAAGAGAGAGGTGATAGTGGTAAGACACTGGTCTTGGACACACCAGTATTGAAGTCTGTAACAACTGAGGTGGTTGATGGATGATTTTGCTCCCTGTTTTGCAAGAAGTTTCACGTCTTGGACGTTAATGACAGGTGCGAGAGCTTTAGTGTGAGCTGGAAGTTTGGAAGCAAAAGTAACTAGCAGAGATCTCCTCAGTCTGTCATCAGAGTGCAGTGTTGTCTTCTGTAGGTCTCTGCACTCTCCAGTTGTTTCTGTGGTTAATAAAGGCCTTTTCATTTCCAACAGAATATACTGAAGGAACATGCTGATGATGACCAAAATCTCGCCATTTCGGGTGTCCCTGTGGTCAGCTGGCCCAAGAAGACCCCAAAGGTAATGAGATACAATTACTTACTAATTGTTGTTGTGGTCTGGTGTTTATTGATCTATAATCTGACAAAGTGCTGTCTACGATCCATTGTCAGTTTCTAGCATTTTTAACAAAAAATGTTAATTTTTAATGGGTTTATGATTAGGTCTTGAAGCAGAACAAGATTTCTCAGCAGGGAGAAATCATTAGAGTTTCCATTTAAAAAGAATTTTTTTGAGCCTTACTTGTCAGTATAAAACTTCCATCATTGGTCATTTACTAGTTATGGTGAAATCTAAAATCGTGGATGCATTTTGTGTAAAATTAAATGGTGTGTAAATGCTACAAAACAGTCACTTAGTGAACAGTTTCTTCTGAATGAGAGGATGGTTTTTGCCTTACACTGTGAGACTTCCTGAATTCTCTGTACAATGTGCCACTGTAAGTTTGAAGGATTGTTTTCTGTCCTTATATCTTAATTTTTCCTCCTATAAATGGGAGTAATTATTTTCACTTTGCGGGACGACCGTGAGGTTTGCTTTGTTAATGCCTGCAAAGAATTTGAAATAATTAACTAAAGAATAATGTCAAAAGGCTGGATGTTATTTATAACAGTGGTATGTTTACCATACTCCAGTTATTCAGCATGCTGTAAAAGCAGCTTTGCTTATTTAGAAGATGTCTCATCGCTTCTATTTTTGCTTTCATTTTTCACTGAATTAGTTTTATAATCCATTATTTCTTTAGAAATGCTGAAAAGGTCGGTCAGCTTAAATCAGGCTTCAAACTGAAAATCTGTTGTTGTTTTCGTTGCAGATACCTTTCAAATAATTATCAGGGGAAATAATTCGCTGGGTTCTCACCTCCTGTGCTGGTGCACCTCTCGTGGCTTTGCATCTAAACCACATGTAGCCACGAGAATTTGCTGTTTTCACACGCGAGTAGGAGACCATAAACATGCAACTGCCAGAGGAGAGTGGGGCAGGACGAGCACATCGTGTTCCTGCTTGGTTTCTTTTTGGGTTTTAGCTCAGCGCATTTCAGATAACTTGTATCTTGTGTAAAGACATGTTTCCCATTTAGCCTCCAGTAAAGCCATGAGAACATTTATTTGTTTAGAAACAACAGTGGAGAACCTTGAGAAACAGGTGTGATTCTCCACTCCACTGTTTGGATGGCTGCTGTTCATTCCTCAGTCAGTAAATCTAGGCATCGAATAAAGCAAAATCTCTGTGACCAGAGGAAAGGTTCTTTTATAATAAAACTAAGAAACAACTGACTTTCTTTTGAGCTTGTGATGGAAGGGAGGATCTTGGTGCTTTGAGGCTTTTATAAGCTTTGGCATTTGCTAATGTTCTTGTTCACTTTATTTTGGAATCCTTGATAAATGCTTCATTTCTTCTATTTTATTTCTGTGTACTGGCAACATAACTGCAACTGTAAAAGATTTGTAATTTTTGTGACTTAAATCTTATCCCTCTTTGCAAAATCCCTCTTGCTGGCTGCAAGGTTTTTTTTTTTTTTAACTTTCCTTCAGCCTTTCTGAAAGCAAAAGCTTTTAGAAGGCATCATTTCCAGTGGTAAGACAATGATAAACACATCAGTTAATAACAAATGAGACGAAAACTTTCACAGAAAGTCAGGCTTTGGGTTGAAGTTTGGAAATTAAAAAAAAAAAATTATAGCAGAAGAAATCCTGTCACCATTTGCTTTGCTTGGTCTGTGACCAGTTTGTGTTATGTCTTACATTTTAGTTGAAAGGTACCCGTGCAGATAGGGCTGGTGTTATCAAAGAGGAATTTGTTGTTGTGCTTCTGATTGGCAAATGTCCTTGTCATCTCCCATGTTGCAGCTATTTCCTTTCCTGGGAACAGAGGCCAAGTGAACAGGCTGGGAAAAGATGTCTTAGAGCTGAGCCTTTGAGTCCCAAATTAAAATCTGTGGGCAAGACAATATAGGGGAGATTTGTCTAAAAGCAGTGTTAGTAGTTAAGCTTGGTTATTTCTCCTTTGTTCCCTGTAAGCCCTGATAATTAAATAGAAGATTTTACAGAAAGAAAAACCCATAGGGAGGGGGAAACTCCCTTGAAAAGTGGATTGTAGCTGGTGGAGCAAGTCTCCATGGCCAGAAGATTCCACAAGCACAAGGCAGGGGAGTAAAACCTACCAGTAATTTTGCTTTCTGCAGTCTTTTGTAGTTTATAGGAGAAATGGCAGAAACTTCACAGGGCCTTCCCTGAGATCCTTGTGTTCAAGGGAGCAGGAGATCCAACACAACACAGTACCAGCTCCTGGGGGCTTCCAGGGAGAGGGGAACTGTCTGATTCCAAGATAAAGAAAAAGAAGGGAACTGAAATCCAGAAAGAAGAGGCAACAAAGGGAAAACATGGTTCTTGCTTTCGCCCAAGAGAAGGCTCCAGAAGAGATTTAGAAAGACAAGAGCAGCAGATGGAGAAGGAAGAATAAAGCCAGCATTAAATGCCAAAACATTTCAAAGAAAATGGAAATGACTGTAAAGAAAGGAGGGGAAGAGACTAGAAATGGTGAGAGAGCAGGATTAGGAGAGAGACAAGTACTGAGAAGAGCAGAGGGAGAGAACTCTGACTGAAGCAAAGATCCCTGGAACAGGGACAGGGAGTGAGTCTGTGAATAACCCAGGTTGTGGAAGGGTGAGCTTATGTTGACTTGCTTTTGAGAGGACGTGTCTTTGATAATCTGAATGATTTTTAAAGCAGCAAATAATATTTCCCTTTGAAACTGAGTTACAGCTTCTTTAACGTGTGTTCGTGTGATGTGCCAGCAGCAGGCACAGCTCTGGGCTAGAGAACAGCTGCTTGAAGCTTGGGACATGCTGGGGTTTAGGGAAGAAATGTGAGTATTCACCTCAAATGCCACTGCAGAGAAGAGAAGGTGTAATGGGCAGGACATTTAACTGGGGACAGGGAAGGCCCATCCGTGTGCTGCGGCCCCTCGGTGCTGCGTCACTCCTGCACACCTTTTCCAGAGGCATTTGGGGCTGTCAGTTATCCTGCAGTGCCCTGACAAAGGAAATCACTCCCTGGGAAAAGAAACAGAAGTAATAACCGGCCGTGGTTTAGCGAGGAGATGAAATAGGTGGGTGACATTTGATGATGTTGTGGTTAGTGCACAAAATGGGAGGCCGGGGTCTGCGTCTGCTCCCAGCTCTGCTGCAGCACCTGGTGTCGCAGGAGGTGAATGGCACGTTGCTGCTCCCTGAGCTTTTCCAGATGGAGATGGGGCTTCCCATCTGGGGGGCTGGGAGCTGAAATGAATGTTTGCAAAGACCTGTGGCATCTTCAGCGTGAAGTTTTTTGGTAAAGTGTGTGAACCATTATTATTTTATGGTAATAGAGAATGTAGTGTGTGATTCACAGGCACCTCTTCAGATCATATTTACTCATCTTTATGGAGCTATTTTGAGTTGTTTGTGCTTCTAATTTATTGATAATTATTTAGCATAACAATTACATTCCTTTAGGCACCTCAGGGGGTTTTTTTACCCTTTTCAAAGATCTCTTTCAGAAGAAGCAAGAACCTGCCTTTTTCTTTTAGCTATAGAGTAAAACAGTCCAGTGCCAGGGATCTTATGTACAACAGTCCTAATCTAGACCTGTTCAAGGAATCAGGAATGTGGGACTGAGTGGATATTTGAAGCCTGCCCGTCCTGCTGGCTGACTGACAGTTTCTGTACCTTCAGACTGGACAGCAGGGTAGGCGTTCCCAGCGATTCCCAGCTGGCTGCCAGCACGGGTGCAGCTGTGGATCCCATTCCTGTGCTGGGGGCTCCCCTCTTAGTGCAGGGCTCAGAGTTACCTGGGGGGGGTTTACAATCAGTAAGGTTGGCAAAGATCTTTGGGATCAAGTCCAGCCTATGACCGAATCCTGCCACGCGACAGTTGTCCACTGTCCGAAAGGAAGGGCTCCACAAGGTATGATGCCTTGAAATGCTGGGTTCTTAAGCAACTGAAGAGGAGTAAGAAATCATCCTAACTAACTTCTCCCCCTTCCCTGAGACATGAACTTTTGGATGATGTGAACAGAGGGCAGGGCCTAAACCTGATCTTCCACTGTGGCGACTCGTGGCCGGTTGATCACCGGTGCGGGAAGCTGGCGACACCAAGCCCAGTCTTGAAGCCCACTCTCAGGGTTTGCCAGCATTCCAGAGTTCCCATTTTTCTGCCCAGGGATTAGGGATAGCATTTCATTTAAGGAACTCAGAATATGGCCCGAGCAGAAACCACATTTTTCAACCCATTTCCTATTTCTGGAGGACAACAGTCAACTCCAGCGGCATGTAATTACACTCTGTGGCAGTGCCTTCTGTTTTTATTGTGATAAAGATCTTTAGTTGTCTATGAAGAGCAGCTATAAAGAACTAAAATATGTTTGGACTCTCTTGTTCTGTGAAGAGTTAGAAATGCAGACTGTGAGCTGGATTCTCATCTTTCTTACCTGGCACAAACCTAAAGCCACTGCATTTGTAATGATAGTGAGTGTCCAAATATATATAGGTCTGGCTGTGAGCAGGAGATGGAGCTGTAATTTTCAGTAGCTGGTAGAAAATGCTGTAATATGGGGTTTTTTCTCTGATGCCTGTTCATACCATTTCTCTGTGTAATTTTTTTACCTGTTGATTTTAAGAGAAGAGACTTAAGGAGCCTAATAAGGAAATGGTAATATTCTTATTTAAAGGAGTACTATTAATTAGTAAAGACGACAAACTGAAATTGTAATTGGTTTATGTTTTTTTTAAACACACCTTTCCCTGCAAATGGCAACATAAATAACATTTCTAGCTCTGTATCAGGGCATGAAAACCAGGCAGAAAAAGTGATGGGGGGGGGGGAGGGGCTGAGGAAAGTCGTGCTCCATCAGCCCCCAGTGCTTGTAGCACAAAGCCCTGTTTTGGTGGTGCTCAGTCACAGCAATTTCAAGAGGTGTAGGAACAAAGCAAAAGACGGAGCTCTTCCCTTTGCTTATCTTCTCTGTTAAGCTGGAAGATTGTATCTTCATCTTTCGCTGCTTAGTGTCCCCTGGTAGAATTTTTTTCCCCTCTGTGAATTTACCTAATAATTTGTGGAACCTGTTGATCTTTTTGATCTCCACAGCATCCTGTGGCAGCGTCCCCCGCGGTTTAATAAAGCTCTGTGTAGATAAGTACTTCCTTATGTTGTTTCAGATGTGTCCTTTAATATCATAAATACACTTCATGGCCTCTGTATTGTGCGTTTTGAGAAATTTGAATGAGGTCTCTGTTCATCTCCGTGCTGTCAAGGATTTTTTATGTCCCTCTAACAGTGTCTCAGGATTTTTTTTCCCCTACTCCCAAGGTGAAAATCCCAAGTAAGTTCAATCTGTCCTGGTACACAAACCATATCATTTTTGGAGCGTTTTTCTCACTCTATTCTAGTTCCATTACAGGTAGTTTTGAGGTGAGGGTGAATCTGGGATTCCACCACCACATATAGCATTCAGGATGTGATGTTTAAGAGCAGAGACCAGAAGGACATGCCTGGCTCAGCCTGGCACAGTGAAGTTGAGGGGGGAGATGATTGTTGTGTGAGTACTTCAGGGAGTATAAACATCGGGGCAGGAAAAGAGTTATTTAACTAATGGACAATGTTGGCATGGGAAGAAGGGAATATAAACATACCATAAATAGGTTTGGGCTGGAAATAAGATTTCTGATCATTGTTCAGAGTCCGAACCAAGCAGCACACAAGGAAACCAGCAGACAGCTGTGGTGAAAATGGTGGCAGATTCTTAGAAATAACTTGTATTTTAAATAATAAAAGGCAGTTGGATTAGCCACCATCTCCAGATATGGAGCCCATGGATGTCCTTGTGCACTTTCACATGTCTGCTGCCATTTTCCAGCAAGGAACCTTTTTCCATTTTCATGGTATTTCACATTAAAAATGCTGGGAAGAGAAGATTTACCAGTTTTTAATAACAGAACTCCTTTATTTATGGCTCCAGTTTTATGCAACATTATGCATCAGATCAAAATTAAGAAATAGTAAGTAAATGGACTAAGAATCTGTGGACACAATAAACCTGATTGTGTGCAGAAATTAGGGGGGAGAGCATAGAATGGAGTGTTTGGGTTAACCTGAAACCAGTGTGATTTTTCAGAAATGTTGAGCATCGTTCTACATCAGGTTTGCCTTCAATTCAGGGGGAGAGGTGCGAGGTGGACAAAGAACATTCCTGAAAACCTTTGAATAAGTACTTCCAGTTTTTACTTGCTTGCTTACTAAGAATTCCTGCCATAGCTATCGCTGGGCCAGCTCCACCCAGAGAAGCAGGAGCAGTGAGGGACTCGTTACAGCAATTAGTGTTTTAACCAGAGCAGTGTCTGAAACAGATCTGAGCACGTAGAAATGGCACAACATCAAACCAGCATCAGCTTCAGGAGCCTGCCCAGGGGCTACCACCAGGAAAGCAACATTCCTTATAGCAGCAGTGGGAAAACTCTGCCAAATTCCCTGGGACAGACCAGTCCTTGGAGATCTGCTCAGGGTACTTCCTGTGGGAATACAAATATATTGGAAAACAAATACTGACAATTAAAAACAAGCACTTAAGATTGAAAGTAAAAATTGAGTCTGTCTAGTGTTGGGAAAAAATCTGGGAAGGATAAAAAAAGATACAGGTAGATGGAGAGCAAAACAGTTCTGTGTAAATGGTTGTAGGATGTATTTTTCTGGTTGAGATTCAAATAAGTTTTCCATCAGTCATTCCAAGTGGGGCAGGAGCAAAAAGGGGATTTAAACTGTCACATTTCATTCTTGCCAGGCACCAGCTTAAAGGTGTTTGAAGTGATCTCACACAGCAGAGCCTGAACTCTGCTTGGTGTCAACAACAATTTTAAATGCCAGTAGTCTGTAAGGAGATTTGCATATACAAATATGTGTGTATTGTGAATCCTTTTTGTTGATAAAAAGTCCTGATTATAAAGTTCATAATCGACTGCAAATCAGACATTTCTTGGTAGTTATCAGATGCTAATAATTACTTTTCTCCCAGAAAATAACTTAAGTACAAAAGAAAATGAGGATTTAAATCAATTTAAATTTGTTTTTCTCTTTACTGATTTAAATTGCGATTGGAATCGGTGATTTAAATAATTTTGAATAATTTGTGTTCTTTTACACTGTAGGATAGTAGATGCCATGTGGTAGGAGAGAGCTGAGATGTATTCAGAAAGATACCCCAGCTCTGGCTCCTGACAAATCTATTGAGAAACACAACCACATAGTTGAGGTTGGGGGGATATTTTTTGTAGGGGACTTCCCGCAGTAACTCTGTGCCTGTGAATCTAAGGCCTTTCCCTGCTGACTACACTTGGGAGCAGGAAAAAAACCTGATGCACCAGAGCCAAAGACTACTCGGGGCGCTGTGCAGAGGAGGGGAAGCTGTTGAAGCCACCGGGAGTTCCTGTCAAGCGTCTGCTTTCCCGGGGCAGCGCTGCCGAGGAGAGCAGCTCCTTGCCTGACCTGTTTATTTTTCTGAGCACTGTTTCAGTCTCTTACCAACATCAGTCCTCCAGACAAATTCGTTCTGTGGTAATTCCTGCAGACCCGAGGAGTTTCAGGGTTTGCTGGATGTGTATCACGTATAACGTGCCCAGGGGGGCTGGAACTACGGTCTAGAAGGTCCCTTCCAACCCAGCCCATTCTGAGATTCTACGGAGGAGCTTCTGCCTATTGCCTCAGTACTTTTCTAAAAGCTTTGCCTGGTGACTTGACAGATTATTTCTCACCTCAAGAGGCAGTACTTGAAATATTGTGTCCCTTCAGGGAGTAATTATAAATAGCAAGGACTTGAATGAGCACCTTCTTAATCTTCCATCTTTGACTTAATATTTTCACTTCTTATCAGCTCTCAGCCACTTGCTTTGAAATCTGACCAATGCCTTTATGTGATTAATACATCAAACAGGTAAATTAGAGCCATTTTGACTCTGAGTAGAAATCTAAATGGATTGGAAAAAAAAATGAACAGACATCTCTGTTTTCCAACTGTTGTGCTCCAGGTATCACAGGAGAAGATTTATGTTTTCTTCCCCATTGTCATTCTTCTTCCATAGGCACGAATATTCAGTTACACAAATTTTTCCCAACTACCCTTGACTGCCATTTTTCAAGACGGCAGCTTTCTCTTTATTTCATGACAGCAAAAGTGCTGATGAGAACTACCGGAGTCTTAAGACCTTTGTCATAGATAATGTATGTGAAATGAGTTGACAGATCTCAAATTTTCTCCCCAGGAGCTTGCCTACCCTGGCCAACAAAACCAGACAGAACACCAAGGTTTGTACCTGGCTTAAGAATTCCAGCATCCTTGTGTTCTCCCCTACCCCAACATGAAAACCACTCGAGCTCTGAGTTACGTGTCTGAAACTTAATAGTTTTGTTTCTGGATCGAAGCACATTGGCAGAGCGGCAGGGAAGGCGTTTGTCATCCCACAGTATGTGCCATGCAATTATGGACATTAATCCTGCGTGCACTTTTCAGAACAAAATTGAATTGTATGTTCTGTCCCCGAGAAGATGGCTTCCTTTAGTTCCACAGCACACTGAAATTAAACTCTGCTGAGAATATAAATGAGGGCTTGTTTCAACTTCATGACTTTCCTGCAAGCACTGGACCAGATAGGAGAGGGACAGGAATGCTGTCCTTTTCAAAAACAACAAATAAAACAAAAAATATGGATAAATTCCAATAAAGGCAAAGCAGCTGTGAGTCTTAGCCTAGTGTGGTTTGGTTGTTAGTCCTGGATGTTTCCCTACAAATCCCAAGTCAGGTTTGTAGGTGACGGCAGTGAGCCCTCGTGAGGCAAACTGCACTTCAGCTTTCCCTTTGCTCACCCTCTGTTTGGGTTTGGTCTCTGGATTTTCAGGCTGCTGCCCACACGTTGGACACAACTGGCTCTCCCAGCGTTCTGTGCCGTGTGCCAGAGCACCCTGAGCCACTGGCAGCAAAGCAGGTTACGTATTCCGGTTAATCCACTCTCTCAGCCACATCTATTTGCATGTTCCTCCAGAGCACAGCAGTCCCTGCTCTTATCTGCTTAGGAACCTCCTTCACTAGTTCTTGCACTTACTGACAGAACATGGCTCTTGGAGACACAAGCTGGGCTGTGGAAACACCCTGTGCCATGAGGTTCTGTGGGAGAAGGAAGCATGGCAGGATTTCCCTAATTTCCCGGTGGATTGTCCCAGTCATGCCACGGCTCTTCCTGCAGAGAAGAACCTGTCTTGTGTGGTGGATAGCGTCCATGTTTCACCCTTCCGCAGTCTTGTTACTTTTTTAAGACGACAGGGTGTTGTGGTTTGGAGGGGGTTGTTTTGTTTTTAAGGTACATGGGAGATGGAGTGAATGTGTTACTCACCTGTTTTGGGTGCTGCTCCTCTGCTGCCCTGGAGTAACCCATGGCTGTCATCCTTCAGGAGGAGACTGTACAACCCTTTGCTGCTCCTGGGTACTGGTTAAGGGAAGCATGAGCTGTAGGCATGGTGTGGAGAGAGCAATCAATATTATTTCATCTTGAGTTGCTTTATTTGATCTAAGGTTGATCAATCAGACCGTTTATTGACGAGATTGTGATGGATACTCAGTGCATCTGATGACAGCTCTTATGTCATAGTTCAGATAAAGTAGATAGCAGGAAGTAGTAAGATCATGGGTATTTAGGTTGTCAGACTGTCACTGCTAGTGTTGAGAACACAACTGAAATATAGGTTAGAACTCTTGAGAAGAGTGTCATGAAATTTGCCCAGGCCCAACAGTTAAGATCATATTTCATGTGAATGGACACTTACACCAAAACAATGAACCTTAGAAAGCTACTGGGTAACTCTCTTATTCTGATACAGGTCAATAATTGTGATTCATAAACATCTCAGTGGGTTTCCTTTTCAAAAGCATATGTGCTGGCCTGCAGAAAGCTGCTGCAGCTCAAATCACAAGATCTTTTTTTAAGGACTTGCATAGAAACCAGTTTGAGGTTGTTTGTCTGATTGTTTCCATGTAAATATTTTTTTCTAATACCAGCTAAATATAATATTCTGTAAAGATGCATAAAAAGTTTCAAGGGAAGCTGAAAGCAAAGGTGTGCTCATGCCACATAAAAAACTTTATTTCACTTCATAGTGTGAATCATAAACTCCAGTGTGTAATATGAAAACAGACCCTGTTTAGCACTGGAAGCAGCAGCTGAAGTCTGTTGGTACAAGAGATGCTCAGGAGTGAGTGAGTACAGCACAGGGGTTGTAGTCGTCCTCCCCCATCTTGGTTTTACTACTTAAGGATATTTGCATGAGAATAAAATCTGGTTCTTTGGCACTCATCTGCTCCTGCTGTTTATTCTTCGCTTGAGGTTATTGTCTCAGTTTGTGACAACATAATTGGTTTCTGTGGAGAAGATTATGATATTGATGAGACTTATATATGACTTCAGGTGAGGTGCAATCAAAGCAACAGTTCAAAATAGAAGGTACTGTCTGTTTTCATGCAGTTTTCACTACGGCTCATTCAGCAGGGTAATTAAGGATGTTATTTATTACTGAACTGCATCACGCAAAGCTGAAGTACGGACACAGTTCTGCTACTACAGGCAGGACTGGGGGCACTGCTGCTTATTTTGTGTTCAGAGCTGTTGTAAACTCCACGAGGCTGGGCAACTAGACGCTGTTCACACAAGGGTTGCTCACTATTTGTTGCAATTTAGTGTTCTCTAGAGTAGACAAGCTGAAAGAATTGAGCTGGAAAATGCTCTCTTAATAGTTCTGTCTGTGTATTAAATATTCCTTTGAATGGTTAGCTGCTCTTGTACAGGATGAGTTTTTTTTTGAGAGCAATTATAATCAGAAAAGTTTATTCTATTGTGTTGTTTCCCCCACACTGATTCCCAATTTGCTATTTTATATCATATCCTCTCCCACTTTTTTTAAACACCATCTCAGCAAAGTTTACCTAGCGCTTGGAAATCATTCCAGGATATTCTTGGCGTGTGTGTGTCTTCCCTCCTAACGCAGGCTTCATAATTAGAGCTCATTTGTCACTTGTGGTGCTGCTGTAAGTGGCAGCCTGGACACGCAGGGCTGGCTGTGGGGCGAGGGCTGGGGTGGGATACACTTGGGGACCTGCTGCAGCCCGGGGAGGCCAGTGCAAACATCAGGAGTGCTGGGATGAGCCGCAGATGAGAGGAGTAGGATGATCTCTGTCATGATTTAATTTGCTGTGAATGACATTTCGCTGTGGTGTGACTGCTGGATTGTCCTTGGGGGATGTCACAAGTTATTTTTTTCTCCTGTCTGGATTACGGAGCCAAAAGGCCGGAGGGACAAACAAGTGTGAGCCAGGTTACACACGGAACTGGGCTAGTGGAGACTTGGTCTGCCCACGGGCAGGTGTGGGACCAGGCGTCTTCCTTCCGGATGTCACCTGTTCTGCCGCCGCTGCAGGCCAAGTGTATCGCGGCTGTGTCGTGTCAGCTATCCCTGCTTCGCAGTTAAAAGCCCTCCTTTGTAGGCCTGTCATGAGACATGCATCCCCCCCTTCTTCTCTCCTCCAGAAAACATTGGATTCTGATATTACCTTGTGATTCTGAAAGCCAAGGCCTTAGGCACATGCCTTTCGTGCCTCAGCTTTCGTCTGCTCCCGCTCCCGGTTGTGTACGAACACAATGAGGGGAGAGGGAAACCTGAGGAGACAGGCTGAGCACACCCCATCGCCTTCTGGGGAGCCCCACTGTGTGCTGCAAGGAAACGCTTCGCTCCTGGCGTGGTGGAGGAGCAGGATGGGGAGAATGCCATCACCTACCCATCATTTGAGTTTGAATTGGGAAGAGGACAGGAGTACAAACAAGGAATGGATATTTACTATGTTAAACATAAGGAAGGGGCATAATCAGCCGATTCACGTGGCTTTATCAGCAGTCGCCTGTAAATACATTTAAAGTTTGACTGTATTTTATTACTTAAACTTGAGTGACCAGTCTCAGTGTTGATCCTGGTGTCACAAGGGCTGTGTGGCTGTTTGCTCCTGTGCCAGTTCCTGTCTGTTGCTGCCTCTTCTCCTGAACTACCTGGACTGTTTATGCCATGTGGTAATTAGGACCAGGGAACTGAGCTGAAACTAGTTTGGCAAAAATCCTGATGCAAGGACCATTAGATGTGCTTCTTTATGGCTTCTTGGTTGCTCAGCACATGCAAATATTTAATCTCATGTTTAATTCTGTGTTGTGGGCGTAGGAGCCCGAGGCAAAATCCTAACAACTTGAGTGGAATCGGGATTTCCCCTGAAAGCAGGCCCATAAATCCAGTGGGAAATTTAATTCTCCAGCAGTCAAATTCAGGCCTGTGACCCTCAGCTGCAGGCTCTGGAGGGCAAAGGCAGTGTCCATGTTGAGGTGCTGGCCGTGGGACCTTTGGATCCAGAACGGGTCCCCGACTGACCGATGTATAACATGTCACACTGCTGGGAGGGCATTTAATTGTAAAACCCCAGCAGCGGGTCAGGATGGTCGGAGCGGGACTGGAAATGGTTCCTTGGGAGCAAGCAAAAGAGGGGGTGCCCGCACGGGGAGCAGCGCGAGGCCAGCAACACAAGCCGGCTCGCCTCGTATCCCATCTCATCCCAGCGCCGGTTCTGCCGCTCGCAATCCCGAAGTTTGCTCGGTGCCTTCCTCCTCCCGAGGGATAGAGGCTCCCTGCTGCCGGCCCGGCCCGGGCGGCGGGCGGGGAGCCGCAGGTATCGCGGTGCAGGGTGTGTGTGTGCGTGTGTGTGTCTGTGCGCGTCTCCTTTGTCTGAGCAGCCCGAGCAGCGCCGAGCGCCCCGCGGGCGGCCGCGCATCCTCCCCGCCCAGCGCCGCTCGGCACGGCCGCGCCCGGCCCGCCCCGCCGGCCCCGCCGCGGC
>JAWWES010000037.1:10722045-10737644 GCA_035583135.1 Lophotriccus pileatus
TTAAGATTCCTCAAATAGCTGAGAGGGCTGCGGGACTTGGGGAGAGAGTCTTGATGCTGAGCCTGGTTACCTTGTCTTGGTTTGATTTATAGCTAAAGCCTCCTTTCCATTCCCAGGGACGAGGGATGTAGAATAAAGAGAAGGATGTGTGCCGAAATGAAAAGAGAACTTTTATTAATACTTGCAGGGTTTATTCTCTGAAGGCTTTTTTTTTTTCCTGTGGGGGAAGAGCATAAACTTTTCGAATTTATGAAGTAATCTGTGAAAAATAGTCCAGAACATATGTTCTAGATTGCGTATTTTACTCTCTAAGAACTGCCTAAGCAATTAAAAATGCACCAGGAATAGTATTGAACATGTGTACGCAATTTGAACATAAACTTGATAGTTTTCTTTGTAACTCAAGGTGTTTTGCTCTTTAAAATAGCCTAATATTTTGGTTTTAGAGACAAATTTCTAGTAGGTTGGATGTTGTGTCTCTCCTCCAAAACCCATCTTGTTTCTAATAACTTTGCCTTGTTTGGCTTCAGAATGGCTCATAGAAAGCAGGACCGAAAGAGAGTTTGGGGGTGGTGGTTGTGGTGTGCTTTTGGTGCTCCCCCGGGATGGCAGATCTGGCGTGGAAACCTTGGGAGAGGCGTTAATGTGCTGCACTGGCCTGGTGTAGTGTCAGCCCAAGAACCTAAGCCGAGGTTTGGATGAGTAACTTTATTAAGCCTTTACTTAGTTCTGGGGATTGTGTGAATGTTCAGGCCTGTTCTGCTGCTCAGTTCAATGCTCTGTGCCCAGACCAGGTCGTTAAAATGTCCCAGCCCCCTTCCTTTTCTTAAATTTTGTCCCATGCCAGGCCTTCTCCATTTGGATCTGTGTCTTGGTGCAATCACTGCACACTTTTTAAAAAGAGCTAATGGTTGGGCGAGCAGATTGGTCTCAGCTGTATTGTACCAGCTGTGAAATTGCTACTTGGTGGTGCTGGTTCTTGCTGGATGAATCTGGAAAGTTGGTTATGTTCTGGGATTCTTCAACTCTTCTAAAACCTGAGGCTTTCATAGCGGTTTTTTTTAGTATCTTAAAAGTTTAAAACAAAAATTAATGCAGGAAAGGGGAAATCTTTCTTTCAGACTTTCGTAGGAGTCTTGGTCTGATCCGAAACTATAACACTGTGACCTATGTACCAAAGACCTGTGGAATGTTTTCCTTTCTGTTCAGAACTGTTCCAATGGTAAAACACCACTTGTAGCTCCAGCTGTATTTTCAGGCAAGCCTGCTTTAATGTCTAGTTACTCTGTTTTTCTACACGGGACGTGTCAAATCCATATTATGTCACTTTTTCTACTGCGACAGTCCCTGGTATGTAACAGGTGAAAGCCTTCAGCTCTACAGGTGTAGTTGAACAGCATAGCTTCAGTGCTTGGGGAGAAGCTGCAGTTTTTTGTCGCTCAGGCTTTGTCCCAACTTTCATTCCTCTTTCCCTTGTTCATGCTCGAACTAAGAAGGCAAAAGAACTGTTGTTTTTCCCAGCACAGAGCCGACAGGATTTACTGCACTTGTGGTAGTTGCAGGCAGCGCTGGGGGCTTGGGAGCATGTGGATGCCAGGGCACGTGTCCTGCCTGGTGCTGGCCCTGCCCCAGCCCACCAAGTTGCTTGTGGTAGGAAGAAATTCGGTTTCTGACTGTGGCACTTGAGTGTGTGTAAACAGAGCAAACTGCTCCTGGCTGGGGCAGGAGGATGTGTCCTGCAGCAGTGGTAAGAAAAGCTGTGTTTTCCACAGGGTGCCCCAAGCCTGTGTAACTTACTGGTGTCTTTAAGAGCTCCTACTTTGGATGCAGCTTATCTCCAGAAGCATGTTTTTGCCAATATATCTTATTTCACCCTCCAGGCCGAACTTCTACCTCCTCACCACCAGAGGAAAATAAATGGGGGCACTGGGGTTGGCACTGATGTGCCAGTTTATCACTCCCTGAACAACATAGCTGTGTTGGCAGAAAAGCTGCTGGAGTGTCACTTATGCCCAGATGAACTTGGGGAGTATAAAGTTTTATTTTGTGGGGAATTAGCGGTCGATTCGATAGTGGAGCTCTGTGGTCACCTGGCACGGGTCCTTAGGAGGCACACTGCTGTTTGTAGAAGAGGACGAGGAACTTCGTAGGTATGAACTGGAGGAGATGGTGGCAGCGAACATCTGGAGAGGATTAATCCTTATTGGGGATGGCTGGGCTTGGAAAAGTTCCAGCACCTTCCCTTTCCCTCTGATGCCGCCTGCTTAATGAGGGACCTTGGACTTGTCTTGTGGGATGTGTTCTGGTGGAGGGTGATGTCCCTGTAAATAGTCACTGCTGGAGGAAAGCAGCTCTCCTGGAGTTTGTGCAGACATTTGGGCAGATAGGCTTTAGTCAGACATAATAGATCCGTGATGTTGGCATGTGCTCTTCAATTAATACAACTTTTAGGGATGTTATTGGCATTAGTGTGATTTTTCTTTTTTTTTCCTGTCTCAATTGAGCTTCTTCCTGGTCCCCACTGAATTCCTGCAGTTACATCATCCTGTCCTTCCTTCTTCCTTTGACAAGGGTTTCTGTTAATTGCTAAAGAGCTGTGAGGGTTTGGAAGCTGTTTAGTAGCAGTGCCAAAGATCTGTTGGTTGTGATTATCAATTCCCAGGCTGCCCAGGAAGTGGTGTCCCTGGAAGTGTTCAAAAAACATCTGGTGTGGCACTTGGGGACATGGTTTAGGGGTGAACATGGCAGTGCTGAGTGTCTTTTCTAACAGTAATGATTCCGTGCAGTGCCTGGCAGGGTGTAACAGGCCAGTCCCCGTATTTTGGAGTTAATGTAGAGTTAATCACAGGGTGTTTCAGATACCTCTGGTAAAATGACTTTGGTGGCTTTCAGTCCAGTGTGTTGGTGTTGTGTGTCCTTGGTCTACTCCAGTGCTGCTAATTGTCAATTTGGTTGGGTTTCTTATCAGGAAGGCCACAGTTACATGCCTGGGAGTCTGGGAGAGAGACACGGCATAGGACAGCAGAGGACAGTGCTATCACTGTCTTGGGCAGCAAACAGGGAGTCTTGACCTTCAGAACCTCCACCTGTTTGAATGGAAAAATGTCCCTCTGATGCAGTGGGAAGATACTAGGAGATAACTGACCAGAAGCCTTTGCTGTGCCACCTTGTGGGTGTCTCCAGTGCCCATAATCGCCCCATGACCCACCATGTCTAGGGTGGTGTTTTAGTTATGAATTGTGAATTAATGTGTGTGGCTTGTTCTTTTAATAGGGGATTTTCTATTTTATTTTCCCCTAGGGTTTATTTATCAGATCTTATAAAGATCTGATAATTAAATCTGGCTACTCTAATTCTGTTAAAACAATTGCACTGGGATGCAGTGCTATATAAAGCTCTAAGTGCGGGACTGGCACCTGGCAAGTCCTGGATCCTCACCTTTGGGTGCTCATGTGGTTGTGTAGACATGGTCAAACTACAGTAAATGAGAATAGTCAGAATTTGTCCACGTGTTACAGAAAGAAATCACCAGCCTTGCAAATGAAAGGGATATATTTGTGTGGCACAGCACCTTGAGGCAGTGAACACCACGCACGTAAGATGTCTTGTCTCGGGGAAGTTTACGCAGTGGTTACTCCGTGAGCTGTTCAGATTGTACTTGGCTAAAGTGAAGTGCTTCAGGGTCTCACTGAGCTGGCCACGTGAGAAGCTCTTCAGAAAGGCCCTGTGCATGTCCCTGTGTTTTTTCTCAGAGATACTGAGTCTGAAATAATGGTTTGGTGCTTCTGGCAGCAGTTTAAGCAGGTCACTGAAACTGAGTGATGGAATAAGACCCGTGCCCAGGTAAAGGCCACTCACAGAAGAGCTTATTCCTAGGCTAAAGACTTGCTTTGAGGGCCAGGACCTCCTTCCTCCTGGACTTGGTTTCAAGGGCAGCTGATTTTCCTCTCCAGAACAGGAGAGTTTTGTATGTGAAGTTGCCTGGTGACATCTCCAACAGAGGCCAGTTGTTGGGACAGCAGCTGGGGAGCATCAGCACCTACTTAATGATGCATTTAGCAGCTGATATCTCTTGGAGTGTTGTCATCAAAACTTGATGTTCTTGGTATTTTTGTTTGCCCAGGTCTTTTGAGTTGTTCTTTTTAACTGTGAATGTTAGAAATCTGTTGCTGTAAACATGAGGGCTGTGTTTCTGTTGCAGTAAGGGTTGTGCTCAGGGTGGAGGCCCTTTCTTAGTGCCTCTGGTCCTTCTGACCCAGGTGTGATGGTCGGTGGGTTTTCAGTGACAGCCAAGCAGCCTGTGATGTGTGGTAAAAGTGTGCTGAGGTACCCCTAAGCAGGCAGTGGAAACTTCCCAGCAACCAGCTGTTTGTCCATAGCCAAGATAAACTAATGTTCTGAGCAGGGACTTCCAGGTAACATTTCCTAGGGGTTGATTTAGAGTTGGAAGTGTTGTACCTGGGCTTATTCCCAGGTCTGCACAACCCTGTTGAAAGACTGGAATTGCTGATGACCACCCCACCCGTTCCACCTGGAGCGCACTGAATTTGGTGGGGTCTGTAGGAGCTCTGCACTTCAGGAACTAAGTGTAAATGAGTTTGCTACTTTGTCCTCTTTCCTGTGTGAGGAGTTGGGTGTGTTTAAGCACTGTGGTGTGGGAGGATGAGCCCAACTTCATGATTGGTAAGTGGCTTTGTAGTTCATAGTGTATTACGTTTGATGGCCCAAGTTTACTCCCACTACCCAAATGCTGTGTCTGCTTCAGGGACAGGAGCAAGTTACCTTTGTCCTCCCCAGATTACTGCTGTGACACACAAAAGAAAGAACCCCAGCAGGGTGTCCTGTTCCCATGTCTAGAAGGCAGAGCAAGTCCACCAGCTTTCTAGGTTTCAGTGTAATAGAGATAGGGATTTAGGATATTAATCCTAATATGTTTCAGCAGCTGCCTGCACAGCCTTTGGGAGCTTGGCAGAGTGGCTGTCATCACTTGAGCATGCTCCTGCCTCTCTTTTGAAGACTTGCTGTGGCCGTAGTTTTGTGGAGGTGCTGGAGAACGCAGGGGATGGCTGGTGATGGTGTTTCAGGCAGGCCCTGTCTCAGCTCCCTGGCTTCTATTGTTAGGTTTAAGAAAACAAAAAAACCTTCAAGTTTGGTACAATCTTTGTTTTCTTGGCAGTTCTTAGAGGTGGCTGCTTGGGGTTACAGAGCCAGAGCAGGCACAGGCTGTGCTTCAGGGTGTCACCTCGTTGGGAAAGGACGTGGTGGGATCTGCCACACAGGAGGAGGCTCCTTTGGCCTGGAAGGCAGTTTAGGGCTTGCTGAGCCTGAGGCCGTGGAGCTGCTGTTTGCTGGTCACTGTGGTCAGCCCAGGGTGAGGAGTCCTGCCATCCCCTACCACTGGCTCTTCATTTGCAAGACAAACCCGTGGAATTGTTCTTGGAGAGTGGGAACTTGTAGTACAGAGATGAAGACAGGAGCTGGGAAGGAAATCTACCTCAGCTCACTACCAGAGCTGGTACACTGTAACACTGCAGTCTGAGCTGGAAATCCTGCAGCATCTCCTCACTAACATCGACCTGGAATTTATCTGGCTGTCTGCCATGTGCTAAATAAACCCCAAGCCATGTTGGAGGCTCCTTCTACCCCCTTGAATCCCAGCCCCTTTCTGGGATAGCAACCCACAGGCCAGATTTTCTTCTGTGGAGGTTTTTAAGCGCCCACTTTGGAGCCCCTTGAAACTGGATACTAGTGGGAATTCCTGCAAGGCCTCTCTAGCCTTGCTGGCTTCGACATCCTGGAGTGAAAATGTGGCTTGGATTGAGGATTGGTAGGTTGGTAAATTAATAAAATTGCTTGAACATGTTAACGAGCAGAGAAGAGGTCTGGGTAGTTAAGAAGTGTTGGATACAGTGAGATCCAGGTCTGCACCTCTGCCCCGTGCTGGTGATCTGCAAGGAAATCTGTGTTGTGTGCTGTGGTCTGGCTTCAGATTTATTCTTGTGCCTTCACCTTCCTGCTTCTGTGGGTTTTTTTAGGATTCTCAGATTCTGTGTTCAAGGGATGCCTTTTCTACCTCTTGCATCTTTGTAGTGTCCTGGCACTTAAACTGCTGTCCTCAGGATTAGGACTTGGCTCGTTTTACTGTGGCAGAAGCAGGAGTTGTGTTTCAGCTGGAAAAGTACTGAGTTTGATTTTTCCTTGAAAGCAATTGCATTTAAAAACACCGTTCTGATGGTGTCGGAGCTGTTGTTTGCCTCCTTAAACTTAACCTCCCATCCTAGTGGGAAGGAGCCAGGTGCTCACACTATCTTCCATGTGCTGTTGGCCGAGGGGAGCTTGCCCAAGTTGTTGTACATGTTTTGGTTTAACTTGTTCCCGCTGATATCCAGCCCTTGGTCCGTGGCGTCCCTTCCTAGTGGAAGGAGACTAATAAAGAGAACGGAGGAGTGATTCATGCTGAGGAAGAAAATTATCTCTTATCTAGGTTGCCTCTAAGCCAGCCCTGCCAGAGACGAGTTTATCCTTGAGAGGCTGGAAAGTTGGTCTAGGAGGTAAATATTTATTCTTTAGAGTGTCTGACATTGATCTGAAATCCAGGCGGCCGGTGTGGTTGGGGATGGGAAGGAAGCTGTGCTGTCTGTGTTCACACAGCACAGGGAGGTTCAACCTGCACACAGAGCAAAATCTGCTCCCCAGAAGTGGAATTAAAAACTTGCTGAAATCTGTGTAACCTCATGGACTGTGTTTTCACGCACATAGGTCTGTAGGACAGAAAGCTTAAGGGGTCTAACTCCTGGCTTCTTTGTGCTCCCAGCACTGAGATGCCTGGGATGGAGGCTGTTAAAATATCAGCACTCTTCTGCAGCTTAGGCAGAGTCACTGGAGCTTTGCTAAGTCAGCTGGGAGGAAGATCAAATACTCAGCAGTGTGGCTTTTCTTCAGGGTTGTGTAGCAGGACACTTAGGGAGGCTTCTGTAGAACCAAGTGGAAATATTTCCACACCTCTTTTAAAATCTGTGGTGGAATTTCTTCGTGGCTTCCTACAGCCAACCTGCCCCTGCCTTGGTGACTGCCCAGAATTCAGCTGGAACAGAAAGTGAAACTGGCTGGTCTGATGGTCATATGCTGAGATGTGCAGAAAGTGGAAAGTTTGTGTAAGTGGTAAACCAGATGAACTTTGCAGTCCTGTTATTACCATCTTTATGGAGAAAGCTGTCAGTGGTCAGAATGAGCCAAGCCAATTCTTGCATAATTAGCCCCATACAATTACATGGTATTTAGTGAAGTTTGGCTTGAGCTGCAAGTTCTTGTGTATAACAGGGAGTTTCTGATGAGAACATGAAATTTGGATGTCCAGAGTGAACATGTTGCAGTTAACCTAATCATTTAAAATATTTTCATGCTCCTTTAGCTTCTCTCTTAAAGGTCATGGAAATCTAGACCTGGGATGCCCTTTTTAGCCTTTGCACAGCATCAGTTGGTGTTCTATTTCTGAGCACTTGCTGGTGTTGGATGTGAGGGGAGCTACTTTGGAAGGGTTTTGTAGCATTTGTGTTTTATTTCCTGCTTAATCACTTGGCAGTGGTCTCCTGTTTCTTTAGGGAGATTGGTGGGGTTTGAGCCACTGATGGGTGTTTCACTGCTCTAACCTCAAAATTACTTTTGCTGCCCCCTTGGATCCTTCCACTTCCAGTGGAGGAAAGCAGACCTTCTGGCTTAACCTGAGCACAAATCTAAGAGCTCAGTGTTGGCACAGATAATCTCTTGACCTAAGCCAAGTACATTGCCTGGGACTTGGTCCTGCACTGAGCTGTGTGTAAGTGGATTCTCCCTGCCCTCCTCCTGGGGTGGGCTTGCCCTGGGTTTGGGATCTCTCACTTATGTCCTGATTTCTTTGTCTTTTCACAGTTCATCTCTTAGTGGGAAGTTAACAGCACTCCTTGAGCTGTAAGAGCAGTGGTGTGATGCCGGGTGTGTGTAATCCCAATACCCGCGGGTTCTCTGCCCACAACTCCTGTCCACGAAGGTTCTGTGGTTCCTCTGGGGAGCGGGATGTGCGACTGACCTCGTGTGTGTCTGGCTCTTGCAGAACAGGGCAGTCGGGCGGCCCAAGGGGAAGCTGGGCCCGGCCTCTGCGGTGAAGCTCGCGGCCAACCGGACGACGGCGGGCGCCCGGCGGAGGAGGACGCGATGCCGCAAGTGCGAGGCGTGTCTGCGGACGGAGTGCGGCGAGTGCCACTTCTGCAAGGACATGAAGAAGTTCGGGGGCCCCGGCAGGATGAAGCAGTCCTGCATCATGAGGCAGTGCATCGCGGTGAGTGCCCGGGGCTGCTCCTCGCTCTGCTGGTGGGGTGGGGAGGGGAGCCCACACCTCCACTCTGCTCCGAGGAGTCCTGAAGGGCGTCAGGCGATGTGTAATCCCTGCCCTCTCAGCTCACATCCCTTCTTCCCACTGCTTCTCATCCTCCCCAAATCCGAAACCACAATGCTACTAAAAACTTGATAGCACGGCTTTCCTTCTGAGCAGCAGAGAAGTGGAGATTATCAGTACATCAGGAATTGTCCCTCAGATCACACTGGAACACTGGGGTTGGGGGAGAACGGGAAGAGTGGGAAGTTCTGATTTGAAATGGAGAAGAGGCATATTTGGATCTCAGTTTCCTGAGAAAAACTGCCTTGCAACCATGTTTGCCATCTGAACTACATAACCAAATTAAGATGTGGAGAAATCTTGGGCCGGCATCCTCCAAGGTGTTGGTGACCCCAGCCCCAGGCTACCTGAGATCTGAATTTCAGTTTGGTTGCTGTTACCCAGGCATAGGGCAGGGGATCTGATCTGGATGAGACATCAATCCAGGGGCTTGTCTTCCTCAGGGACTGGAAATGGCTGTCAGGGAAAGAGCATCAGAACAGGGCAAGCGGGGAGTCTGTTTCCTGGGCTCCTGTGATACATTGCTTAGAAGCTTCTTGAGTCACAGGTGATAGCTTTCTATTTAACAAATATTGACAGATTAATCTTCCATTAAGTTGTTCAAGCAGCTTTTGAATCCGTTGCTGCCATGCTGACTGTTGTGGAGCCTCTCCTCCAGTCTCATGTCTGCAGCGCCTCCGTTCAAGGCTAAAAATCAGCTTTAGCTTTTATCTTTATTCTTTGGAAGGTCTTGTTTGTGCTGTTGTTTAGGGTTCGGGTTCCTTTTGTTGTTGTTGTTTTAAAGAAAGGAATGTTGTTTATTCATAACTGAAATATCACCCCATATCTACTGATTTCTCTTGTTCCAGTTCCTTCCACTTAGCATTTGGGTTTTTTTCCTTTAATTCTGATGAGATGACTGAAGTGGAGGCTTTAAATGACTTTGCCTGACACTGATAAGAAACTGATAAGTGCTGAACATTTCCAGTAGTTGCTTCTGGTGGCTCAGTCCATGTCCTGTTCTAAGCCCTGCACTGTTCCTGCCATAGAGGATTGGGTTCAGCACTGCTGGATCATTCAGTAAAGTACACAGAATATCCACCTTTCCACAGAGTGCTTTTGCAGCTCCAGTGTCTTTTCTTTGAACACTTGATTTCCTGGAGTGTGGTGTGAATTGAACAGCATGGATGAAGAATTTATTATTCTCCAGGGGCAAGAAGTAGTGAAATCACGCTGCCTTTTTAGTGGAAGGATTAAATTAGGGCTGCAGTGAGCTTTCTCATCCTCACTGATGAAGGAAACTTTCATACTAAGCGGTTCCACTCTTGATAACACAGGCTGAGCCTTTTGGAGATGATCTGGGTTCTCTTTTAGCTGAATGTAGTCACCCTCTTTCTTCCAATGAAGGTTTATTTTTCTTCTTGGTGCCTGGAGTTTTAATTCCAGAAACTGGGGTTAGAACACAGGGCTTGCTAGCCAGGGGACTCTTGATTACTTGTCCTGCATTGAAAACGACACCTCTGCCCTTTGTAGGTTGGTGCAGATATCAGGGGGGTTATTAAAAACTCTCTTAGAGCAGCAAAAGCCCAGAAAATTAACAAGTTGAACTGTTGTAACTTTTAAGGTGCATTACATTTCTACAAGCAATCCTGTTGTCTTTGCTCTTGTTCTCTAACAATTCAGCAGCAAAATATTGTGGTACCTATCAAACAGCTTCCAGCCAAAAAAAAAAAACCTGCTGTAAAGATGTGGAAGGAAAGCTCTGTGGAAGTAATGATCCCTACAGTTCTGGGATTGTTTTCCTCTGGTTAATAACGTTGACAATATTAACTAGACAGAGGCTTTCATTAAACTCAGAAGCCTTAAGAGAGCTGACTGTACTGCTGTTCGGAGAGCAGGAACCTCCTCTGCATCACCAGTTCAGTCAGGAGGGGAAGCTGGAGTGCCTGGGACACACTTTGCTGCATGGAATGGGTCTGAAGGGAATGTGGGGCTCTGGGAGGGCGAGCTGTTCCAGCACAGCTGCTGTTCCAGCCCTTCAGTGAGGCACAGAGGAGGTTCCCTGGACACTCTTGCTCCCAGCAAGAAAAACTGTCCTGCTCCTGGGATGTTTGCTCTTGGGTGTGCATGTAAATACCTGTGTGGGAGATCAGACAAAACGAGTGGACAGAGCCCTGGACAGCTTGGCTTTTCTCTGGTGATCCTGGGGATTCCTATTTTGTGCTTGGAGGAGGGGTAGGAATTAAATAGTATTTCCAAAATGCTTTTAAAGTGGAGCATGGGTAAGTCCTGGCATGAGAAGGCAGGGAAGTGTTCCACGGCTAATGGGTCAGGTGCTGGGGTGTGGGGCAGAGCACTGTGCCCTGTAATGCCTTTCTGCAGCTGGGCTTCTCCCAGGCTGAAACGTGCTGAAGGGTGCTCTGCTGCTGCCAAAATTTGGATTGGTGCGCAGGTATCCACTTACAGACTTTATCCACGCCATCTACAAGAGATCTTGCCATGAGAAGCCACATCTCTGCCTCTGGCTGTGTAATGGTTAAGGACTTGCAGCCTAAATGATTGCACTTCCCATTATGGCCAGTTTAGGATCTTCCTTTTCCTTTCTGTAATGAGGTTTATACCTTATTGCTGCAAACCAGAAGTTTGTTAATCATTACCAGAAAGGTGGCTTTTTAATTAGAGTGGCATTCAGGGCTTTGACACGGATGACAGATCTGTGAGATGCTGCAGTTCCCTTTCTGCTTCAGAAGAAAAAGTCAGTGTGATCCCACTTGTGACACTTGCAGGAGAGAATCCCCTTCCTAATCGTGCAGAGGTTTTTGCAGTGCTCAGGTTGGGACCAGGGCCCTGGATAATGGACTGGCAGTCAGGAAGGGGTCTGTTCTTGGTTCTGTTGTGGGCTTGCTGTGAGACCTGGATCAGGTCCCATAACATCTGTCTGCCCTGCCTGTAAGAGAGGGGAGCTGCCAAAGCGCTGCTCGGATTGCGGAGCTAATGGATGTGGATAGTGATGTTCTGGGCTGCTTCTTTCCCCTCCCATTGTACACTGGTGAAGTGACTTGCATGCCAATGCCTGTGTCAGCTCACAGATTCAAGGAACCCACCAAAAATGCATTTTCATCCATCCCTGGAGTGCTCCATGAATCTGTTTTGCTACAGGGTGGGCACTTTGAAACATCTCCTGTGGTGCTTGGTCTGGGTACCAAGCCCCAGTTTGTTACCAGTTTTTCTTGCCTTCATGACAGTTTGCACAAATAATCCCTATTTATCTCCTCTTTAAAATGAGGATACTGTAAATGCACATTGAGTTCCTTTGTTTCCATGTCCTGATCGATTCTTTGTGATACGTAAACAGCCGGTGTTGCCTCATACTGCTGTGTGTCTGGTGTGTGGAGAAGCTGGGAAGGAGGACACTGTGGAAGAGGAGGAGAGCAAGTTTAATCTCATGCTAATGGAGTGCTCCATTTGTAATGAAATCATACACCCAGGATGCCTTAAGGTGAGTACAAGGATGTGATACATGTTGGAAACAAAAGCTGAATTAGTTATCACCTGCATGTAAATGTAGTGCCCAGAAAACGAGAAGATTTTAGTCTTTGGACACTTAAGTGAGCGAAGAGTTGTTGTGAGGAGCAGGGTGAGACCCAGCCCTGACTGGCAGGTGGGGTCCTTGAGGTAGCAGCATCCCCTGTGAACAGAGAGTGGCTTTGGATGGCCCTGAGGAGGGGTGTGCCTGCAGAGGTCCTGTGGGTTTGTTTTGTTTTTCTTTCTTTTTGCCTCTTGTGTAAGGAAGGGAGTTGTTCCAGTCAGGATGGGGCAGACAGAGCAATCTGCCTGTCCTTCTGGATGAGACAGCCCTAGCTCTGTGCCAGCAGCTCCTTCCCGTGTCCCACAGTACAGAGGAGCAGTTTGCTGCTCGTGGTGGCCCAGGCACAGATGTGCCTTTGGGTGGCAGCTGGCTCCAAAGATGTTATGAGCAAGTGTTGGAGTATGAAGAGAGCAGCTCTGGAGCGCAGCCTGAGCGAGTGTCAGGCTGCAGCAGTGCTCACCCTTGGCTGACTCGAGCCCTGTGAGCAGCTGTATTCTTTGCTGGTAACAGAAGTGTCATTTTGGGCATAACTTTGTGCATTAGCATTTAGAAGCCGCCTTTCTCCAGAGCTGGTTTCTTTCAGCTGATCAGCCATTTCCTGTTGCTGATTTGTTTATGGTTAAAGTGATTTGCCAAAGCAAATGTGTTCTGACACACCATGCCCCAGAAAGCAGCTTTTGGGCCCTTCTGGGATCTCGGGGAGGAGAGGTATGTCTGTTCCTGACACAGGCCTGGGGTAAAACTCTCCTGGTCTCTCGTTTCCCTGGCTCTGTACGTGGTGTTGCACCAAGCTCTGTGCTGTCACTTATTAGAGCAGAACACGGAGAGCTGGCAAACCAGAGCTGTGCCTGTCTCCCTGATTCATGGAACCGGTGCTCACAGCTCCTGCCACAGATGGGCTCTGAAAGGGAGCTTTGCTTGCTTGGCTCTGCCTAAAACAAGGCTTCGGGGACTGCTGAAGGAGGGGAAGGAGCTGCTTGTTTTCAGAGGTACCTTAATTTTGGCTGCTTTGCTGTTCCTGTCCTTGCTGGAGGTGCCCTGTGCTCCCCCATTTCTGGCTTTGCAGTGTCAGTGACACTTCAGGGCTGAGTCCAGAGGAGACACACTTGTTGTCTCGTGGCAGCTCAAGTGTTGTTTCCTCTCCTCATACTACATTTGGACTAGGTGTACAGGATGTGGGTCAGGTCTGTGAGATCAGGCAAGTGCTGTTTGTTCTCTTACACCTGCGTGATGTTCTGAGTGCTCTTTTGGTAACTAGGAACAGTGTTGCTTTGGGGGTTTCTGACAGTTAAGCAGTGGAAGATTTACTGTGTGCCTGGTGTGTCTTGTATTTTGATTTCTCAGTGCTTCTCTGCTGAGCTGAAATTGTAGGTAACTGTGGCTCTTTATTTACTCAGGCAAAAGGGCATTGATGGGATTTCAGAGTTGTCTGGGAAGGAGAGATGAGGCTGCTCAGGGGAACAGCAAAAGGAAAATGGAGTCTCTCCCTTGGATCCCTCCTTGCTCTTTATTCCCAGGTTCTATGATTCCCTACAAGACAGAAATCTGTTGCCATGTTTACATGTTGCTGGAGCCCTTGAGCCCTGAGGATGGAGCGGATGGAGCCCATAAATAGCCTTTGATGCAGCCCCAGCCCCAGGGCAGCTGCTCTGGCTGTCCACAAGGGAAAGTCCCTTCCTGTCCCACTTGGGAAATAGCAGTACCATGTGAACTGTTGGTCATCTCCAGCTAAATATCTTGCAAATGTACATGTCACCGAATATTTCGCAGGATATTCCAAGTTGGAAGGGACCCACACGGATCATCGAGTCCAACTCTTAAATGAGTGGCCAATAAAGGGATTGAACCCACGATCTTGGTGTTATTGGCACCATGTTCTAACCAGCTGAGCTGATCTCAGGGTCAGGGAGACAGGAATAAACTGGATCAGTGAAGAGAGAATGTCCTTTCCTGACTTATTCCCACGTGGAGTGAACTCCCTCCAAGATGCATCTCCAGAGCTTGTTGAGTAGTTTGGCACATGCAGTGGGGGACTTGTTCTCCTGGGCAGGTTGTTCCTGGTTTGAAGTCCATCCCCCTCCAGCTTCCTGATTTGGCTGTACATATTTTGTGCTGGGTTTTCTCCATGAGTCAGCAGTGTCAGGGGATGACTCTTTGAGGAGTTAAATTAGGGGTAGCTCAGGTGCATCTGTGCTCTGACACAGCCTGGAGGGGCTCCCTTGCTGGGGGAGCCCTGGGTTCCAGAGCCCTGATCCCTTGCACTGGAGTGGCATTGAGGACAGCCAGGTTGTTCCATGTGCTGAGCCGCGTCCTGGGAAGTTTTGACATGCTTCTTCCCTTGAAAATACACCTCCAACACAAATGCTTGGTTTGCTGAACGAGTTTCTTATGAAAATGATCTTGGGGAGTGTTTCACAAGCACAGAACTGTTTCCAGGGGGAGCTCCTGAGATTTTGGGCTGAACGTTGCCTTTCGTTGTTATGGAGTGTTCGAGTTGAACCACGAGTGGCGAATTTTAATTCCCACATTCCAAATTGCTGGTACTGGTTAGCACATGTGAGTGCAGCACCTGATGCTGCTTCCTTAAGGAGAAGGGGTTCCTGTTCCCCAGCAGGAGCCTGTTCTTTTCCGTCTTAGGTGGATATAGTGATTCTGGTGAAGGAGAATATTTAGGTGCCTTGTCAGAACAGCAGGAATACTGAGGCCTTTTCCAGCACAGCTTCAGCCCAGGTGTGTCTCGCTGCTGGCACTGTCAGAATTCCTGGCTGTCCCTCAGCAGTGCTGGATCAGCATCCTGGGGTCTCCATATCCCTGACAAGAAGACCAGAGCAGCGAGGTCTCCTGTTCAGGCTCTGTGAGTGGCTGACCTCGTGCTGCAGGGGGTCTGTGACGCCTCTCGCTGCGGCTCCGACACCCTCCTGCTGTTTGCAACAAACACTCGGAACTGGCTCCCACCCAGCCTGAAAGGCTTGGGACAGATTCAGTGGCAGGTTTGTGTGTGTCTAATTAGTTTGCTTACAGTTCCCCACATCTGTTCAGTTCCTTAAACTTCACAGGAGGGACAGAGCTGTAATGCTTTCCCTTCAGCAGCACTTGTTCTATATTCAGTGCGGGAAATAACTTGTTCCCAACTTGGGCTCGGGCCAGGGATTGTTCCCCTGAGGCAGAGATGTATACAACAACTCCTGGAGTATCTTACACCTACCATGGGAAAGAAGGTTCAAAGGCACACAGTTGTGATAAAACCAGTATTTAAATTCTGCCCACTTCATTTACTCATTTATTAACTCCAGGAGACTTGCTGAGAGACTGACGTGTCATCACTCTCACTGGAGGGTGAAACTAGAATGGCTGCTGTCTGGCTCAGGGACTTGAGGAAGCAGTTCCGAAATCCAAGGGCTTGCTTCTTCTCAGCCAGTACCTTTTCCCTGAGCTGGGAGGAGAGGAGGAAATGTTTCAGAAACATGAAAAATCTGCAGGTCCCTGCCTCTGCCTGTTCCTGTGTCCTGCTACTGTGCTGCTGCTGCCAGTGCCCAGCTGTTAGTCTGGACAGCAGCATGTTTTTGTTGTCTACAGGAGTAATAAATTAATATTGTGCGG
>JAWWES010000037.1:10737654-10775224 GCA_035583135.1 Lophotriccus pileatus
TTCAGCAAACATTTAACCACAAATCTAAGCTCGTTATTAAAGTTGTTTTAGCATTTTATTTTTCCTCCAAAAACCTGGTTTTCTTTTTCTTCCCCCCCCCCCCCCTTTTTTTTTTCCTGAATATGTAACTAAACTCTTAAATGGGAATGTGCCATCAGTGAGCATGTGTTTGTGTGGAGGCTGCATCTTTTGTCTTTTCTGAAACACCTATCTCCTGTTTGGGAAGCAATCCAGGCTGCTGTGTGGAAATTCAGAAACCAGCAGCTTTCCAGCTGCGTGGGGCAGAACTCTGCTTTTACTGGAGTGTAACAACACTGAGCATAAAACACTGAGCTTTCCTTCAGAAAGCAAAATGTCAGTCTCAGAAGTAGTGGAGTTGTCAGCCTCTCTCCCTTACACTGGCTGAGGATCTGGGGGTGTGAGAAACCCTAAAAATGCCTCCATGTGTCCAGTCTTGTGAACAAACGTGCCTGTTGTCGAGCTGACTTGGCAGCCACCGTTCCCACTGGCACATGGGCTTAAGGGCTGCAGGCCTGGGACTGCTAGTTCTGATCCAGAAAGAAAAGTATTTTAAGGAACACTTGATTACAGTGCAGGGAGCTTTGCTGCTAAAAATGCCCAACGGGATTAATGTATGTGAGAACGTGTATGGGAGAAATCCTGCCTGTGGAAGGATCAGGCTGTGCCTCACCGGGAGGGGACACGGGATTGGGATGTGCAAATACACGGTGTGGGAGGACGTGTGGAGATGCTGTGACTGCAATCCTGGGGTTTAGGGGGTTGGTTTGGGCTGTTGGGGTGTTTTTCAGTGTTTTTCCAAGAGCGGAATGTGTTAATTGGAGTTGGCACTGACCTTCATAAAAAGCCCAGAGCCGAGCCCTTGGTCAGGTACCTCTGTGGGCAGAGTGCCTTCCTCCCTTTGTCAGCAGCAGCAGGGGGGCTGTGCAGGACCCAGGGCTGGTGCAGCACCTGCACTGCTGGGGCTGTCTCTGCTCAGCCCCTGGGAGGGCAGCAGTTGATCCAAGAAAACATGAGCTGTCCAAAATGCCTCGGGATGGTCGTGATCCGCCTGCAGACTTGGGCACGGCTGTGAATGGAGTTGTGTCTCTCCCACAGGTGAAGGAATCGGATGGTGTGGTTAACGATGAGCTGCCGAACTGCTGGGAGTGTCCAAAGTGCAACCACGCAGGGAAAACTGGAAAAGTGAGTTTAATGGGAATAAGTGGTGCTGGGATGAGATACAAAATCTCAAGTGTTCCCTCCGGCTTGTAGATACAATTTTGCCCAATACCAGCTTTTGGTTTTGTGCTTAGTTACCCATGGTGGTGGGTTGGAACCAGGTGATCTTTAAGGTCCCCTCCAGCCCAAAGCATTCCAGGATTCTGTGATGATCCCATGATGATTCTGCTTTTGTATTCTTGTTCCACATGGCAACGCTTCTCCCAGAACCCGGGGAATATTTAGGTTACTTCTGTGCACTGCTGCACGTTAACTTCAACAAGGAAGATTCTTTACAGTAGATTAAAAATTCAGAAGCAATTATGCAAAACCTGGAGTGTCTGTTGGAATTAGTGAAACTTTACTTCCTTGCAAACCGAGGCAGACACTTGCAAGTGGGTAGTTAAAAAAGTAACTGTACGAAGGTTGAAACTTTTTACCTCCTTGATAATCCTTCTGTGTGTTACAAAGAGGTCACCCCCACCAGAGTGGTGGTGGCAGCTTGAGGAGCTGGGGAGATGCATAAGGTATAAAGTTGGCTTGTGTTTTGTGTCTCTCTGGCGTACAAGCAAAAGCGCGGACCGGGATTCAAATACGCGTCAAATCTCCCGGGCTCGCTGCTGAAGGAGCAGAAAATTAACAGAGACAACAAGGAGGTGACAGATGCTGCGAAACGGAAAGGGGACTGTGAGGAGACTCCCAGGAGGAAATCGGAGGAACATTCCAAAAAGGCTCCAGTTGACTCAATCCTGAGGAGAAAGTCCGATGAGGTGCATCTGTGGAGGAAAAGGAAATTCGAGAAGTCCCAGGAACCCACCATGAGAAAGCGGGTAAGGCACAGCGCCCTTTCTGTGGGCCTGCACGGAGCCTGGGCTGGCTGGGCTTAGAGCTCATCCTGAAATCCCAGCTTGTTCCCAAAGGAACAGCGATGTTTTACCTTCCTGTGTGAAATCTGCTGGTCTGACAGGACAGTGGCTGGAACAACTCTTGGGTTGATGTTCAGAGGCCGAAAACATTAGGATATGGCTGTTGTTTTATTCAAAATACTAGAAAACCCACTTTAACTGAGAAGTCTTTACAAGGTGCTCAGAGTAGGAACGAGGTGAAAATGAATTTTTCACGGAAACCTTTTTCATCTCTCTCCACGTGGTGGCGCCTGGCAGCTGTTCTGGGGCTGGCTCGGGAATGTGCCACACCGGGAACTTCAGAAGTGACACCTTCTGGTGCCTGCAGGGAGCAAGGGCTGCTCCCAGCACCCTGTGGAAGCTTGTCCCTGGATGTGACAGTCAGGGCTCTTGGGCCAGGCATATGGATTCCAAAATGTGGTACCTGTGATAAGCAGAAATGCTGTTTGCAGAGGCTCAGGTTTGTCTCATGGCTGGTGGCTCTACAATCAGAATCAGGCTGGATTTGTGTTGCACGTGGAGCTCACCAGGAGTTGGGAGTCACAGTCCTGCAAAGCCAGACAGTGGGAATGCTGCAGGATGGCAAGTGTAGGGATTGGGGCAGCTTTGGTGGAGTGAGAGAGCAAAATTCACAATACCACTTCATGCATTACTGCCCTCTGGCCATGCTTTCCTTTTCCCATCCCTTTGGACTCCCAAACCTTCTCAGACAGCACAACAGATGTTTGTGTTGGGGATTTTACTTTTCTTTCTTCCAACAGCTAAAATGACAAACTCTTCAGGAAGAAGGTAGTTTGCCTTTTTAATAGATGGATTCTCAATCCCTTTTAGTCCCTTCTCATGTGAGCTCAGTGGTAAGCCAGTCTCTGTCATGTCCTTGTGTCACTGCAGGCACTTTATTTATCCCATTTACATCTTGAAATCACAGAATCTCTCCCACATAAACCTTTAACTCCCAGGTAGTTTAGCTGCATGGCTTGTTATATTTTGGTGTCCCATGTTAAAATACAGCAGCTAGCTGTGTTTTGGTGACCCAGGGAGTAAAATTCTGTTTCTGTACTGATGTTTGGCCCTTCCTGTGTGGTTGAATAGTGTCCCTGACACACAGCCCCTCAGCAGTGTGTGCCACAGCACAGGCCTGGAGTCCCTGCTGACCCCCCAGGGATGGCCTGGCTACCTTCCTGCTCCCCTCTCACAGCCTGGCAGGATCACAACTCCAGGGCCTTTGAGCAGAGTGCTCCTCAGCGCCCTGTGTGAGGGCTGCTGCAAACTGCCACTGAGCTGATGTTGTAATGTCTTTATTCTAACCTGTCATTAACTTACTGTGACCTCTCCCTTTATCATATGTTAATTTAAAGGCAGGGTGATCAGCTTTCTCTGCAGGCTGAAACACGGGAGGGAGCACAGCCACTGACCCGATCCAATTAGTTTATTGGGAAAGCGAAAACAGGAGCCTTCTGACACATTGAATGTGTTCACAGCACTTCCCCTCTTCTTGCCAGCCCAGATCTTATTAGAGCTACTTCATTTTAACAGCTCGTGGCTTCTTTCTTGCTTGGAGTGATCAGATTAGACTTGAAGCCTTTCCAGGTCTGGGTTCATATGTCTTAAGCACTGCCTGGTGTGCATGGAAGGGAGGTGGGATTCATGGGAGCAAGTGCAGAGCAGTTGGCTGTTGTGAGCAGGGTCTGGGGCAGGAGGAAGGTGCCAGCAGAGCCCTGTGAGCCACGTGGGGCTGGTGGCAGCAGGAGGGCTCGGCAGCCCAAGGTGCATCAGGACTGTCAGTCACATTCCCTGTCCTGCAGGCATTGAAGGTGGGGGCATGTGTGGATGGGCAGATTTTGGTAAGGGTGTAAGGGAGCAGCTAAAGGTCCCTGAGGGAGGCTGTGCAGGCCCAGCCACAGTGGGGGCAGGAACTGCAATTCCACAGGTTTCAGAAATGGCCCTTTGGAGTGAGGGCACTGGGGCAGAATTTGAATTGGGCGCCCAGGGAGTGTCTGCCAAGCCTGGGTGGTTCTGGCCCGCTGGGGACAAAGCTGCTGATCTTCAGTGTATCAATGGTCCGCTGGGTAATGGGAGAGGCCCTGGAATCTGCAGGATTCTGCAGGGTGAATAAACCCATTTATCACTCCTGGAGCCCAGCGAGCCAATAGCTGGACTGCTCATCCATGTTGGCACTTGAACTTGATCCCTGTGGCCGGTGGATGTTCCTGGTGCTGGGATGGGTGGGGCCCGGCGCTGGCGGACAGCCCGGCCCCCCGGGCAGGGCTCCCTGCGCGGAGCATCCGCACGGGAGGGGAAGGGAAGGGAAGGGAAGCGCTGCTGGGAACGTTCTCGCTCCAATAGTCAGCCCTCGTCTCTTCCCTTCCAGCGGCGATCGTGGAAGGCTCCAGATGACCGAACTGCCATGATCAAGCCCCTGCGGCGCCTCAAGCAGGAGCCCGAGGATGAGCTGCCGGAGGCGCCGCCCCGCTCCAAGGACAGCGACCAGTCGCGGTCCAGCTCGCCCACCGCGGGGCCCAGCACGGAGGGCGCCGAGCCCAGGGACAAGAAGAAGTTCAAGATGAGGAGGAAAAGGCGGCTTCCCAACAAGGAACTGAGCAAGGAGCTCAGCAAGGAGCTTAACCAGGAGATCCAAAAAACCGAGAACAGCCTTGCCAATGAGAACCACCAACCCATCAAATCCGAACCCGAGAGCGAGAACGAGGAGCCCAAGCGCGCGTTGAACAACAGCGAGAGACTCCACAGGTTCAGCAAAGGCCTGAACGGGACCCCCCGGGAGCTGAGGCACCAGCTCATCCCCAGCCTGCGCAGCACACCCCGGGGGATCACCCGGCCCCCGCCCTCGCTCTCGCCCCCCAAATGCATCCAGATGGAGCGGCACGTTATCCGGCCTCCTCCCATCAGCCCCCCTCCGGACTCGCTCCCCCTGGATGACGGGGCAGCCCACGTGATGCAGAGGGAAGTCTGGATGGCTGTCTTTAGCTACCTCAGTCATAGAGACTTGTGCATCTGTATGAGAGTTTGCAAGACCTGGAACAGATGGTAAGGAGGGCGGGGAACGAGCTGGGTCGTGTGTGTGGTGGGATGGGCAGGGCAGCGGTGAGGGAGCCACTGGTGTCTCCTGGAGAGGTGTGCAGGCTGTCCCTGGAGCACTGGTGAGCCCAAGGAGAAGGGTGAGCAGCAGTGGCTGGAGAAGCAGCATGTCCCATGTCCCGTGGTGCTTTCTCAGAAACAGCAGTTCCCAGCACTTGTGTGTCAACCTCGGCGTCAGCCTGCCGGGCTGCAGCACTCGGAGCAGCCTGTCCTGCAGTCAGACACCACGGTGTTCCTGCTGCTGGAACAGCCAGTCTGGTGTCATTCTGCCCCAGGACTTGCTGATGGCCAGCATTTGTTCAGTTCAGCTATTAAATATCTGTTGAGATAGTGAGGATCCAGCCCCGTGTGCTCCTCACAAGGGCCGTGCTCGTTGTCTCCCTGTGGAGGGAACATGGAGAACAAACCTGCTCCTGTGTTCTGAGCCAGCAGAGCATGTCGTGGAGGGATCCTTTGTTCGTGGTGCTCACTCACAGCATGTCCCCTGTGCTCGGGGTACCTGTGTGAGCCCTGACCCGGTCGGTGGCTGCTCAGCAGCAGCAGCTTCAGTGCACAGATGTGCAGCTTTCACTGAACCTGCAGGGAAGCCTCGTGGCTGTTGGGACTCGTCCCAGGTTCCTGCATGTGCTCACATGGACAGACTGTAACAGGCTCCTTTCTGGCACAACAAAAACGTGTCCAGACCAAGTCGAGAGGTTGATAATTCAGTGTGAGGGGATGTTTGTGGAGCGTCTCCTCCGTGGGCTTCTGGGTGTCACTGAAAGCTGTAAATGCATTTTCCACTTAAATATGGTATTTGCTACTGGAAAAAAAGCCTGAGAAAATGCAGATTCCTGCACACACGTCAGGACTTGATGTTGTTGCCCTCAGAGAACCATAAAGAGTGAAAAAATGCATGGATAGAAATAACACAAACACACAGAACAGGAGAGGGGGGATCTGGTTTACCAAATCCAGTGGTTTTAAGTAAGGAAAGCCGAGGGGAAAGCATGAGGGTATTATTTAAAACCAGGCTTCATAGTCAGAAGGTAAGGAAGAAGCAGTGGCTTGTCTTCAAGCTAGAAAATGGATTGCAGTAAAGTGCTGGGATGACTTAAAATGGGATCTGAAGTTGTTGACACTTGTAATTCTCCGGAAATAATTCCATGCTTTATTGCAGGATGTATTTGATGGAGAAACTTGAAACTTATGTAACATTGTGTGGGGTTGTGTTTACCTTAACATCACTAGGCCTTATTTTTGCTGTTTTCAGTTAAGTGCTGTCGTTTTTCCTACTGTTTAGTGACACCTTTTAAAGCCCTGTGGAAATCCAAACAAGTGCCAAATAAAGTGCTGTTGGCTTTTTTTTCTTTTTGGGTAGGTGCTGTGACAAAAGATTATGGACCAAAATAGATTTAAACCATTGTAAATCCATCACTCCACTTATGCTTAGTGGCATTATTAGGAGACAGCCTGTAACCCTTGATCTTAGCTGGACAAATATATCTAAAAAGCAGCTGAGTTGGCTTATCAACAGACTGCCAGGTAAGTGATGTGTTTTGATCACCAAATTTAGCAAACCGATTTGTATGTAAACTGCAGCCTCTGGGGATGGTCTGCAGGGATTGGGTGTCGTAGGAGAGAAGGAGATTCTCCTGGGTGAGGTGCGGATGTGTAAAAATGAAGCGTTAGTGGGTTAAAATGGGCCCAAGATTATTTTTTGTGATTACTTGACATGTTTGCTTAAAATAATTTGAGGCAAGTTTTGGCCAACAGGTGGAAAGGGCCTGTGCTGAGGTGATGAGAGGGGGTGGTGATGGTCACAGCCAGGGAGTTCCAGGTGGTGGGAGAGATGGAGAGCTGGGTGGGAGGAGGCTCACGGGGTGTCCCTGGTTGTCCTGGAGCGCTGGGAGTGTTGTCCAGCCTTCCTGTGGGTAGCAGAGATCACTGGGATGTCTTTGGGAAGGTCACACGCTCCTCCTCTTCTGTCTCTGCAGGTCTGCGGGACCTGCTGTTATCAGGGTGCTCATGGATAGCAGTGTCGGCACTTTGCAGCTCCAGCTGTCCTTTGCTGCGGACTCTGGACGTGCAGTGGGCAGAGGGACTGAAAGACGCACAAATGAGAGACCTCCTGTCGCCGCCCACGGACAACCGGCCAGGTAATGGGAGAGGAGAGTGTGGGAGCCCCATCCCAGCCCCTGGGGCGTGTCCTGCTGCTGCGTCCCCTCGGAGCAAACGGGCAGGAGCCCCTGGAGCCGGGGCTGGGGCTGTGCTGACCCACGGGGTGTTCGAGGCAGTGACTTGCAGCACCTCCTGGCCGGAGCCCCGGGGTGACAGGGATGTTCTCCGGCTGCTGAACCGTCATCTGAGCCACTGTGCTGGTTTTCTGTCTGACTTTCTTCTCTTCAGGCTGCAACGGGTGTACTTTAGAGAGTATGGAAACACTTTCTTCCAGTTCAGGGAAGGAGCAGTTCTGTGGGTCATGCCACATTCGCCCGGATTTCAGCTCAGGTGAAATTTTGAGCAAATCAGATCTGCTTTCTGGCATGCACTGCACAGCCTACTGCTTATTCCCGACTTGTAATTCCGCTGGGCCCCTGCAGTTACTTTCATCCCTTCTGTTTTGAAATCAGGGGGTGGCTTTGTCCACGTGCCTGTTCCAAAAATAGACAAGTGTTCCTGCTGATGTCCCCTCCAAAGCTCCAGACAGGCAGAAGGGTGTGAAGTTGACCTAGGGCAGCAGTGCTGTGTGTCACGGTGCATTTCATAGGCCTGCAGATGTTGGCAGCACGGGTGGGACTCGGTGACTGACCTGCTGCCTCCGCTCCGCAGGTCAGATCGACAACCGGAGCAAGCTACGGAACATCGTGGAGCTGCGCCTGGCGGGGCTGGATATCACAGACGCCTCTCTGCGGCTGATCATCAGGCACATGCCTCTGCTCTCCAAACTCAATCTCAGTTACTGTAACCATGTGACAGATCAGTCTATTAACCTGCTGACCGCGGTCGGAACCACCACGCGGGATTCGTTAACGGAAATTAATTTATCAGGTATGGGACACACGCGGGGGGAGGGGAAGTGCCCGTGGTCTTGGGCGTGTGTGAGGGGTTTGGTGCAGCTCTTCCCTGCCCCGGTGTAACTGCCCCACCCCGGGCAGCAGCTGGATGTGCTGCTGGTGTGCGTGGCCTCTGCCCGGGCTCCCCCACAGCTGCCAGGACAGTCACCCGCTCTGCAGCAGCTGTGGGTGGTACCGCGCGTGTTTTGAGCCGTGAGCTGCACACGCTCGTCCTCCCGGGGGATTGTCACTGCTCTGCACATCTGGCTGCTTGGCTTTATCCCACGGTTACACAACAGCTGTGGGGATTGAGAGGGGCGATGGAGCAGCCTGGGATTCCATGGGAGGGGCACAGAGGACTGAACCGCAGTCGGGATACAGGATAAGCCATCCTCGTGTCTGAGAACGAACCAGGCTCTTAATTCCTGCCCTTTGCTCTCCCCCCAGACTGCAATAAGGTCACTGACCAGTGCCTGTCCTACTTCAAACGCTGTGGGAACATCTGCCAGATCGACCTGAGGTACTGCAAGCAAGTGACGAAGGAGGGCTGCGAGCAGTTCATAGCGGAAATGTCCGTAAGTGTCCAGTTTGGGCAAGTGGAAGAAAAACTTCTGCAAAAACTGAGTTAGTTAAAGGACTCGTGTAAATACTGGGGCGAGGGGGGGAAGGGACTAAGAACACGTAGGGATTTTATTTTCAATTGGGAACTTGGAATATCAGAAAATGCCGCGATTGGATTTTACAACTCTTGTCGAGGAGAGAACAACGTGAAACTACCCATGTTAAGAATTTCAACTTGTGCCACTAATTCAGTCCACCTGGGATGTCCTGCACTGGCTCTTATGCAAATTCATAAGGCGACTGTTACTGATGATAATTGTTCACACCCGGAAGAGGACTGAGCTCCAAGAAATACTGTTATTTAAAGTACCACAGCATGTGCTTGGTAGTGTAAATTTGATTTCTGCTTTTCATTTCTTAAAACAAGAAAAAAAAAAAGTTGGTGTCATTCAAGTGGACCACGCACTGCATTTCTGCCTTCTTAACACGTTTTGTTTTGTTACATCTTACATTATGCAGAACTATTTTTGTACAAAAATTGTTTAAAAATTATTTATGCAATGTTTGAATGCATTACCAGTGTTTCGGTTTTGATTGCCAATTTTTATCTTTACTTATGGTAGGCGAGAACTTAACCTATACTTCGTAGACAGTATCTATTACAAACGTGCCCAGGTCAGGAAAAGTAGGTTCATACTTTCAACTTAAAGCATGTTTTAATGGAAGTTTATATCCTGCTTTGTATACTTCAGAAGTGACATAAGCATGTTGTGGAAATAAGGTGTAAATTATAGTTGAAGTAAAACACTTTTATCTGTATAGAAATCACCTTTTTCTCAAAATTTTAAAAAAATTCCAATTTCAGCTTTTGCACATAGGAGGGTTTCACTCTGTAGCATGAGCTCTTGTACTCAATATAAAATTAATTTATACAGTGAGTCCAGCAGTAGAATAAATGGTCAAACGTAGTCTCTCTTTCTTTGAAGTGTGAGTTGAGTTCTCATTTAAGGTTTATAACATGGTTATTTCCTGATTGTAAAATTCTGCATTCATAAGTGCCATTGTTGTACGGTGTTGTTTTCGTAGACCTTCCTGATGCAGTTTTACCTTTGTTGAATTTGTATAAACAATTGTACAAAAAGAGGTGCTGCTTCTGCGCGTTTCTGTTGCCCTGTGGGGCTGGGGGAAGGTGAGTTGGGGCTGTCAGGGGTGGGGAGTGGCTGCAGTGAGTGTGTGGTCTTTGTCCCATTCTCTAAGTGAGAACATTCCAAGCCTTTTTTACTGAGGAAGCAGCAAAACATCCACTTCTGCATTCCCCCAACAGGGATCTGCCCAGGCTGAGCTTGAGGAGCACTGACATCTCCAGCATTAAAGCCTGAGTGAGTAATCACCACTTCCAGGGCTGCTTAAAAAAAAGAGACAGAGGCTGGTGGAGCCCATCACCAATCTTTATTAAGCTTGAGTGGCTAATGAGCAGCATGGAAATAACACCGAGGGCATGTCTGTCTTCATTAGCCGCCCTGCTGGACAGACTCCAGGAATTAAGTACCATTAAAAAGTTACTTCTAAAAAATAAAGCCATTGAGAGGTTTGCTCCCTTCTGAAAAATACCCAGCAGAGCTTGGAGCTTTGTTTCAGTGTGAGGAGGAGCAACTTTCTCTCTTTCAGGACAACTTAACTGTTCACAAAAAGGAGAGCCAGTGCCAGTGCAGCAGAGGGACAAAGTCCTCGGGTCCTGCACCTTTAGCAAAGCCCAGCCCTGAGTACTCTCTGGTACTTTGCTGGCACATGGCAAATCAAAACAGAAACTGTACCTTTGTTAATCAACTCAAAGAATAACTGTCCTGGAGACAGACAAGTTCTTCTTCACCATTTTTTTTAACAGAGAACTTAAACAATCTGTCATGGCCAAGCTTGGCCACAGAGATCCTCACAGATCCCCAACAGGAGCTACCCTCGCCCCTCTCTTCCCCAGGTCATCACTCACAGATATCCTGCAGTTCCTGCTCCAAGAGGACCTTGTACCCGTGCTGGTGGCACAAAGCCCAGCTCAGCCCTCGGCCAAGGGCTGGCAGCAACACAGGGCCCCCAGCAGCCCCCGGGGAGCTGGTTTTGGTGACTCAGCCTTGGGTGAAAGTCTCTGAACAGGAAGTTTTTAAACAAAACCTGTGTTTCCTTTCCCTGCTCCCACCTGCCCCCTCCCCAGTTAAGGTTAGTAATGCCACACATTCCACGTTAGCAGCAGGAGGTGGTGACCCTGATCTGTGTTCACAGTAACATCAGGCTGTCGGCACATGGAGTACAATCATCACAGAGTAATAGTTACAACAGGCATGAGCAGATTAAGGACCACACTAATATGGTTTGCTAGAATACCCCTTTTTAAAAAAATATTTTCTTCCTAAACCCAAAACCACCCAGTAACTGGTTTTTGGAGCCCACCTGGCAGAGCCCTGCACAGCCCCTGAGCCCTGCAAAAGTGACAGAGTGTTTTGTACATTGACAGAGAACAGCCAAGACAGCACATTGTGTCATGACAGACATTCAGAAGGAGCAATCAGCACACAGCCAGATTGCTTAAGGGCTTCTGTGCAGGTACAGTTCATGGCAGTGCTTCCTACAGCCGTGCCCGACCCCGGCACCGTGTCGGGACAGGTACATTCTAGAGTAAGGGAAAAGCTGAATATTCAACTGATATATTCATTGCTTCTAATGCACTAAGAACGCCACAGGCTATCACAGGCTCAAGCAGAGGTGTTTGCTGACCACTTGCCGAGTGCTGAACGCGTAAGGAGATTCTTCAGAAGAGAGCAAGAACTGCTGTAAACAGTTTAACTCCAACAGTCACCAAGGGGGTGATCAGGTCAGCGGGGCAGCGCCAGCCCTGCACACACAGGCCTGGCCTCGGCCTGCCCAGCCCCGCCCTGCCTTTCACAAACTGCAGAACCTGGCGCTCGAAGGGCCGTGTTTAACCGAGAATTAACGAGCTGAGGGCTGGGGGGGCTCGGCGCTGCTGCCCCCCGGGAGCCGGGGCCGGCCTAGGACTTGAAGACGTGCACGGCGCGCACGACGTACTGGCGGCAGATGGGGCACTCGCTCATGCGCTTCCCGCACTTGGTGCAGGTGACCATGTGGCCGCACTCCAGCAGCACGCAGTCGATCACCGCGTCCATGCAGATCCGGCACAGGTTGTCGTCGTCCTCGTTCAGCTGCATCTTCTCACCCTCTGAAAGCCAACAGAGAGATGGGTCAGGCCCCCGGGCCCTGCAGCACACGGGCAGTTCCAGCCCAGCCGCGCTCCGCTCCCGTGCTGCTCCCTTCTCAAACGCCCAGCCAAGAATTAATCTCTGTTCCTCCCAAAGCACTAGAAAGTCCCTCAGTGAACATCCCCATATTTAGCTCCATTCTCTAAACTCAGAAAACCATTTCCAATTCAGAATATAATGACTGTGAAATAACATGCTGGATTAAAATTCAGAGTGTGTTGGTTTTCCGTCCCAGAGCTCAGTGTTTGACAGAACGTTTTCCTCAGAAGATTAAACACAATAATAATAAAGCATACTAAGAAGTGGAAGCCCTAAGTAGGCCATAAAGGTGGCAGAACTGAACAAAACATGTCAGGTTTTGTTGCAAATAGCCAACATCCTCATCAATAATTGAATGTTCCATCAGACCATGGTGAAAAAACTAAAAATTCTAAGTTTACAGCTTTTTTTTTTTCCAAGCTTTTTTTGCGTGAGCAAGAGTTGGTCTTGGATATTCTGTAACCACACAAGTGAAAGACTCCAGCTGCTGAGCGGAACAGAGGAAGAACAACCCCAGTCATTGAGCTGCAGCCACAGAACCACCTCACCATGAAAACATGGACTGAGACCAAACCACTTGGACTTTTGCCACTGTAGCTTTTAATTCTGCTCTGCAGTGACAGAGCTGAAGTGCCCTGGCCTGCACAGCCAAGGAGCAGCTCTGGCTAATGCCCTGTGAAACCCAGCAAAGCACGTGGAGGTGCCAAGTTTCGTGTTCTCTGAGGAACCGGTTCTCAGTTGTGCAATTTTACCTTCCCCATGAAATCTGAGCTCTCCAAGCTTTGGAAAAGAGTCAGAAAAACCAGCACAACCCTGGAAAGCTTCGTTTAATCACTAGAGCCATGGTCAGCTACTCTAGGGGCACTTTGCATTGCTAACACCCCCTTCCCAGGTGTTCCAAGTCAGACACCAAGTCCTGCTGGCAGAAACAAACACCAGAAACCAGAAAATGCACAGTCATAAGAAAGTGAGAACAAAGTATAAACCTACGTGTCTTGTGGTTTTCCTCGCTCTCTCTGTACAGTCTGCTCACTTTTTCCACAAGTTCCCATTTTTCACAGCATCCTGAGTAGTTGACAAAGTTACAGGCCAGTATTTCCTTCAGCTGCCGAACACTTAACCCTTCGATGTCTTCCAGGCTTGAGATGTCGGACAGCGACGCCCTCCCTCGCTTCCTGGACAGTCCAGGGGTCTGAAACACAGCAGTTGTATGGTTTCAGTGTCCTGCTACGCTCAGAGCCCCACACTTGCAGCTACATGAAGCTGCAGCAGCCTGCCTAAAGTTTAATTATTTTTGAAGTGAGTATGTGTCATTGCCTGACACGGTGAACTCTGGAAGAACCAGAGCATGAGGCCAAATGCTGAGAGGTCTAAACACTTCATGGCATCACACGCCAAAAATCTGTTCTTTGGATAGTTCATCTCTCACCTGCTCTTCTGCACTTTCTTCTTCTTCATTATTTACAGATGTTTCCGTTTGGCCCTGTGTACAAGATGAAACTAATCAGAATAAAAACCATGTTATTCCCTTATAAAACACTTTTCTTCGAACCAAAGTAATCACAGGTGACAACAACATTTTGAAGTTCCAATTGCTCCTAATCATTACTGGTTGAAGTCACCTCTAACCTAAACTAGGAATCTTTGCTAGTAGTCTCCTGGTTTCAGGGGTGAGATACAAAAGGTGTTTTTCCTGCCTCCAAACTGTACCAATTGGTGTTTTATCTTAAAGTGATGCAGAACTTCAAAAACAAACCAACAAAACCCCCCAGTGCTGCACCATGAAACATGTCAATCACTGTACCCGTGAAGGTGTTCCACTTCCTGTGCTTCCCCTTCTGTCTGCAAGTTCTCCTGGATTGGACATGGATACAGACATGGAAAAGGGATGAGTAAAAAACCCCGAGGTCTGTGAGCGTGACGAGCGCAAGCTGCCAGCGTCCATGTCCTGCTCCGACCCCAATCCGTGGTGGCACAGCACCAGATCCACCAGGTCTTCCTTCTCTCTGCAGGTGTCTGTTGGGATGTTCCTGAGAATCAGGTACTGACGCAGATCCTTCACTTTCAATCTCATTAGCTGAGGTCGCTGGAAGGCTGTTTCTTGCAGCAAGTGACAAGTGGAACATCTCCGGAGATTCTCTTGTGAGACTGAACAAACGGAGCAAAAATCCTTCTTGCAGTCACAGCACACGTGCTAAAGGGAAAGGAAACAACCATGCAGCCGTTTGTCACACAAAACAAATCCAGGTCCTGCTCCTTCCTTCTCCAGGCTACGGAATTTACTGTTAGTTTTTCCACTGTCAGTTGGGACATATGGAATTTTGAAGATTTAAGTCCACAAAACTGCCCTGTCAGATGGTTTTGTGGGTGCTCCAAGGCAGTCCCTCCCTTTTGTGGCAATACTGAAGATGATCTGAAGTCTCAGTGGAAAACATTAGGAATAAACAAATGAATAAAAGTACTCAAGTTGTACTTTAACCAATGAACAAAACTGAAACCAATTTTATGGCCTGTTAAAACACTTGTGTGTTTACTGTTGCTGCTCTTTTCATGTAAAAAGACCAGTATAACCCCCAAACTTTAAAGAACTTCTCAACTTCTTCCTCAACTGATCCCCAGAATGCAAAGCAGGCCTCGGATGTGATGAATCACATGGGAGGGAAATACTCCCAAATGCCCAGATGTCATTTCTGAAGAGAGCTTTGTTCAAAGGACTCACAGTACACAAAAGCTGGACAATAGGCAAGACTGTCAGCATTTCATCTGCTGTGAACAAACCCAAACTCTTTGAGGCTTTCAGGATTTTAGGAAATTATTATCAGCTTCAGAAAACATTCCTACACACACTTAATTCAACAAAAGAGTCTGCCATGTGGTCAACAGGACATACGGGAAGGGGGAAGCAACACACAGACGAAGGGAAGAGGCTTCATGATCATCTGAAAGAGCTGCCGAGGATTAGGTCACTGAGGGGACAAAATAACAAGCCTGGACAGCTGTGCTACACAGAAATAATATTAACAATCTCAATTTTATTTATCTGCATTAACCCACCTGCCTGTCTCCCAAAGAAGCAACAGGCTGTTGGACCACAACAGCTTTTAGCAGGACTAAAGCTGGCTAGGAAACAATCATAACTGCACTAGGAATTCCCACAAAGAGGCTGTAATACTGTATTGTGAGTTTTTACCTTTTCCACCATGCAGTTTGTTCTTTCCAGTACTCAACCACCGTGTTTGGTGCCATCTTCAAAAACAGATCTGCTTTAATGTTTAAGATCCTGAAGCCAACACGTTTGTATCTCACAAATGAGAGTGCGTTAATTTCCAGGTCAGCCCAGATCCAACGTGTCACTGACTAATGAACATCAGACCTCTTAACTTCTAATCCTGGCTGACAGTAATTTCCTGTGACCTAAGAACAAGCCACTTCCTCCCTCCCTGGATTTCTGCCTTGGTTTCCTGAGAAACACACACTCAGTATGCCACAGACTAGTTCACAGGGTAAAAATGCCGTGTAATAGGAAATATACTCACTTTTTTCCTGAAAACTGAGAAGGAAAGTCCACAGGCTTTGCAGACAATGTTAGTGCTGGCTGCAGCTGGAGTGGGGTATGCTGAGAAGTCTGTACTTGGTGTAAACCTGAATGGGCCAGCACCTCCCCCAAACCCAGCCTGCTGGCCACGCACTGCTCCCGTCCCCATGACTTCATTCAGCAATCCGCAGCAGGAAGCCCACATGGAAGTAGCTCCCGCCTGAAAACATCAAGGAGCAAGAGCAGAAAATTAATATGTGAAGGCCCCCATCAGATGTGACTTTGCAACTGAGGAGCTGCTTCACTCCATCTGTTGTCATCCCAGAAGCATGTGGTGTGAATTCCCAGAGCACCAGGAATCCTGTGACAGCCCCACGAGCTCCACTCCAGCTGAAATCCGAAGTGGGAAAGATTTGCCTCCGAGAGGCCAACGCAGGCACAGGGAGCTCACATTCACAACTCCTTTTCCAGCAGAATTCCCCACAAGAAGAGTCAGGAATTTGAGGAGGTGACACAGAGCGAGGAAGGAGACTGACAGGCTGTTGTAGGTGAGGGGCAAAACCCAAGAGGATGACAGGCAGGAACAGCAATTTCTCATGATTAATGCAGAGCTGTCCCTGCAGGATCTGCTCCAGAACTAATCCAGCTCCTGTATGACTCACAACAAAACTCTCTCCAAAAAAACATTCCTGGGTTTCAAACTTGAAAACTAATCTTACTTAGAAGCTAATTACAGTCTGGTTTCACTGAGAGGGAAACGCTGTTCAAGACCTCCCTGAACCCCCTTGTTTTGTTGCCTTACAAAATGTCTAACAAGAATTAAAACAACTTCAAATGACCTTACTCTCTTTTGATTGAATTTCAGTTTTGAGTCACGCAGTCTTAAAACACTACAAAAAATCCTAGACACATAAAAAAGTGCTACTTTTTATCCTTGAAAGCCTTTAGTGCTGGATTCTCTATTAAAAGTGCATATTCTACTCAGAGGTGGAATTTGGACTCCAAGCTGCTCAGGTCACATGTTTAATCACTGTCAGGTGGCTCCCTGAAACCTGCTCAAAAAAAAAAAAAAGGAGGGGTAAGACAATCACATCAGGTTCTCTCTGGAAGGAAGCTGAGGGGTACAACTTCCTATAAATGTACTTTTTCTCCTTAACAATTGTTCTCTTTTTCATTCCAGAGGAGCCTCTTGTTGCTTCCCCAAAGCACAAAGACAGAAAATAGTTGCTTTTGAGACTTGTAATTCTTGCTGCGAAACCCAAACCAACCAGAACAGGCACGTCAGCTCGGTGACATGGTGCTGTAACTCCTGAAGCAACTCATTTCTACATGAAATCCAATCCTCAAACTAAGGCTTGTTTTCCACTTCTCAATAATAAAAACTGGAAAACAGATCAATATTAATTTTTCCTGGACAAAACAAGTTAAATGTAATTATCCTGGTTTATTAGGCAAGAGGAATTAACTTTCCAGAAACAGAGCCTGAAAACCAGTGACTTAATCCAACACAGCTCCAAAAACTTGGGACTTTTGAAAAATACTTTTTCTCATCTTAAGGGGAAGCCACATACAAATACCAGAAAAATAAAACAACGAACCAAAAGAGTCTGCCAAAATTCAACTCACTTCCTTACACAACCACGGTCTTTTCGGGGGGTCAGGGCAGCAGCAGGACACTCAGTGACTAAAGGGACAGGAGATATTTGCTACCACAGCCCCTTGCCTGAGGGTTTAGCACCTGCTTCTTAGACCTATTTTATTCCAGAGCCTGTAGCAACTGCTCAGACATCACTGTCAACACTAAATAAATACATTTTTAGGAACTTTTCGCTGCCCGCTTTGGACACACGACTGTTGTTAGTATGAAACAGAGAATCTCTTTATCTGACTGCCAACCACTCAGTCATTTCAAGGTTTAAGACAGGGCTACCTGGGCACCATTAATTTTCTCCTTAACCTCCCTACGCCACCTGTGGATTCCTCCTGTGCCCTCGGGTCATTAAGTGATAATTGAATTACAGAGTCTAGACTCTCCATATTGCTCTGCAAAAGAAACGAGACCGTGCTGAAAGGCACCAACACAGCACACAAATGAGACACGGTAAAACAAAAACTGCTTCCCCTGAGAACCAGCTAAAAACGCTGCCAACTTCTGCACCAAAACCACCACTCTCCACTTCCATGTTCTCTCCTCACCAGCTGCCATCGAGTATCCCCTCTCTCTCTCTCTCTCTCTCCACGCCTTGTGTGCGTCCTACGGGGCAAAACACTGCGCTGCAACTTCTCTGCGGCTGGTTTTGGCTCCAAGGGTGTTGTTACCTGAGGAGGATTCCAGCTGAGCTGGGAGGGAGAGCGCTGCTCCCCACACACCTGTGCAAGCGGGTGCGACCAGAGCAGCGGGACAGCAGCGGAAAGCACGTATTTTTAATTATTCTTAACTGAAACTTCCTCTTTTGACCGTCCCTCAGCCCAAGCGAAGCTCTTCCCCCGACCGCACAACGACAGCCCCGGGAGCCTCAGGGGCGCCCCGGGGTCCGACAGGCCCCGCTGTGCCCCTCACAGGCCCAGCCCGGGCCGTGCCCGGCTGCTGACTCAGCACAAGCCACCGGGGGCCCCTCAGATGGACGGGGCGGGCGCGGCCGCTCCTCACAGCGGGACGGCGGCCGCGGCCTGAGGGGAGGCCCGGTCCGGACAGCCCAAGGGGGCCCTGTCCCCGTCATCCTCCGCTGTTCGCCCCCCTCCTCCCTCGCTCTGTCCCCACAGGCGCTCTCCCGGCCGCACAAAGCCCCTCGCCCTCCCGGCTCCCCCCTCACCTTCATGGCCGCTCCCGCCGCTCCAGCGCCGCCCCCGCCCCTCCCGGCCCCGCCGGCGGGCCGCTCGGAGGGCGGGCCCTGCCGCCGCGCCGCGCGCCCATTGGCTGCCGCGCCGCCGCGCCGCGCGCCGATTGGCTGCGCCGCCCCGACGGCGAGACGGAACGGCCAATGGGAGCGGGGGACGAGAGGGTGATGGGCGGGGACAGCAGGGAGGGACGGGGGGGACAGAGAGTGGGGCTGTGCGGACAGAGAGTGGGGCAGCTGGGCCTGGTTAGTCCGGAGAAGGCTGAGGGGGGATCCCATCAATCCATATCAATACTTCCAAGGGGTGTCAGACCATGGTGCCAGGCCCTTTCCAGTGGTGGCCACTGATGGGACAAGGAGCAATGGCCATAAACTGAAACACAAGACGTTTCACCTCAACACGAGGAAGAACTTCTTTCCATGCAGGTGGCAGAACCCTGGAGCTGCCCAGGGAGGGTGTGGATTCTCCCTCTCTGGAGACGTTCCAAACCCACCAGGATACGATCCTGTGTAACCAGGTGACCCTGCCTTGGCAGGGGGGTTGGACTGGACAATCTCCAGAGGTTCCTTCCAACCCTAACGACCTTTCCCCATTCCAGGTTGCTCCAAGCCCTGTCCAACCTGGCCTTGAACACTTCCAGGGATGGGACAGCCACAGCCTCTCTGGGCAACCTGTGCCAGGGCCTCCCCACCCTCTGAGTAAGGAATTTCCTCCTAATATTTAACCTAAATCCACCTCTTTCAGTTTTATTCTACCAAGCCCTTTGGTGATAACCCTTAAATACGAGAAAAGAAGGTTTATTATTTAAAAATCCACTTCCAGCGAGCTTCTAGATGCCATTATTTTTTCCCCTAGGCTGTGAATGGGATATATATATAAATAATAATCATAGGTTGTAGGAACAAAAAGCTTTTAACCAGAAGATTACATTAAAGAAACCCCAGCAGTACAAACCCCACCAAGGCTTTGGGAAAGCTTTACATAAGAACACACAGGGCCAAGAACAAGGGGGGGGCCTTTGCCAAAAAGAGGAACAGACAAAAGTGGCTGAAAATAAAAATGGCCCACAAATCAAATTTCCCCCTACAAAGGGTTGGATACAATCTGCTGATTTTTGCAGAAAGGATCTATTTTTGGAGCAAGTCAGATACAAGAACTGAGTCCAAGAAATCAGTGTGTAATTGCCACGTGAAGGGCACAGTCCTGGCAGCTTTAGGAGTAGGAGCAGGTACTTCACACAGTCCAACTTCTGGATTTGCACTGACACCATATTTTATTTCCAAATCAGGTCACCTTTTTTTGGAAATTCTTATGCTCCTCAACAAGCTTCAGATATGCTCTGAACTTTTACACATGACTTAATAAAAATGTCATTTTTTTTTCCAATAATAGCTTGCAATTTTAGTCAAAGCAACTGAAAAAAAAATAGAAAAGCCTTGTGAATACAACGTTGGAACAAGATATGGCATGTTCCCCACATTTCTCATGCAAGAGATTGCTTGAAGACACCTTCAGAAATATTGGTGCAGTTTGGTTTTAAAAACTTATGTGTCATCTAAACTCTGTCAATTCGGATTCACCCTTCAAGCACCGAACTACACACACATTTTGGTTAATAATCTTACATTAAAGCATGAGAGCTCCGTGCAGTCACTGTAACAGGGTAAAAGCTGTCCCACAGATGACCCAAACCAAGCAAAACCCGACATTTTCCCTTTCTCTCTGTTAAGGATCTGCCAAAAACCAATCCTCCCAAGCACAGATGTTTCAGGGAGTAACGTGGGCCTGACAGAGCTGAGATCTGGTGACTGTGCTGGCAGCTGCACTTTCCACTCCTGCCTTCATTTGGGCAGATCTTGATGAATCACATCCTTAACATGTGATCTGAGGTATCACTTTTTACTGCATTTCCCTAAACTGGAACCCCCTCGGCGGTTTTTAAACGGGGGATCTTTTAACTCCGCCGGCTCCTCCGTGGGTGAACAGGAACACCTGGGGAGGTTCTATTAATAAAAGACTTGCCCTCACTGAGCCTTCTGGCTCGTGCCAAAGCGGCATTAAAAGATTTCAGTCTATTCCTGCGAGATGTCCCGCTTACTTCTGCCAGCAAGGAACAAGTGGTGCTGACCAGCCCCGAGGTTTTACACATCACCAGAGAGAGAGGTACAGAAGGGATTCCTCCCAGGAATGTTAACTTGGGGTTAATTGAACAATCTGCAAAACTTTATAGTAAAGTTAAAAAAAGACAAACTTCTTTATCTGGGAATTTCAGGTTGGAGCCACAGAACCACAGAATGGTTTTGGGTTGGAAGGGACCTTAAAGATCATTTAGTTCCAAACCCCTCTAGAGGAAGGGACACCTTCCACTCTCCCAGGTTGCTCCAAGCCCTGTCCAACCTGGCCTTGGACACTGCCAGGGACGGGGCAGGCACAGCTTCTCTGGGCAAGCAGCAGTTTGGAACTGGAAGGATCCCCAACCCCAGACAGAGGCCATTTCCTGCTTTATGAGCTCGGGGATGTTACTCAGGGGCTATTTTAGGCAGGATAAAAGATGACTTTTTCAACTCTGTTACCTAATCTTGAATTTAATGTAACCAACATCATCTCTCACTGCTTATTTGGAATTTGGAGGGCTGGTTTTTAGGCGTTTGAGCTCATTTAAATAGACTTTAAAAGTGTATTCTGAGTGTATTCTCTGTACCACGCACTGAAGGATTGTCAGCAGAGTTCACACTTCGGCTTCAGAGCCTTGCACAGAAACATCAGAACCAGATGTTTGCCATTTCCTTTTTCCTCCCAGCTCTGCACAAGCTGCTGCAGCCCAGCCTTTATCTCATCTCCCTCCCCTCCCGGCCCAGCCACGGCTCCAGTTCCGTGTTTCCACCCAAAGCCATCCTGCTTTATTTTCAGGAAATGTCAGCAAATTGACCTTCGTAGCATAATAGCTGGAGTTACTTCCCGGGTTTTATATTCAGAAGTAGTTCAGTGAGTTCATTGAGGGCTGGGAAATGATCATTAATTACGCCAGCAGCAACTAACGACAATGTTAAGTTCCTTAAATGTAAATGTATTCTAGAAAATTACTCCCCGCTTGATTTGCCTCCTCCTCCCCCTCTCACCACCCCCAGGCATGAATCAGGAGCAGAGCAACGAAATCCCCAGGGACATGCAGATGTATAATAACACTGAGTTTTGTTTTGCTCTCACTTACAAAAATGAGAACTATTATAATAATTGGAGTATTTTCTTTGGGAATACGATGCCTTAATGAAGCACTTTAACAACTTATTGAGAAAATAAAAACTTACATGTGGAAACATCTTTGTTGCATCACAATTAACTTGCAAATCCAAACAGGGGTGAATTCATTCCATGGTGTTCTCTGTCTGTAACATAGAAACACTCCGGTCAGAGCAGAGAGAATATGGATTGGATAGGCAAGTTCATGCAAATTTTACTGTATAAAAGATGTAACTTTTTGCCCCTTGGGGTGATTGATTTGTGGAAAACTCCACCTTGCACCCTGTGCAGAATAAACAGTGTTTCTGTTCAAAATTCAGACTCTCTGTCTATGTTTAGGGAGCTCCTAAAATCGACAGCAGCGCCACCAAGCCACTGCCTGTGGTCACCTCTGCCTCACCTGGTACAAGTGTGCCCATCTCTGGTAATCACGGAATCACTGAATCATTACAGCTGGAAAAGACCTCAAAGATCATCAAGTCCAACCTTGGACATCGATCACCACCTTGGACACTCAACCATATTGCAAAGTGCCACGTCCACTTATGGTATCCCAGGATTCAGTTCCTCACTCCCATCTCACACAGTTTTCCATCACCCATCACTCCCGAGTCCTTCTCCACTCCACACCCTCTCCAGGCAGCCTGTTCCAGTGCGCAGTCACTCCTGACGGGCTGCGGCCGCCCCACAGGCCAGGACCACAACTCCCCACAGGCCAGGACCATGGCCCCCCACAGCCTGTGGCCATACCCCCCCAGGGCCCGTCCCGTGGCTCTCCACCACCGGGGCAGGTCCCTGCAGGAGCCCCAGGGCGAGCCCTCCAGCCCTTCTCTCCGCGGCCCCTTCTCTCCCCGGAACGTCTCTCCCGCGCTCAGCGGGCCGGGCCGTCCCCGCGGTGCCGTCGCACAGCCCCGCCCCCCCAACCCCTCCTTCCCCTCCGATTGGCCGCGGCCCCGCGCGCGCGCCGGCGGCGGCAGCTCTGATTGGCCCGGCGGGGCGGGGCGCGCGCGGTCTCCCGGGCGACGGGGGGGGGGGGGGTGCGCCCGGCCCCGCGGTCCCCCCTCCTCACCCCCCTCAGCGCCGCCATGGCGAGCGTGCACGAGAGCCTGTACTTCAACCCCATGCTGAGCAACGGCGTCGTGCACGCCAACGTGTTCGGCGTCCGCGACTGGGTCACCCCGCACAAGATGGCCCTGCTCGTGCTCCTCAGCGAGCTGGGCCGCGCCGGCGCGCAGCTCGGGCTGCTGGAGCGCCGCCGCCTCAACCGCCTGCTGCTGCCGCTGCTGCAGGTCGGGGGCGGGCCTGGGGCGGAGTGGGGAAGGGCGGGGGGAAGCCCGTGGTGTCGCGGCCTGTTGTCGCGACATGTCGCTGTGCTCCGCAGGGTCCCGACATGGCGCTGTCGCGGCTGCGCGCGGCCATCGAGGAGTGCTGCCCGCAGCTCGCCAGCTCCGTCCACATCAGGTGCGGGGAACGCCTCGGGCGGGGCGGGGCGGGGCGGGGCGGAGCGGGGAGGAGCTGCCGGGGCCTGAAAACTGCTCCGAAACCTGCAAACGTCCGGTTTTAAAGGTCACACATTCGGGGCAAAACTGGGCTCCGGCAGTTTTCTTACTTCTCATCAATAAGTTCTGAAAGGTGTAAACCAGATGTGGAAGTGCATCAGGTTTAAAGTTGATGTGGTGCAGGAGGTCTGTTCTCACACATAACCCGCTGAAACAGCAACAGTTTCAAAAATCTGAGCAAAGGTTTTGAATTTTTAAAATTTGGAAAGAAAAAACCAAAATTTTTGGGTTCCTATTTGTTTTGTTACAATAGCCATGTTTTCTAATTATTCTTTTTGTTAAAAGAGCTATTTTAAAAGGAAAAATGTTTATATTATTATCATAATCATTATCATTACTTTTATAATTATCACAATTATTATTGAATATGTATTTATCTCACGAATATAAAAACCTTCTGCCCCCAGTGAAGAGTTACCACTTGGTTCTGTCCGTGTTTATTCATTTATGCCTGAGACAGGAGGGTATTTTATTTGATGTCTGTATGAACACCCTAAAAAAAAGATGCTGTTTTCACTCCCTGTTTAGGTTAAAACTTATGGTAGAAGGAGAACTGAAAGATATGGAGCAGTTTTTTGATGACCTTTCAGACTCATTTACAGGGACGGAGCCAGAAGTTCATAAAACAAGTGTAGTAGGTAAATAATCGCTATCCATAAGTTATTTTTGCTGTGATATCTGTAATTGCTGTAGTTTAGTCAGGATACAGCTTTGTTTTTCTTTTTGGAGAGGTGTAAGATTTTTTTGTCAGGTTGTTACCGATTTTAACAATTTTTCTGTGATCAGATTATTTTGTGAGATTTGCACCAAAATTAAGACCAGATTTGTACCCTACCACTTGGTCGGCTGAGATGAGGCTCATTAATTTCTATTAAATGTCTCATTAATTTCAGTTAAATGAGGAATGAGACGATGTGGTTTAAGCTCCTGGTCGTGATGTTTCCCTTCCCAGGTCTGTTCCTGCGCCACATGATCCTGGCATACAACAAACTCTCCTTCAGCCAGGTCTATAAACTTTACACAGCCCTTCAGCAGTACTTCCAAAGGGATGAGAAGAAGAATGGAGCTGATGAGAGTGACATGGAACTCACCAATCCGGAGGAGCTGGACGGGAAAATGGAGAAGGAAGAACTCGACGGACCGTTAAGGTGATATATTCGCATTAAAGCCTTTTCTGCCTCTTAAAAGAAATCAATCCTGGATTTTTTCAAGGCCTCCTAAACCCAGGCTGAGCTCTGTGGCTACTTCTTAGTGCCACCATGTGGTAACTCTTGTCAGTGGCTCATGGGAGGTGGCAGTGCCTCATCCTCACTTAGGGAATCACAGGCTGAAGGGCAGTTGCTGCCCACAATTTCCCCACTTCTCTGGTTGTCACGTGCTAAAGCTGTTGGAGGATTCCCTCCAGCAAGGGAAGCTTGCTCAATAAGGAGAAGTTAAGCTTCATGTTCTTGGGTTCTCTCTCCACCCCTCTCCTAATAGAAGAACTCACTCTTTGTACTCGCTGTTTTTCCTTGGAATAAACTTCTGGCAGAACAGCTGGTTCCTGGAGTGATGTGTGTGTGGCCAAAGTGCCAGTTCATTTCACTGGGACAATCTGCAGAAGAAAGGCAAAACAGAGCAAATCCATTTGAATGTGCCAACCCCAAATCTTCTCTCTGCTCTTTTTCTTTAGGGTTTTTTAGGATGTATTTAGGGTAACATTCCTGTCTACTACAGTCTCTGCAGGTTGAAGATTACAATTAAACTGTGTGAAAACACTTGGATTGCTGGCTTTAATGTAGTAAATTTTACTCCTTGTTAAGTTTTCCCAGTTTTCAGTCCTGCTTTGAGCTTTAATATCTCGTAAAACTTTATAAAGTAAAAACTATGGAGTGTCTGATAAAGTGTATTTCCTTATTCTATTTCCTTGCTCCTGTTTGTAACCAGAGTGTTTCTTACCAGGGAAGAAGAGATATCCTGCAGTGGTCCTCTTTCCCAGAAGCAAGCAGAGTATTTTCTGTCTCAGCAGGTGTGTTAATTCTGAATAAAGTGGGGTAAATGTTCCATAACATGAATTTCACCTTGACTTTCATCCACGGTGTCAGACGTGATGTTAAATCTGTTAAAGGTTTGTTGATAATCTTGCATGTTGTTGCTCAGTGTGAGCACTTGGGGCTCAAAGTGTTTTATCTAGACATCACCATATGCTGATATTTGGTTCTGGGAAGGTCCTTCCGCTCTCCCTGCTCGCCTCAGATCTGATGTCTGTGAAATGTGCAGTTTTGTTGATTATTCCAGCTGGTAAATACAAAATGGAGCAGAAATACACGTGGGCACAAATGTCAGGAATTCAGTGTTCAGTAATGCTTATTCTAGTAACTAGATTGTTGTAGTTTTTTTATTAATTGAACTACTTGCCAAAGCAAACTGTGGATTTAGTTGTATTTATTTTCCTTATGTTTTTTTTTGGTGAGAAGATACATGTAATTCCAGTGAGAAATGTGTTGTGTTAATTATTCAAGGGGATATTTCACCAGAATTCTTTAAGTACCTTTAAACAGTCCTTTGAAAAAGCTTTTATTTGACTTGGTTTCTCTGATCTCTGGAAAGTGAACACTGTAATTTAATACAGAATAAAACTGACACTGATGTTTCAGTGTCACAGTAGACAGAGCTGTTACAAAATCTCCTTTAATGTTCTCTCCAAGCAGATAACAACCTGACAGTCCTGTATCACAATGCATTTATAACCCTCCTGATGGAGTTACATATCTTACTTTTCAAATTTTTATTCCAGGCTTCTTTATTAAAGAATGATGAGACAAAGGCTCTTACTCCAGCTTCGTTACAAAAGGAACTGAACAACTTGTTAAAATTTAATCCAGACATTGCTGAAGCAGTAAGTACCATTTTCTTCATCCAGAATGGTTGTAAAGGGATTCCTTATCTCTAGGCTGGGATTATTTGGGAGCAATTTACTCTCTATTGAAATATAAGCAGATGATAAAAATGGGAGCAAATTGCATGTAAATGTTTAGTAATTCAGACTGAAACTCCTGAAGGCACAGAAACTTTAATTAAAGCCTCCCTGCATGTCTGGCTTCCTGCACAGATATAAGCCTCTTAATTTTGGTGGGACTGAGTGCATTCTTGTTTAACTGAACCTAAAACTTACTTCTCTCACCCACATTTTCTACGGAATGTCAGGCCTCATATTCCCATAATTTAAAAATCAATATTAGGTGCAATATCTGTGCTTAATAACAATTTATACTGAAAACCCTGACAAGTCCCACTGAGGGTCATTTCCAGACCTGTGCTGTGAGCGCTTGCCCTGTTCCTGAACAGCTTGTTCGTGAGCAAATTCCATGAGTTCCCAGTCAACTCTTTCCTGCCTTCCTGTCTAACTCTTCCTCCCTGGGCTGAAGCAGACAGGATTTTTTGCTCCTCTTTGGACACGTGTCTTTGAAAGGGCTGCCATAGTCCTGGGCTGGGCTTCACAACTCCATAAGTCCTCTCCAGTGCTATGTTTGTCTCACATAAAGGAATTGTCCTGCCTGGGTCTCAAAGCCAGAAAGAAAACACATAATTTTAGCATTTCTTTCTACCTGCACAGCATTTGGAAGCAGTGCTGATGTTTCTGAGCATCTTCCTGAGTGCAGACACGGTGGGAGCCGTGCCTCCATTCCCCTTCTCACGTCACAGATAAATGCAGGGATTCTACTTTGGTGATTCTGCCTATGCAGAGATCTCAGACTGGGTGGGATCGTTCTGACTGCCAGAGTTTGGCCTATGAGACACCAACTGTTAGGGACAACAGCCAGTTTTGTCCAAGAAATTCTGCACAGGTAGCATCAGTGTTGTTGCAGCTTTCTGGCCATGCAGTATTTCAGGGCTGCAGGTGCTGACCCACCTTTCTCCCTAAGAAAATTATGGTAATTATAAACAAAACCCATGTTTTAATATCTGTATCGTTAAAGCTGGTTTTCCTCCATCTTTTTTTTTTTTTTTTAGCATTATTTAAGCTACTTGAACAGCCTCAGAGTGCAGGACGTCTTCAGTTCCACGCACAGCCTCCTCCACTACTTCGACCGGCTGATCCTGACGGGGGCAGAGAGCAAAAGCAACGGGGACGAGGGATACGGGCGGAGCCTGCGCTACGCTGCCCTCAACCTGGCGGCCCTGCACTGCCGCTTCGGCCACTAGTGAGGGCTCACCCTGTGCCACACAGCTCACAGGCACCCTGGGGCACCTCAGCGTGCTCACACACACACCTTTCCTCCCGAAAATCCCTCTGGGAGAAGGGGCTTTCTCTGGTTCGATGGTTTCTCAAGAAAGTGCGGTTGGTTTTCTGTTAACATTCGAGCCAACGTAGAGCTGATGATCTGGAAAAAAGAATAATTAAAGAAAAGCCATCTGAGCTTTTAAAAATGCCATAGGGGTGGCATTTATTTTGTTGATAAAGCTGGCCTTCCTGTCTCCATGTATGGTTTGCATTTATTGATTGCTGCCTGGAGGCATCATGTGAAAAGAGTGGAGAGGGGAAGGGCACTGCAAAATTGAGAGCAACAACAATTTCTGCACAGGCAGATACTAAATGCTGTCCCTGTTCAAACAGTAACTTGGCACACTGGCACACTGGGGTTTGAAAGCCCACACAGGGCTTCTGGCTGGCATTTTGGCCTCACAAGTAGGATGTGTTGCTGAGTGCCAGGGGGGAAACACAGGCCTTCTCAGCAGTCTGTTAAATCAGAGTTATCTTCTGAGTGCAGTATGCATAATTTAGGTCAATATTCCTCTGTCTCAGAATGCTGTGTCTTAAGCACTGTGGGAATTCTAACTGCTCTCCCTCTCTGTTTGCTCACAGCCAGCAGGCTGAACTTGCCCTCCAGGAAGCCATCCGGATTGCCCAGGAGTCCAACGACCACGTCTGCTTGCAGCACTGCCTGGTGAGAGCTGGGCTGAAATAGGGGTGATGGTGTCATTCTGCTCAGGGAACTGTTGCAGAACTTCTCTTACATCAGGATCTCACCCAGGGCATCAGTAATTTGGCTGTCCAGCAGTGGGGTGACATGGTTTCTGGCAGGTGGGGCACCCAGGGCAGCAAACTCCAGGGTCGTGGGATGGTTTTGTTGCAGCTCAGGATTTATTTCTTAAACAGGAGTTGTGATCCCAGAGATCTCAGTACTGAGCTCAAAGTTTAGTCTTGGATGTTTTAAACAGGCAATTTCATAAGCTTCCTTCTTCCTGTCTGTTGAGTTCTCAAAGAGTAACCACCTGCCTTTTGAGCAAATGAAAAGTTAAAGGGAAAGACTTGGATTTCTCTATATTTTTTTCCTGTAATCAACATTATAATGAATTGACATCAATGGTACAAACTCCTGAGGTGCTGCATTCCACAGTTACCTGGATAGTGGGGTTTCTGTGCATCACTGACCCTCCAGTGTTGGCCGCTGCCATCTCAGTGTCCCACCCTGCACTCCTGATGTATTTTGCTGTGCAGCATTTAGTGAAGTTTCCTTAGAATCATTAATTCCAAAGTGGTTTGTATTTCTAGTGGAGTTTTGTGCATTCTGTAACAGTAAGCCAAGCTAAAAGTGCTGCAGCCATTGGCTATTTGCAACAAGATTTTATTTTTTTCCCTTGCTAGAGCTGGTTGTACATCCTGGAGCAGAAGATCTTCGATAGCTGTGTCCTGCTGGAGCACTCTGTGAACAAATCTTTGCACTTTGGGTTGCCAGTGAGTCCATTTTCTCCATCCTGAACTTCATTCTGGGACAAACCCACATGGTGATGGGAGTGTGTTATTAGAGATTTGGGGTTTGTGGCTGATCTGTTCAAAATATGTAACTGAATTCCAACAAATCTATTTTAACGCTCCAAAATGTGGCTGTTTCTGTGAGTTTTGCTCCTCATGTTAACAAAGCAGAGTTCAGTTGCTTTAATGCCACAACACTGCTTTTCCTCCTAATTTGTTTGATTTTCAGGCAGAAAAACTCTGTGGCTACTGGCCCCAGGCACCATTTTGGCACAATGTGGTGCTCTGGGGAGGTTCTTATGCCTCCACCTTCTCTGAAACCCAGTGCTGATGCCTCTGGCAGGGCTTTGAAGACATGTTTACTTGTCCCAGCTGTGAAATCTTCCAAGGCTGCCCTCCCCTTTGGTGGTTTGTGCCCTGAATCTGTTGGCTGTTAATGTTTAGTTCTGTCTTTCCCAAATCTGTGATTACTTTGTTAAGAGAATTGTTCTAAAATGGACTAAACTGCTGTTTTTGGGAGATGGGAACAGATGTGGCTGCTTGGTGGGGAAGGGGAGGGAAGGCTCTGTGTTTTCACAGCTGTTCCATCACTGGAGAAATCCAGGTACTGGTCCTGTCCTCCTCTGTAAGATTTCTGTGTGGGGGAGTGGAAATTACCTTTCACATCCAACAAAATGACATTCACATATGTGTGGGTGTGCATAAGTGGGTATTTAAAGAAATGCCTGGAGCAGTGTTCCTTTGTCTGTGCTGGGTAACATCATGTCTTTTGGGGATTTTTTTATTAGTTTAGAACTTTGCTCCAGTGTGATTTGCAAGCCTGGTGTACTGTGTTGTCTTTCAATGCTGTTGGTATGTTTTTTTTCCCCCTTCTTCCCAGTATCTTGCTTCCTTGGGGATACAGTCCTTGGTTCAGCAAAGAGCTTTTGCAGGAAAGGCTGCCAACAAACTAATGGATGCCTTAAAAGATTCTGATCTGCTGCATTGGAAGCACAGCCTGTCAGAGCTCATTGACATCAGCACAGCACAGAAAACAGCCATTTGGAGATTATACGGCCGCAGGTATTTGGGTTGGTTGGAACCCCTGGGTTACCTCACTGCACTTGTTAGCACATAATGCACTTATGGAGGTGTAACAAGTGTCTGTGTCTCTGCACTGCACTAAAATGAAGCAATCAGACTGTGATTCAGTACAGGCTCAGTGCAATTATTTCCATTCTCTTGTCTTCCTTTAAAACTTGTGCTGAAGAAAAGATCGAGTTTCCATTTAGTACTGGTAAATAGATCATAAATTTTTCCTTAGCTCCCCCTTTTCAGAATCTGTTTTCTTAGACTGCATGCAGCTTTCAGTCTGTAGTACTTGATGTGCCTGCACAGTCCAGAATCCCTGGATAGCACTTGTTTTACAAGTTTTCCTTCATCCCAAGGCCCATGGCTCACCAGAAAATGCAGCCTGTTGCCATAACAAAACCATAGATTAAAAACGGTTGTTGTTTGCTCCTTGAAAACTAAAAGCTGTTTCTCTTGCACAAGCACCATGGCACTTCAACAAGCCCAAACACTGCTGAGCATGAACAGTCTGGAGGCTGTGAACGTGGGTGTGCAGCAGAATAACACCGAGTCCTTTGCCGTGGTGTTGTGTCACCTGGCTGAGCTCCACGCAGAGCAGGTGAGTTCTGGGGCTGCTTGCACAAAATGTCATCTGGTGAGAGGACCTGTGGGTGTTGCTGACAGCGAGTGCAAGACTTGGCTGATGTTATTTGCTGCCTTTCATGTCTGCACTGTGGGCAAAGACAATGCAAGGGTGTTTGCTTGGCAAGTTGTTTCCCTGCGGGTTGTGTTGAAAGGGAGGGGAGTGGTGCCTGTTAATCAAAGTGTTGTTCTGTGTTCCAGGGGTACTTTGCAGCTGCTGCTGAAATACTGAAACACCTGAAGGAAAGATTCCCTCCCAACAGTCAGCATGCACAGGTAGAATATTTGTCGTTTAGCCTGTGAGTTATGTAACTGTTATACAGTAGGATCTGAATCCCATTGCTCCAGAATTTTCCCCTCTGTATGCCTTGGGCTATATGTTGTCTCATTTCCCTTGGCTCCTGTCCTTGTGGAAGGCTGTGCAGCATCAGCTTTTCTACAAAACCATGGAAAAGCTGCCTCTGTTGTTTTCAAACTGGTGAGACATTTCTCCCGTTGCAGCCTCCTAAGATAAAGCTGTTTAAATAGAAATTTCATTAGCACAGGAATATACATCTGCTTCGTGAGCACATATAGGGATTAAATGCTCTGCATTGATTCAGAGCTTCAAAGTTCTGTCTCATTAGTGCTCCTTATTTTGATATATTACAATCCAGAAATAACTGAGAGAATAGGCTAGTGGAATGGGGTTTGTGTGACTCTGGGAAACACGTTACCACAGGAGTCTGTAAGACAGAATTTACACTGAGGTGTTCAAGATCCCATTAAATATAGTCTGGTCCTTCTCTTTTCACCACAGAGCAAATCAAAGCATTAGTAATGATTTAAAAGAGCCTTTTTACTTAAAATGCAGTCCAGTAGGTGAGCTTCCATATTGAAACATTAATCCAGACCTGAGCGTTTCTGTCGAGGACAGTAATTTAGTAAATCCAATAATTGGACAGTGGAGTTAGTGTGTCTAGACATAAATACCCACAGGGGGAAAGAAAAAGTAAATTCTGCCTTGGGATGAGAAAATGAGCAGGCACAACTTCTAAAACTTGTTCCTGGATGTTCTTTGTTTAGCTTTGGATGCTGTTTGATCAGAAAATACAGTTTGAGCGAGCCATGAACGATGGCAGATATCACATAGCAGATTCTCTTGTGGCAGGAATTACAGCACTTAACAGCATTGAAGGTGTGTACAGGTAAGCAATGATGGATCTTCATACACTTGCAGGTGTGTCCTGTGAAGATAATGAAGAATTTAGCAGAATGATTGCTGGCAGTCATGTGTGCTTACAAGTTTTTCCCTTTCCAGAACTAATACACTCATGCTGTCTAACCTGTAGGGCTTATTCTCTTAGAGCATGTCCTGCAGTAATAATTTCTTCTTGTTTCTCTGGACATTTTAAGAACTGGAGCAGCTGAAGGTGCTGTTATTGTAGAGTTGTAGATCTGTTGTGAGAACAATTCTTTAAAATCTGCTGTGGCAGCTGTACTCAAACCTGAGCACAAAGCAGATTTTTATGTCAAATATCTGGGGAAGGAGCTCAGGCCTTGAGCATCTTCCTCTGTCCTGGTTTTTACAAAATGGAACAATGTGATTTTTTTTTTCTCTCACCTTAATGGGTTCTTGTTTCTAAATGAGAGAGACATTTAAAAATAGAGTTAAAACTTGTTATTTGGTGAGTATGAAAACGAACTTGCTGTTAAAAGCAATTCCTTGTTGATTTTCAATGAGGCAAAACACGTAAAAGCAGCCGGTGCCAGTCAGCCAGAGATCAGTATTCAAGCTGTGGGACCTGATGCTTGTCCTTCTGGAATTGGACTGATCATGAATTCCCTGATCTTTAAATATTCTGCTCAGTGTCTGGTTCAGGGTGTTTGTACCATCCCCTGCTGCTGTGCAGTTGGCCCTGACTTCCCTGTTCTTGTGTTTTCCTGTTGCTCCATATCCTTGTTACCTCAAGCCAATTTTAGCTGCTTTACCTCATGCCTGTTTTTCTCACAGATAATGACTTGTGCTTTCTAGCTTGCACGGCCTCCCACTTCTGCTGCCTTTTTGGCCTTTGTTTTTGGCAATCCCTGGTTTCTATCTAAAGCAGTTTTATGAGTTTGATCCTTTCTGTCTGGGAGTTGTCCAGTTGGCACCAGAGAGATCTGTTTTTGCTCCTGCCTGTGTGTGTACCAGGCGTGCACTTTGTCAAGGTGCCAGTCTGCAGTTACAAGAAACAGAGGTCACAAAATAGAGATCTGTTTTACCACGGTCTGAGGAGCAGAATTGTATCTAAAATACAAAAATAGAGTGATGTTTTCTTTCTACCACGGCAGAAAAGCCATTGTATTGAAAGCCCAAAATCAAATGTCAGAGGCACACAAACTTCTGCAGAAATTGTTGATCCACTGCCAGAAAAGCAAGAACACCGAGATGGTGATTAGGTAAGAATGTTTCATTTTCAGAGTATTAAAGCCACTTTGCAGTGATTAGAATCAGCCTTTTCAATTTGTCTGTGTTCAGACTTCACTAGTCTTCAGATTACCTGCTGTGATTTTGAGATTACAGAATCATTTGAGTTATTAATCATGCTATGGAGTAATCCTCAAAATATAGTGGCATTGAAGCCTACATATTTTCAATATGTAAACTAAAAGGTGATAAAGTTCCATGAAGATTTATGGAAAAAGGAAACACTGCTTCTAAAATAAATAGGAAATAGAAATGTGTGTGTGGTTGTACCTCAGTACAAACCTTCAGAGTAGTTACAGGATTATTTAATCTCTTGTATCTCAGTGGCATCTCCTCTTAGGGGTGTAATTCAAGTTTATAGGATGTGCAGTAACATAATTAATAATAATACTGTTACAGAGGGAAAAATTCCTTGGGGAGCAAGTTTTCAGCAGTGTTTGTAATTCCTTCCCTCTGTTCTGTCAGGGTGCTGCTGTCAATAGCAGAGCTGTACTGGAGGTCTTCGTGTCACACCATAGCCCTGCCTGTGCTGCTGCAGGCCCTGGCCCTGGCTCGGGAGTACAGCCTGCAGTACTTGGCTTCTGAAACTGTGCTCAACTTGGCTTTCTCCCAGGTAGGTCTGATCTGTGTTTTCACAGGGCTGCAGTGCAACGTTTATTCCACGGTTCTGGATGCTGTTTTTTTACTCCTGTGAGATTTAAGAGCACAGCCTTGTTGGAATTAAATGAGTGATTCTCAAGAAGCGGACTTGGAACGTAAAAGCTTTCGAGGAAGTTAATGAAAGCTGAGTTCCATGTGTATCAGTGAAATGTATAGTTAAGAAGCATAAATTTGCCCTGCCTTAATTTCTTTGGTTATTCTTTATGCTGGTGTTTTGGGTTCCTAGGAGTACAGGTTGCCTTGTGTATTAAAAATAATGCTGGCAATGAGTTGAGTTTATATTGTTTGTTCTGAGAGATGTGGCTGTCAGCACTGACTCAGTGGAGAAGCCATTACCAGTCATTTCAGAAAGCAGCTCATTTCTACTGACAAGTTTAATCTGAAAGAGGATTGTGGGGGAAAAAGTTGATGAAAAGAATAATGATTGTTCTACACCCTTGTCTGTAGTGCATTGTATTATTAGAAACAGATGTGACTTATGTTGGTCTTCCCTGAAGAAGCTCCTACCAGTGGATTCCAGTATGACACTAGCAAGTATTTCTCTTCCAGCTGATCCTTGGCATTCCTGAACAAGCCCTGAATATCCTGCACATGGCAATAGAACCCATCTTGGCCCACGGAGCTGTCCTGGACAAAGGCTGTGCCATGTTCTTGGTGGCCAAATGTCAGGTGGCTTCTGCAGCTTCGTACACTCCACAAAAGAAGATTGAAGGTAGGCTGAAGAGTAATTCTCCTCACTGAAAGTGTGCTCAGAAGTGCAAACCAGTGTAGATACTGGTGTCCTGCTACACCATCACCATTAAAAAGTGTGTTACCTGGTTATCAGATACAAAATTAAGTCGGAATTAGTTTTTCACCAATTGTTTATACTGGAACCTTGTTTATCTGCATACTTTCACACCATATTTTGCAGCAAAAGCTGAATAACAGAAACCAGCTAGAAGACCATGTTGCTAAGACACAAATGGTTTTGAAAAGCTGAGGAATTTATAATTGGGTTCCTTAGAAGTGAGCTGTACTGCTTGGAGTTGTTATTGTGCTAGTGTCTTAAATACGACCGTCCCCCTTTTGCCCACAGCTTTGGAATCTGCTATCTTGAATCTGAATGAAGCCAAGACTTACTTTGCCAAGGTGGACTGCAAAGAGCAGCTCAGAGACGTTCTCTACTTCCAGGCCCGGCTGTTCCACACCCTCGGCAAGACCCAGGAAAGGAACAAATGTGCCATGTTGTTCCGGCAGCTGCACCAGGAACTGCCAGCACACGGTGTCCCCTTAATCAATTCCTTCAAGTGATGCATTTCAAGATGAGACTTGCTTGTTTTCCTGGGTCTTATTGTTTGTTTTTTTTAATAAACATCTTTATTATATTCAGTCATCCGTGTTTCAGAATAACTGCCAATAAATCATGGTCTGGCATTGAGCAAACCTGTGTTTTGTTTGTAGTGACAAAGGAAAGTGTTGCATTCAACCCATTTCCCCTTTTATTCTGTACTTGAAATTAAGAATTGAATGGAGAGAAAAGATAAAAGACCCTCTTGACTGTGTTATAGACACGCTGGGGGCGGGGAGGAGCACAGTCATGATAAAACAGTGTTCTTAGTAGTGACATTTCCAGAATCAGTGCTGGCTTTATGAACACCGGGGCTCAAAAAAATAGTGGGAAATGGAAGCAAAGCTCCCTTGTGCTCCTTTGAAGTGGTGTGGAATGGGGAGTCTGATTTAAAACGTGTCCTTGCTTTTAACCTGTCTGCTGCAGTCGCCGTTCGCGCTGTAGAAACAGATGGAGCTGCCAGGAGGGTTCAGTCGGTTCAGTCAGAGGTGTAACGGTGCAAAGTCGCTGTGGTCGCACGTGTCCTCGTGCAGGGGGAGAAATAAAAGCCCCCAGCTCAGCTGAAATGTTTTTATTTTGTGTGTCTCGTTCGCCTGCTCTGCTTTTGTGGGTGAATACAGGGAGATCACAACTAAATGCCTGAAGAAATCTGGAGAGGGACTTTGGACAATGCCGTGGAGTGACAGGACAAGGGGGAATGGCTTCCCACTGCCAGAGGGGGCAGGGTTAGATGGGATATCGGGAAGAAATTCTTCCCTGTCAGGGTGGTGAGGCCCTGGCACAGGTTACCCAGAGAAGCTGTGGCTGCCCCATCCCTGGAAGTGTCCAAGACCAGGTTGGACGGGGCTTGGAGCAATCTGGGCTAGGGGAAGGTGTCCCTGCCCGTGGCAGTGGACATGTTGGAACAAGATGGTCTTTAAGGTCCTTTCTAACCCAAACCATTCCATGATTCTGTAGCTGAATATCCAGTGTGCTGACGTTGTCTTCTAGCAATTAGACGCTCCCTTTGGAAGAAAATTTCCTGTTGGCTGTAGTATGGGATTTCAGGGCAGATGGGATTGACCTTTTGTGAGTGTGAACCTTGGGGAGGGGGGTGCCAGTCACCTTGTGACTGTATAAAAGCTGAACATCATTTAACACCTGGAGATCCCCTGCCTGGAAGCAATAGATTTAACTGTGGCATTATCAGCAAAAGAAATCAAGACCAGACCTAAACCTGGAGCCCTGGCAGGTAAGAAGTAAAAGAGAAGTGGTTGAGATAAGGGTAGTCCAGTGTTAGTTTACACCTCCTGCTAATTAGTGCTGCATCGTGGCTGTTGGCAGATCATCAGGGCCTTGATTTTAAACAGTGACTCTTCCCAAGGCAAAGAGGAGGAGGCCAGCTTTCTGGAAATGCTCGTGTTGGTGGCTCATTCCCTCTCACCTATGTTTTAATCACTGTCAAGAGGTTCAGTCCTTAAAATGTTTGGAGCACCTACTATGTTACAGCAAGTGCATAAGCTTGATTTCCAGAGTGGCTTTCAAGATCAAAATAGCAGCGTTTATCAACGAAGCTGGCATGGGAGCCTGGCTGTACTCCGGGAGCTCTACAGTGTCAAAGTGGTCTCACAAACAGGTCTCAAAGCAAAGAGAGGAAGAGGGTTTGGCCAGCAGTGGCTTTCACATCGGCTCGAGGCTGAAGCTGTTGCTTCATGAAGAGTCCATCAGAAAACCACAGGTGAGCTCTGCACAGGAGTGGTGCTGGATGGGAAGGTGCTCCAGAGGAAAAGCCTATATGCATGGACAAAGCAAGGGGGCTGTTTCCCAAGGGCTGGTGCAAGCCGGGGTGTTATAAAGGGTTCTGTCCCACCACTGCAGAGCTACAAACCTGCGTGGGGGCTGTGCTTTGGTGGGGGCAGTGGCCTGGCAGTGGCAGCTTTGACATTCCCAAACAACTGGTTTCCAAAGCTCCCCTTCAGGTGATGAATTGGGCAACCGCTCGGCGAAGGTCCGGAGGAGCTGGCACAGGTAACCCAGTTCGCAGCCAGCCGCTGGAAACGCGGTGTTCGCACAAGGGCGGGGGAGGGAAGGGGCGGCGGGGGATGGCGGGGTTCGTGTGCCCCCAGGCAGGACAGGGGAGCCCGCAGCGGGAGCGGGACGGCGGGAGCTCCGCGCTGCATCCCGCGGGGAGGCGAGGCGGGGCAGCGCGGCCCGAGGGGGGATAAAACACCGGAAAATAACAATTATGCATAAACGAAAGAACAAAACCCTCCCCAAGAGCGGCTTGCGGGGTGGGGGGTGGGCGGGGAGGATGCGGCTGCCCGGGGGGAAAACCTGCCCTTCCCCGGGGCGGAGCGGGGCCTCCCTCCCCTCCCTCCCTCCCTCCTTCCATCGCTCCCTCCCTCCTTCCCTCCCTCGCTGCCGCCGCCGG
>JAWWES010000037.1:10775341-10898485 GCA_035583135.1 Lophotriccus pileatus
GGAGCGGGCGGGGAGGCCGGGCGGGCCCGCGCGGGGGACGCGCCCGCGGCCGCGGAGACAAAGCCGCGCCCGGAGGGACCGTGCGGGCGGGGGCCGGGATGGAGCAGGGGATGGAGCCGGGATGGAGCCGGGATGAAGCCGGGATGGAGCCGGGATGGAGCCGGGGCTGCGGGCGGAGAGCGGCATCGCCTCCGGACGGGGCTCCCCGCGGGTTCGGGGCCGGCCTGTGCGGGCACTCGGGGCTGTCATTTCCCCATCCCGCTCCCCGGAGCTGCGCCGGGGCCGCCCGGGCCCCGCACACATCCCGCTCCCGCCGGCATCCCGGGAGCGGGGATGGGACAGGGCGAGGGTGTCCCACAAACCCCGTGGGGATCCTGCCCGGGGCGGGCTGAGCGCTGGGACCAGGGGTGCCAGGGAAAGATAGGCCAGGGGGTTGGGAAAAGGGGGGGATTTTTAAGGTCAAGGGGCAAATGAGAGGCCAGGAGATGTAGCTGGTGGAGCAACGGCGCACAAGGGACAGGTCGCGTTCGAAACAGCCACAGGTTGGGTTGCTGCGAGTCACCGAGTGTGGATGGGAGGTGGGATGCAGCCCTGTGGCCACGTGCACGGCAAGGAGCACCAGGAGCGTGGAGGTGACAGTAAAGACCAAAAGCAGAAGCGAGGTGATCACAGGATGCTGGTGTGATGGAAGTGTGGACTGTTTGTGCGGCTGTGCGATGCTACAGGGGCAGAAAACAGCCCTGGGGACAGGACCAGGTGGTCCTTGGGGCCAGGGGCACCGTGCTGGGGAGAGAGTAGCTGTGGGCACTGAAGTTCCCTTCATGGCCTCAACTGGAGAGACAGCCCCTCTCCTGGGAGACGGAGCCCTGTCTTTCTCCTTCCATCAGCACTTTGTTTTGGGAGAAATAGCCATCAAACCCCAGAAGCCCATACCTGAGTGTGCCACGAGGGGTGTCTGATGGACCAGCACCGCTCCAGGGAAGTAATTTGGAGGAGGCTTTGCTTTCAACTCAGCCCTAATGTCTTTTAAGTGGCATTCAGGGAGTGCAGAGCTGCTCTCCTTTCCTCTCTTGTGGCCATTGCAGGCTGGAGCTGATGTTCCCAGGAAAGCCTGGAGCCTCTTGACAATGCTGGACAAGCTGATGATGGTGGCCTGAGCTCATCCCAGCCCCTACTCAAATGCAATGTCTGGAGCTTACACTCTTGTTTTGGGATACTCATTATGTATTGTTTAGTCCTCACGATTATAAAATACCTTGGTAAAGATGTTTTTGTGACTCCTATTGAAACCTGCCTCTGGGTTTCACCCCACTACAATGCTCCCAGCCTGGCTTTGTATTTTTTCCCCAGTTCTTTCCCTGGTGTTGGGTGGGCCAGGCAGCAAAAGAGGCTCTTCTGTTTGCCCCTGGGATGATGAAAAGCTTCTCTGCTTCGGCACAGGGATTGAGCGTAGATGGGGGCTGGTGCCTGTCTCCCGTATCTCATAATTTTGGGTGTCCTCTGACTTCCAGAGAAGCAGCTGAGAGATTTTTTTCCCATTAAAAGTCAGGTGGGGATGCATATGGTCTTTGTATACTACAGTGACTAATATATTTCTGGCAAGGTCTGCACTCACCCGTAGGAAGGGAAACTGTGATCGATGCCCCCGTTGCTGCAGATGACACCACTCTTGGCACGGGCACTTCCACCGCTGACCGTGACCAGGGAAAGCAAAATAGCCACTGGACTCGGCCCAGGGAGACCAATAACTGCCCCAGGCTGGCCCCAGTTGGCTTTTAACCACAGACCTTCAGTGGCAGCAGGGGAGGATCCCGTGCGAGTAAACCCACCCTGGTTTAGGTGGTTTGAGTTCAGTATTGTTGTGAGCAGCTCGTTTTGCAGTGTGGGAGCTGACCCCCGAGGAAGGGTGGATGGAGGTGTCAGTGCTGAGCTGCCACCAAATCTTACTCCCTTGGGAGGATCTGATCCTGATCCTGACACTGTGTCTGGCCTTGCCACAGGGAAGCACATGGAGGGGGGAAGGTGAGTGCGTGGCAGCACCAGCCCATCGCCTGCCCTGCATCCGGGTAGAGAAGCGGCTCCAGGGAGGGAAGGGCAGGCTGAGCATCCATATGCTCCCATTTAAATCTGGTGCTGGCTGCAAGGTGTCATCCCCTGCACTCCCCCGAAATCGGTCGGCGTGTTCCCATCCGGGGGTGGCTGCATCCTGGCAGGATCCAGGCAGGATCCAGGCGGGGACCAAGCGCTCACAGCAGAGCTGGGGCGGCCTGGGGGGGCTGTGGAATCGCTTCGCTCTCGTGGGGGCCGATTTCACTCCCATTCGTTTCCGCTTAAGCCACGTGGACACTGAGCGAGAGGCAGAGCTGCTGCCAGGGCTTCACAGACCTCTTTTCATTTTAATATCCCTCTCCTTGCTGAATTAGATGCGAGACTGATTGCTTCGATAATCCTGCTGCAGCCGCTATGGGTTATATGTGGATTGCAGCCAAGAGCTGTGCCGATAAATCATTCCTATACACCAGGCTGTTATATTTCCTGAGGATTTTGTGGGCATGTGCTGCTCCCTTTTACATAAGGATCTGCTGGAGTTCATACCAGAATGTGCTGCTTTTCCCCAGGGAAGGACCCGGATGGGTTGGTGAGGCCAGACCTTCCAGGCTGTATTTCCCCTCTCTGGGTTTATTTCCCCTCATCCCAGCTATTTCACTTTTCCTTCTGGCTTGGAATACGGTTGTTTTCCTCCACTTCCTCCTCCTCAGCCTCCTGATGTGCTTATTAAGGATAACAGGGCTGTGTTCAACCGCGTGACCCCACTTTTGGGTTTCTCCTGGGCAGGGTGTCATCTCACAGGACAATTTCATCAAAACTCCGTCCTCTGACCCTCTGCACACACGCGAAGGGAAAACCCCTCAGATTTTCCACTCCAGACGATGTTATGATGGGGCTTGGATGACTTTTAGCCTGTTTACAGAGCCTGGGGAAGCCTGCTTGAATTAATCAGACTTGATATGTTTATCCTGGTCAAGCCAATTAACTCCCGCCGGCCAGGACACGCTCAGCTCTTAAGTGTGACGAGACTTCATAACTCAGTTTTGCTCTAGCCTGGCAAAGTTTTGCAGGAACCCTTGGAAATTCGGATGCTCTGGGGGCAGGATGGGATGCCCAGCCATGCTGTACCACTGCTGGGGACCGGTGCTGCTGCCAGTGGTGTTCCTGGGATGGCTTTATCCCGGGGCTGCCGTGATGAGCTGCCTTTTTTGGTGTGGCCGCGGCGCCCAGCGAGGGAACAGGGCACAGCATTCGGGATCGGCTCTGGCTTCAGGGGCAGCTATTTATATGTGCCCGCTGGAGGGGTGCCCACAGCAAGCCAGGCAAATGGCAACTGGCCTCGAGATGCATCCCTGTGGATTCAGGATGAATGGGGAGGGCTGCCTGTTTGTTTTAATCCATTTGGGAGTGCATTAAAACACGCAGCCGGGAGCTGCCAGCAGCGCCGAGGGGGAATTTGGCTTGGCTGGTGGCTCCCGGCTCTCTCACCCAGCAAAACCCCGTCCAGGAGCGGATTCAGCCCCACCAAACGCGGCGTTTCTGAAATAGTTTGTCCTTGTTGCTGTTTGTTGGCTTATTTATAGCCTGCCCACCCCTGTGCTTCTCCGTGCCTCGAAGCAGCCAAGCAGTGCCGGGCTGGCTTCAGCTCCAGGCCGATCCCACTTGGGCGAAAAGGCTCCGGTTTATAGATTGGTGTTGAAAACAGCAATTAGGCCATTGTGAAGCCTCGAGGACAGGGAAGACGATTTGATTTCTGTACTTGACCCATAATTTCTGCTGGGCTGATTCACAGTGGTTGTGGTGCGGGTGCATCACGGAAACTTCAATGGAGATGAGTGGAGCTAATTTTAACCGGCCGCCTCGTCGAGGTGTGGGAACCAGGCAGAAAAACGCCTCAGACCCTGTTCCTGCTTCAGGGCTGGTTGTTTCAGGATATTTTTTTTCTCTTCCTTCTGTGGCAATTTGTTAACCTAGAAATTAAAAACAGCACCAATGTTGCAGCAGGGAAGAGTGATGGTTTACAGCCAATCACTCATCAAGCTGCCCTGGCTGCTGCAGCACGTGTCAGTTAAGACCATTTCCCCCCCTTTTTAAGTTATTACTTAATTATTTGATTTTTTAAATTCCTTGTTGCTAACAGTTTTCTCATTTACCTCAAGGTCCAGGGACCTAAGTTTTGCACAGAGGGCCATAAGGGAACCCAGGGTGAGGAAGAGAAATCACTGGCAATGACGAGCTGTGGGACGAGGCAGTGAGCTGGGGGGGCTGATCCTGCACCCCACGATTGGTAAGTGTGTCCCTTTACCCCTGAACTGCTTCCTTTGGGGGGTGTTTGGCAGAGATCTGCCTGCTCTGAGCACTAAAGTAGGGAACTCATTGATATTTGTGCCACTATAGAGCAAGGCTGGATTCTGCCTCTGTAAAATAACACCTTGGGGTATTTCCGTAGGGGAGATGATGGAATTGTTATTTCCTGAGTGCTTAAATAAAAAGGGTGGAAGGAGCAGTGGCAGCACCCTTGGGGCTGAGGCTGGCTCCAGCCTGGGCTCTGCCCCGTGGCAGGGTGGGTGCACGTCCCCAGTGCCATCTCGTTCCACTGCCCTTGGCATTACCATTCTCCACGGAACGAGTGAATCAATCTGTAGAGCAATGACCGGCGGGAGGAAATCCTGCTTTCCAGGGAAGCCTGCCTGACCCACCCTGTGTTTGCAGGGACACCTCCCCGCGGCAGCATGGCCAGGATGAGGCCGTCGCCCACCCCGCACCGCCACGTGTCCCCGGGATCCCGCCCGCCCCGCGGCCCCTCTGCCGTGCCGGAGGCTGCGGCCGAGCCCCCGCGGCGCTGCGGGAGCCCCCGGCGCTGAGCCCCCGCCCCGCCGGCATGGCCTCGCTCATCGTGGTGACCGAGCACGACGCCACGGCGAGCGCCAGCGAGGAGGAGATGGAGGTGCCCGGCAGCGAGGGCTTCGGGGACGGGCGGAAGCTGCACCTCTCCGGCCGAAAGCTGTCCCTGCAGGAGCGGCCGCAGCCGGCGCGCTCACCCGGCGACGGCGCCAACGAACGCTTCATCTACCCGTCCCTGCCCTACTCCCCGGTGACGTCCCCGCACTCCTCCCCGCGCCTGCCACGGCGGCCCACGGTGGAGTCCAACCGCGTGTCCATCACGGGACTGCAGGTGAGGGGTGAACGCTGCTCCCGTGGCTGTCCTGCCCCTGCCCTGCTGGATTTCCCCACTGTGGTGTTGCTTCCCACTTGGTTTTTTTTGTCTGCATATGTGTGGCGGGAGGCAGTGGGACATCCCAGTCCATCCTGGGCCACGGGAACATCCCTTAGGAAGTTGGGACCTCCAACTCACTGTTTTTGGTGCCTTTTGCTGATGCCACCAGCTCTCTCACGGCTGTGTTTTGGGGAAGCCGGGAGCGTACCGCGCTTCTCTTTCTCTCCTCCTTAAAAATAAAAAAAGGGAGAGATCCACTGAGATCTAAAGAGAAAACAGCCCTGCCTGACAGAAAACAGGCAGCAAGAGGCTGCTCTGTCCAGAAGAAATAAAATTACTCGGCGCCAAGTCGCCAGTGTTAAACCCCCGGGCTCTCCCAGCCCGTCGTGCACTTTTGTTCCACGTGAGTGGTCAGTAGCATTAACATTAGCAATTAAACATCTATAAACACACCAACGTGTGTGGCTCATGAATCAAGGCTGCCCAGCCCCACGTGGGTGCCCAGGCAGAGCAGGACGAGGGGTGAGTTTGCAGAGAAAGTTTTGCTGGAGATTTAAAAGGAGGAGAGCAAACCCACGTGGTTTGGTGGCTCATGCCTGACCCCCCTCTCTCCCCACAGGACTGTGTGCAGCTCAACCAGTACAAGCTGAAGGATGAGATTGGGAAGGTGAATATTGGCTGGGTTTGGGGTGGGTTGGGGGGGGATTTGGAGTGGGAGGGTGTTGGGCTCACTTTCATTTTCCAAGCAGTGAGGTGGCAAGTTCAGCCACTCACCACAGCAGCTCCTTGTTGCCCCTGGCCTGTTCTGAGTGGTGCTGGTTGAATTGTATATTTTTAAAATTGTTATTAATTTTCCCCATTCCCCCTCTACCCCAAGAAATGGGGCATCTGAAGCTTTTCTTTGCTGTTGGTGTGATGTCAGAGCACACACCCCGCTCCTCCCAGCACTGCTCTGTGATCCTAGTGGGGATGGGTTTTTAGGGAACTGCAGAGCCCGGTTTGGTGATGTGGGTTTTTTTGAACTGTCTCTAACTGGTGCCCCACGGCTGTGCCCCTCTCCAGGGCTCCTATGGGGTGGTGAAGCTGGCCTACAATGAGGATGATAACACCTACTATGTGAGTAGTGCATGGCCCTGGAGCAGGGCAGATGGGATTGGGATGGATCCCCTCCAGCTGACCCCCTGTGCCAGCCCCATCCCACCAGCCCCATTTTGTCCTTAATTTGCCCCAAATTCCACATTTGTTCCCCTCTTGCAGGCAATGAAGGTTCTCTCCAAAAAGAAGCTGATGAGGCAGGCGGGCTTCCCCCGTAAGTGGCACAAAACCTGTAGGGTGGGGGATGTTTTGGGGGCCCCGAGGGATCGATCCCCACCAGACACCCCATCTTTGCCTTTCCCACAGGCCGCCCGCCGCCCCGCGGGGCCAAAGCTGCCTCCGAGGGCTGCCTGCAGCCCAGAGGGCCCATCGAGCAGGTCTACCAGGAGATTGCCATCCTCAAGAAGCTGGATCACCCCAATGTGGTGAAGCTGGTGGAGGTGAGTGCTGACCAGCCCCTTCCCAAAACTCATCCTGAGTGGGTGGAGGGAAGCGACCGCAGAGGGGCTGGGATGGTCATGGCAAGCCCTGCCTTTGGGAGACTTGTCTTTTCCTTGGTTTAAAAGGTTTTTATTCTCATCTCCCAAAAGACGATTTTTTTTTTCCCTGCCCAGAAAGGGAAACACAGAAAAATGTTGCTCCCCTGGAGGAAACAAGTGCTCGGATAGGTTTTGGGGAAGAACTGGTGTTTCTGTGGGTTCAACTGTGCAGCTGCCTTGCCCTCTGCCCACTGCCTCTATGAAATGGTCCAGAAAATCAAGAATTAAGGATGTGCAGGCTGGAGTTTATTTGGCTCATGAGTCAGATGATGCTTCCTGTGTGTTTTAAATATTTGCTTCCTTGAAGTACAGCTACATCTCTGTCCTCCTTTTTTTTCCCCCACCCTTGTGGGTAGAAGCTCGGAGACGAGCAGACCGTGCTGATGGTGCAGATGGTGCAGGACTGAGATGGCTGCTAAATAAAATATCACAATGTTTAAATTGCAAGGGGTTTTTTGGCGTTGTTTAATTGCCTTTCTACTTCTTTCGGCAGGTCCTGGATGACCCCAGCGAGGACCACTTGTACATGGGTAACTGCCCACTGCCCTAGGGGGTCAGAGGGATGGGGCAAAAGGTTCCTGCTGTCTTTTGGGGTGGCTGTGTGTGGGGTTGGGTCTCTCCTTCACTGTGGGTATAGCCTGGATGTGCTGGAGGAGCAAAGGGGATGCAGTCTGGGTTGTGAAGGGAGACAGGACAGCACTTTACTGGTTTTAATTCAACATCAGGACGTGCTTGGCCATGAAAGGCACCGGCATTGATTACTGAAAAGTAGTTTCATTTGCTTGGCTTCGAGAACCAGGCACAAGTTAATTATCCACGGTACGAATGAGCCCCTTCCCACCCTATCTGGCAGACCACAAGTGATTTGCTTGATGCAAATATACACTTTTGGAGGAATTATTTCTATTTCATCATGTATGTTCAGCCTGTACTAGTGGAGGAGCGTGTGATGCCTTCATGGCCAAGCGCAGAGGTTTGCTCAGGGCATGGGCTGGGACTTTTTGGTGGCCAACTGAGGGTTTTAGTGTGCCACGGAAGGCACTTCACGATGCTGAGGCTGCAGCACTGAGAAGGCAGTTGGCAGAATCCCCTTAACTGAAAATGGGAGCAACCCAAATGCCACGTGCCTTGCATAAGACGGCATCTCCTTTTTAAAAATAACACATTATTTTTAGAATTTTTGTCATTAAAATAATTGCTTTTGTGCTGAGACTGTGCTCAGAGGAGCTCTACCCTGTAAGGATCCATAATCACCTTCTCTTTTGCGTTGCAGTGTTTGAACTGGTGAAGCAGGGGTGAGTACTGAGTTCCAGATTTAAACCTGCTAATGCATGAACATCAGATGGGTTTGTGGGTGGCACAATTCAGCCATCCCGGGTGGGTGTGGGGTGCAGAGGTGATAGGGAGGTTCATGGTGGGGCTCCTACAGGTTTGGGTAGTGTCTCCCCAAGGTAGTTACAGCTGTGAACATCCTGTATGTGCCTGTGTTTGGGGTTGTGTGCTGTCACCAGGCAGTGCCAAGGCCTCCAGGACCTGTTTTGGCACATCCAAAGGGAGGATGAACTCCATTCTCTGTTTCCTTTGCAGGCCCGTGATGGAAATCCCAACCCTGAAACCTCTCAGCGAGGACCAGGCTCGGTTCTACTTCCAGGATCTGATCAAGGGCATTGAATACTGTAAGTGTCTCTGCAAAGAGGATGGGATTTCTGGAGCTGCACCTCCTGCTGGTGTACAGTGCTGTCGTGCTGCTCCTGCATCACTTGTGTTCCCTTTGGCTGCAGTGCACTATCAGAAGATAATCCATCGGGATATTAAACCTTCCAACCTCCTCGTGGGGGAAGATGGGCACGTCAAGATCGCTGACTTTGGAGTGAGCAACGAGTTCAAGGGAGCTGACGCCCTCTTAACCAACACAGTGGGCACCCCTGCCTTCATGGCCCCCGAGACGCTCTCAGAAACCAGGAAAATCTTCTCTGGAAAGGTATTTAACAGCAATTTCAGGGCGTTTGGACTAATCTTCCTTTCACACACTGGCTGTTGTGGATCTAACTGGGCTTTCTTCGCTCTGCAGGCTTTGGATGTCTGGGCCATGGGGATCACGCTGTACTGCTTCGTGTTCGGGCAGGTAATGACAAGGATTTTTCGGTGCTGTTGGTGTTCTGGGGGGTTTGGAGAGTGCCTCCCATGTTCCAGATACGTGGTGGGATGGGCACCCCACATCCCTGTTTGAGCCAAGTGGAGATGGGGATATGTGGGTGGACATGAGGAACATTTGCCTGTCCCTGGGATGAGTGCAGCCAAAAGGGCTGTGTTCTCTTTTTCCCCAAGGGAATTAAATTCTGTGCCTGGGCTGATTTTTTAGGAAAGTAGCTCTTGTAGTAATTTTTGTTCAAATGTTATTTTCACTGCATTTAAAAGTAGACATTGATATAATAGGAAATCTGGAATTTCCCTATAACTGGATGCTTGCTCTCCTTCAAACCCCATGAGATCCTGGTGCTCCCCTGGCTGCCCCACTGCTGCCTCTTAACAGAGCTCACTGCTCTTTTTCTTTAATAGTGCCCTTTTATGGATGAAAGGATCCTGAGTTTACACAATAAAATCAAGACCCAAACGTTGGAGTTCCCAGACCAGTAAGTACTCAAAAATAAAAACAACCCATCGATCCTTACTTTACATCTCACGTGAGTTGTTTCTCAGGCGGTGCCTGGGAAGGGCTGGCCCTGATCTGCTGTGGTTTTGCAAAACTCAGGCTCTGAGCCCTTCTGTTGGCCTTGGCCCTGGAAAACTTCCCCTGCATTAAACATGAAGGCAAGAACTCCTGGTTTGCAGTTGCTGAAGAAGGAGCAATTGAAGTTGCAGAGGCGTTTCAGGGAATGGATTAACCTCTGCAGTTACTGCCTGTTGGGTTTTAGCCTGGGTGGAGCTGGTGCTGGGCTCTCCCAGCCCTGCACACGTGGGATCATTTTTCAGATTGCCTCAAAAGGAGATGTTTTGCATCCCTGGGGCATTTGGGGAGGAGGGACTGCTTGGCACCTGGGTGCACGAGGAGCTGGGGCTGCATCACTGCCAGGGCTGGGTTCAGCCCCAATCTGCCCAGAAAGGCCCACAGTGGCACTGAGGTGAAGAGCAGAAGCAGCATCCATCCCCTTCCCCATCTCACCTCTCTCTTCTTCCCACAGGCCAGAAGTTACGGACTTCCTGAAGGATTTGATTACACGGATGTTGGATAAAAATCCCGAATCTCGGATTTCGGTCCCAGAAATCAAGGTACTGACCCAACCCCCTGGTGCTGACTGTGGCTTCACTTCTGTTGGGTTGTCCTTGCTCAGCATTTTTGGGGAGTCAGTTTGATCGCGCCAGGCTAGGTCCTCCCCCTGTGCCCAGGGCCCCTGGGCAGGTAAGTCCCAGCACCTTCCCCTGCTCCGGGACCTGCTCAGCTTTGGGACCTTTGGTGCCTAGAGAAGCCACGGGCAAAAGGAAATCCCCTGAGTACAGTATTTCCTCTGCTACCAGGAAAGTACTGTGCAACAGCCTTTCGCAGGAGATTTCTGGTCCTTCGCCCCTGCGGGAGCCTGGAAGGGGCGAGAAGCTGAGAGGATGGAGGAGACTCAGGTAGGGGGAAAGGATTGCGGGGGAATTGCTGAACCGTTTTGTGCTCCTCCTGCAGCCGTCCAAGTCACCAGGTGTGTGGGCAAGGACAAAGAGAGGCTCTGCCTTCTGTCGTGGACTAATCCAGGTCCAAGACTAGGGCTCGGTGGGTCTTCCCATCGCTGCTGCTCGTCTGGAATAAGTAATTCCTACCTCTTGGTGCTGTCTCATCCTTAAAATGAGATTGAAAATAGGTCTTCTTCCCTAAAACCCGCTGAGATGCCCAGGGCTGTAGGTTACCAAGGTTATGGCTTGGTTGTGTGGATGGGGCCAGCGCTGGCTCCGGATGAGCCGCACCACGGACTGAGCTGTTCCTGGCGGTGCCAGGGTGAGCTGGCTCACCAGGGAGATGGCACATCCCTCCCCTGCTCCCTGGTGTTTCAGGAGCATGTAGGGGCCATAGCTTGGGCAAGGAGATGCGTTTGCCAGGCTTGTGCTCTTTGAGTTATGAAAAGGAGGAAATCATTCCTGACAGGCTGTGTTATTAATTGAAGTTGCACCCTTGGGTCACCAAGAACGGAGCGGAGCTGCTGCCCACGGAGGATGAGAACTGCACCCTCGTCGAAGTGACAGAAGAGGAGGTGGAGAATTCAGTCAAGCACATCCCCAGCCTGGCCACCGTGGTGAGTACGAAGGGCTTGATGGTCTGTGGATGCACACCGGGGTCCTCGCTGCCTGCCGGGGTGGTCCTGAGCAGCTGGAGGTTGCTGCTGAGGGGCAAAAGCATTGAGCAGGATTAGAGCAAAGCCCTTCCCTCTCTGGAAAGAAGTGCTACAAGACACTTCAGCATCTCAGGGTCTTCAGGGTGATGGCTGTACCATATGCAGGGGAATATTCCAGAGCAGTCTCAAAGGGAACTATCAGTGGGTTGCCCGTCTCCACGCTTGAGCTGGCTGTCCAAATCTCACTGTATTTGCTCAGAACAAAAGTGCATCTGGTCCAGAATCTGCCCACGGCCAGGAGCAGGTGTTTTGGCCAGGCATGAGGAGCTCCTGCCCTGTTCTGCCTGTCCAGCCACAGGGGCCATGGGAGCTTCCCTGGATGGAGATTTTATCTGGGCCACAACGTGCGCCAGCCCCCGCCTGGAGCTATTCTTGGTGACTTCATCTCATCTCTTTTCAAGCTCATATTTTTATTCTCTGCAACCCCCTGTGGTGGTGAGAAAGACAGTGTAACCCTGCCCTGTGTGGAAAGTGAAATTCTTGTGGGTTTTGAACCTAACGATGTCTTTGGGTGCCACCAGCCCTTGTGAGGAGAAACAGCGAGTGACCATTCACAGTTCCCTGGCACGGCGTTATCACACCCAGGCTGTGATATTTTGAAGTACAGGTCTCCCTTTGAAGCCCCTTTTCCATCTCACAGCTGTGCCCACATCTGGCCCCATTTCTGGAGCTCTTTCCACTTCAATACCCTGCAGAAGTCTCGTAGACTGCAGATACGTTAATATGCAAATGTGCTGTGTGCTGCTTAGGCTGAAAAAGCAGATGTTGCTCTAATGAGATCACCACTGATGAGGGATTTTCCCCCTTTTTTTTGTTCAGAGGTGACTTGTTCAGTGGGCTCAGTGCTCCCAGCCCCGTTGAAATCCAGGTGGTTTTAGCACAGCTCAAGGCAAGTGAGATTTAATGAGGCTCTTGCCTCTTGAATATCGCTCTGCCTCCAGGCAGATCTTGTATTCTCACATTTGCATTTGTTCTTCAAAATTACCCTCTGGTGCCTGATCTTTGTGCAGCCAAGTGCAGGCATTAACACTCCAGCACGAGATTCACTCATGTGGCTTCAACTCTCCCATAAAATGCCTTCCCCTTCAGACACACAAGGGCTCTCAGGATGCCGTGATGAGCAGAGAAAGAAGGCACAGAGGGACAAGAAGCAACACCAAATGAAGCCAGGAATGCCCAGAGCAGGATGAATGTGCTGAGGCAGCGCCCAGTGCTGCTCACCTTGTTGTCTGCTCCCACCAGCAAAACAGGCTGAGGGACACCTGGGAAGAACCCTGGCACTTCTGTGTTCCCAGCAGTCTCTGATGCTGGGTAACTTTGTGTTTTGCAGCCAGAGGCAGACAAATGGCCAGCTTTTCAGTTTGGTTTTGCTGAATTTTAAGGCAAAATTATGCTGGTTTCTTCTACCCCTCTCCCATTCCAATGAATTTTTCTGCCAGGTAATCATCGGGAACTGGGAATTTGCAGTAATCAGTAAAACCTTCTGGGGGGAAAGAATCTTCCCAGACTTGGCTTTGTTCTCTTTCAGCCTCTCACACCTAATGGGGTTTCATCTGCATGGGTGTCAGAGGAGGACACAGCCCCTGTATTAAGCAGCTGGAGACTTGCAAACATGCTTCCTTCTGGTTTGGGTTTGCTGGGGGTTTTTTAAAAAGAGAATTTTGACTTGTCCTCACTAGTTTTCATAACTACTTGGTCATGAGGGTTGGATGTTCCTGTTGCTCTTGAATGAAGGAAAGCATCCCTGGTGAACTCAGTTCTGGTTTTGCAGATCTTGGTTAAGACGATGATCCGGAAGAGATCCTTTGGGAACCCATTCGAGGGGAGCAAGAGGGAGGAGCGGTCGTTGTCTTCCCCTGGGAACCTGCTGCCGTAAGTGTCATCAGCCCAAAACCACATTTCCAGCTTGTCTCTCTGCTCTGGAGGAGAAATTGAATAGTTGGGTTTTGAATCTTTTATTGGGGCCATGACTGGGATATTCACACCCCTTCTGTCTGATCTGTAACTGCTTTATGGGATTTTTGTGGCATGGAATACCTTGCTCTTCTGATGGGATGAAAAGCATCTTGTTATGGCACTTCCAGCCTGTTACATGGGAGCTGGGGGGAGACGACACGTGCTCAGGGTCCCAAAGGGGACACACCGGTGTCTCACTGTCTGCTTTGCCTCCCTCTCAGTCACCCAGCAGCCCTTTTATTTCCTCTGAAAACAGGAAACAAGGCAGTGAAGATAATCTGAAATGCAACGACCTGCCCAACGTGGGAGAGGAGGAACTTCTTTCGTGAACGTCGGCTTTCTGGTTCTGTTGAGCAACTCGATCCAGGGCACGTCACAAAAAGTGTGCAGCTGGGGCTGAGCAACGTTGACAGAGCCCACGCCAAACACAGCATGACACGGCGCTATCTCAGTATAATGCTGGACGTAGAGCTCACACAGCAGCATGTTATCAGACATCCGCCTGTTTGTCACGAACATGGAGCATCCCCGACCACTTGGACCGCTGACTTCTCGCGGGAGAGGCGCTGGCTGGTGCCGCAGAGGTGAGCTGGTCGTGCTGAGCAGCGACAGAGCTTTGCAAAAAAAAAAGACAAAAACAAAACCACAGAACAACTCAAAGCAGTCCAACAAAAATGCATGTTTGGAACTGCTTTTAGCTGGTTTTAATGCCAAGTAGTTTCCAGGGACTAAGGCCAGCGTCCCAGAGGTCTGTGTGCCCATCGTGGGCACGCTCAGAAGGGTGAAGCTTTTGCCAAGTGGCTCCACAGCAGTAAAACCCACGCGTGTGCACTTTGAGAGTTCACGACCTACCGGGAATGTTGTTGCATCTATTTCTTGTCCTTCTGGTTTGTTTTTAATTGACACCTTTTTAACTGCATGGGAACAAAGCAAAAACCCGCCCTTTCAGCTTTTTAAAAGAATGCCTACCTTTGTGAGCCAAGTTGTGTTAAGCAGCATCTTCAGGACGTTCAGAAAGTGAGGTTAATTACCTCCACGGGTAATTAACACCTTTCCAAAGGCCTTGGCGTGACCAGGACTTGGTAAGTTAGGTATTCAGTGTATGAAAGGAAAAGGTATTTAAGGGCTTAAGTTCAGTTTGAACTATTTTTGCTGCAGAAATATGAGTGAAAGGTGGTGTTTAGCTGAATGTTTTGAACAATAGAGGAAGCACTAACAGTTTGTTTCTAAATCTTTTACTTGATCTAGGTAGATATATTACTAAATATAAAATTCAGGGTAAAATCCTTCACTTCCATGTACATTACATGGTTTACTACAACTGAAAATAATACAACTTATGCTGTTTTTAAAGTATAGACGTAGGGCTTGCTTAGAATTTAAGATCTTAATGAAATACTCAGATTAGCTAGTAATTTTCAAAGAAACTTTTGTTTTCCAAACTCTTAATCTGGATTCTGGGGCCAATGCTATGTATTTTTGCCAGTTCGTTACTAATTTGTGAATGCCTGTGGATCAGAGGCTTGTTAGTAAATTAAGTGTATACCTAATTCATAGATTGTTTCTTATGAAGAGCTCTTTCACCTTCAGTCAGATTACTCTGATTATTTGTGGTGCTTGTAAAAAAAAAATAATAACCTATCATGTGGTGGGAGAGACTCTGATGTCCAGACACACTTCCCCAAGTTCTCTGTGCTTGGACAAAGCTGGAGAGTGGCAGAGTGTGGATGAGCTGGGGAGGAGTCAGGGTTTGCCTGAGGAAAGGGGTCACGGTAAGTACAGTTGTTTAGTGGGTGGAGTGTGGGGCTGGGAGAGGGGGGAAAGTCTGATCTCTTCTCTTCTCAGTCTGATGTGGTTGTGTGACCTTGAACGAGGCATTTAAAGTGATGGTGTGCCTGACAGAGGGGGAGGATTCGAGTCTCCCAAGTTTGTAAGGGATGCTAAGGCTTAGTGTTCCTTGCCCTCAGGAAGAAGGCACTAGGAGACACCCAAGTATTGTGATTAACGGCCTGCTGACCCTGGCCATGGATGCCCTGCCTTTAGCAAGTGACTGTCCCCTTGTCTTCCTTGACCCTGGGCAGCACAAGCAGCAGTGCTCTGAGGTCCTTGGCCCCACTGCAGTCAGACCTGGCCTGGTAATTCCTGGTTAGGACACGTGTTTGTTAAGGCCAGGACAGCATTAGCAAGGGCACAGGTGCCTGCCTACACGAACTGTCCCTTACACCTTTTGATCCCTTGAAGTGATGTTCCCCCTAAATTGCAATTTATTATGGAAACATTGTGCTGCTGGCCTGTCTCCAGAGCCAGTGAAGACAGTTTGTGGTTTAGGAGCAATACTATGGAGTTTGGAGCCATAAGACACGCACTGTTTTCCTCCCGTTTCAGTCCAAGGCTATGCCAAAGCCTTGCAGCTTCAGCTATGGGAAAAACAAACAGGTAACCTGGGGGCCAGCACTGCTCCAGCTGCCTGCTCCCCCTTTCCTAAACAGGACTTTTCATTGTGGAAACGTGTGTGAGTGGGCAGCCTGGTCCTCTAACCCTGCAAATGGACTTGATCTGCCAAAAAAAAAAAAAAAGAAATGACAAAACTAGGGGATCTGAGTCTTTGTAGTTTAGTGCATAGCCATGTGTGGTGTGTTTGCTAGAGGTGTGTTGTAGAGATCTCTGTGCTGCCCATCTCTGGTTGTGATCTGCTGGGTGCCTCCTGAGACAGTTTACATTGACCACACAGGTTTGCCTGGTGCAACCACAGCTTCTCAACAGACTGAGCTGTACCAGCTCCTTCCTCAATGCCCCCACACACAGGGGCCTCAGATATTCCCACAGATCAGTGTTTTGGGGCCAGCATGGGCTGGGTTCTGAAGGATGTAAAGCTCAGCACTTCCCCAAACCGAGTGTCCCTCAGTGCCAGCCCCTCTGGGGCTGCAGCCAAAGGCACCTTTCTGAAGGAAATGTGGTGTAGATTTTTCTTGTTGGTCAGCTCTGTTGAAAGCACAAAGCCTTGGCCGTGTGAGGAAGAGCCCTCTAAATGCATGACCTGTAGAGAAGCTGTCCTGTGTATATAAACCTGCTCAGTTCCCCAGCTGCTGTTCCTTAGTAGTAACGCTGGCTTTCTTCTTATAGTGAACATTTTGCTTGTGCCTTGGAACTGGGCTGTAGCTTGATTTCCCCAACTCCCTTCCTTTCAAGCAAGCCCAGTGCTGACTGGGAGTTTATTGCTGGGTACTAAGCCTTTTTGGCTCTGAAAGCACACAGGAAAGTGCTGAGGGGAAACCAGGCCTCTTGTCTGAGTAGTTTGTCATGGTGGTCCCCTCTTACCTATCAGGCAATTGATCTGTTTCTTTTCTAAGGTCCTGAACTATTGCTGATTTTTATACTGTTTGTTTAATGACCAAGGCTTGTGTTTCATTCCTACCCCTTTATTATGCATTTAACTTTATCAGGTGTATCAAGTTTAAATACTGTGTATTTACCACTTTTAAATTATGTTACCTAAGAAGAAAGAAAAAACAAACCAACAACTAAGTGTTTTTCCACACAGCTGTTCAAGCTTCACTGTACAATATTGAAATAAATGACATGCAATCAAACCCAGAGTTAGTTGATCAAGTGGAACCATTATCCTGTTTGACTGGTCTTTATCAAGCTGTGAGAGTTTGCTTGGTGGAAGAGGAATCTGAAAGCACTTTCCTATGTTAGTGAAGTCTGGGGATCTTGGGGGATCCAGGATGAGTCCACAGTGGCTCAAACCACTGCATAATCCAAACTGAGCATTCACAGGCACAGACTGGAGCCCTGACTCTTGGAAGGGCACTGTTTGAGTTGGGACACAACTCAGTGCTCAGCAACAGCAGGCAAATAAAGAAAGCAAGATGGTAATGCTGTGGTATACCCACTGTGCTGCTGGAACAAACAGCAAAAGCCCAAGCCAGGATGCTGCAGGTATGGAATAGATCCCAGGGCTCTGTAGCACTAGAAAAGGCTCAGAGAAAGGGAAGAGCTTTGTGAGCCAGTTGTGATCACTAGAGATGCTCAAGGCCACGTGACCGTACAAGCCCAAAAACCACACTTTAATTAAATTGTGTAAACCCATTAAATGCAGCAGCACAGATACACGGTTGGTGTGGTGGCAAAAAACTTGGGAGGTGTGCCAGGGAATTACAGATCTGTTCTTCCAAGCAATTTGTACCAGTGTGTGGATAAGGTCCCTAAAACCCAGGCCTCTAATTTACAAGTCTTTTCCCTTGGAGAGGGTTTTAATGCAACAGACACAGAGAAAGCATCAGCAAAACCAAGGTGTAGCAGAAGATGTAGTTGCAGCAGCACTTCTGCTGGGAGAATCAAGAGGCAAAGCCCACAGAGCCCTGGCTTTGATAGCTCTCCACTAACAGTCAGTGTCTGGGGAGAAAAGAACAAGCAAGACCCAGCCTGCAGGACTCTAAGAGGGCTGAGAGAGGGTAATATTTTATTGAAGTCAAACTTAAAGTAGTACCAGAAAAATTAGACAAAACAGAAAAAAAATTTCTGTAATGAGTAAGCTACTTCCCAGAGCACAATGGAGCCAGACACTGCCTTGTCTTGGTCTGTGGCCACCAGAGCTTGGAGACACAGTTAAATAGTAGGTACAGGCTCAGCTAAGCTTCACAATCCCTCAGAACAAGGAAAAATGACTTGACAACAGCAAGGAGCTGCTCTCCCAAGGTTAGGCAACACCTGGCAGGGGCCATGTTCACTGTAAGGAAGAATCCATGCCTGTTATCCTGTACTCTGCCCAGGGAGCTCAAGGATAGAAGGACAGTCAAAATGACAATGTCCCTGTCCCAGGTGTGGCCAGAACAGAGGCCTGAATGTCATAAAGCACAATTCTCCCTCCGTGCTTAGTGCAATGAACCTGGAAAGATCAGCAGGCAGGGAGCAGACCCAGTTCTCCCTGGGGGCTGGCTCCAGCCAGGAAAAGTAGTGAAGAGTAGCAAAGATGGTCCCTTTCTCGGTTTGGTTCCCCACTTCCTTCCAGCGAAGAGGGGGTGGTCTCATGACAGGGACAAGTAACGTTCACAGCAGCAGTTCAGAGCAGCAGTTGGTGCTGCAGCAGCAGGAGCTCAGGAGTTGGTTCCGTATGTCTCACCGACTCCCTGCAAGGATCAGAGATTACAGCTCTCTGCCAGAAAACTCTTCTTTCTCCCCCTTCCTCTCACACAAACCCCCCTGCACAGGCAAGCTACTGTTCCTCAGACTTTACTTTTCCAGTGCCACGAGGATTCAGAAATCCACCCTCAGCAGCAACACTTGCCCCCAAGCACAGGGCTGTAGGGCTGAGCTCCACCCTCAGCACCAGTAAAGAACTCCCTAAGTCCTTCTATTAACCAAGCAGAGCATTTGGACCCTGGAGGGAACCACAGCCGTGGCTGGTCTCAGAAAATACCAACCCACTGAGTGGGTTTGTTCACAGCCACAGGAACACCAAAAGCCAAGAATGAAGGATTTGATGGGAACAGAGCCGAGCCGTTCCCCACAGCTCTCAGAAGGCAACTGCCAATGATTGCAACCCAAAAAGGAGGTGCAGTAGGAGCATGACAAGTTGAACATGTATTTTTCTCTCCAAGAGTGGTTGCCCAGGAAACATGACAATATTTGTTTCTAGTGCTCTTCCCTGCAACAGCCTTGAGGTAAAAATTAGCTTCTCTGACAAAGTTTCCTATAAACTGTGGTTCAAAACCCCTATTTGATGTGGACTTTCTACATCCTGTTTCAGAATCTCTCTGGAGTCAGAGGAGAAAGCAACTCTGCCTTTCCCCTGCCTCCGCTGATGCTTACCAGTTCATAATCCTCCACGTATTTGTATTTCTTTTCCCGATAGTAGTACCTCTTCTTCATGCAGTACAGAACAACAATGTCACACAGCACTGTTGCCTAGTGGAGATTGAAAGAGTTTAGGGCAGTGATCCTCAGAACTGAGGCACTCATCCAGAACTGAGCCCGAGTGCAGACAGTGTCACTTACCACGCCAAACAGTGCTAGGCCAGAGCCGATGTTAATCATGGTAGGAATTACATCAAATTTTCCTGCCTAGAAGACAGTTACAAGGCTGAATATATTTTTCAGCATCTCTGAAAAGTCCTCACTACAACACCTCCAGGAACTGTCACCCTACCTTTCCAAACACTACGATATGAAAGCGGATGCCATAAGCTTTGACAAGCGTCCGTGATTCAGTGCCATCACTGTTCTTGTAGTATTTTGCAAACCTAGAGAAAAGACAGGTCAGAGCTTAGCTGGAAATTCTGAGGCTGCTTGTGTAATCATGCAATATCCAGGTGCGCTCCACATCCCAAGAGGATGGGCTGAACATTGCTACTCCCAGGCACAAACCCCAAATGATGATTTCATGCAAGCAAGCACTCGTAGGAGAAAAGCCCCAAACAGGTGAATTTAAGACAACAGTTATCACAAGCCAAATCAGGGAACTTGCAAAGGAAAGGGAGAAAGTTGGCTTTAGTAGGGGAGCAGAAGGACAAATGGGAAGAAATTCAGCTACACGGGAGAGGTGAGCAGGCAGCTGCAAGGGACCAGGCAGCCACGAGAGGGCAGGGCTGGGAGCAGCAGCGCGGCTGGTCCGTGTCCTGCACACAGGCCGGGAAAAGGGATGAGAACAAGTAAGTGAGATCAGACTTACTCTGCCACGTGGTTGACTAAGCCATGAGGAAGCAGAGAAGAGGGTGGAAGAGAAGAGAAAGAATTGGTAAGGGACAGCACCAAGGTCTGGAATTAGCAAGAGCACTTGAGATACAGCTGCGATATCCTCCAGCCAGTCTTGCCTGACACCCCAATACCTGCAGGCCTGGCACCTCCCAAACACACCTTCTGCTGTCTGTATGACAGCAGCTCCTCAGTGAATTCATCCAAGGTCCACCAAAACATCCTCTGTGCTAAGTGAGATTTTGTGACTCTAGAAACAAACTGGATTTCTGCAAAAGCAGGAATCCTGTAAGGACCTTGGCAAGGTGGCCAATCCGTACTATTACAGTCTGAGTCTGGATGCAACCTGCTGCCTGGATCTGCACTGGTGTTTTACTGGAGGTGCTGGACTGTAATGGCCAGAATGTATATGTGGTGGTATATGCCATTAAATATGATCTCCAACTGACAGAGACACTTTTAGAGGTTAGTTTTCCCCTCAAGCACAGTGAAGGAGATGGTCTTGTCTCCCATCCTCACCTCTCAGCCCCCTCAAATTCTGCCCTATCAGCACACCCTAAAACAGTCAGTGCTCCCATTGCCATGCCATGGCCCAAACAGCCACCCAAAAGCTGATGGAAACATGGCTCCAGACACTCTGACTCAATCAGTGGAACTTCACTGACCTCCCCCCTCTGCTGTGCTTTGCACACAGTGAGGATTCCACCCACTCTGTGGTGCATCAGCACAACTCTCCAAGTTTTCCTCTGGTGCTCTCCAAGCACCACGGGAATCCCCAGACTTCCCACAACCGCCAGTGGCAGACTGAGCCAGGGGTGCCCTCACAGCCACGTTACCTGAAGTTGTAGCCAGGTGAGACGGTGTGGGCAGTGTCCTTGTTGTCGAGGCGCCGGAAGGAGTATTTTGGCACACAGTGGGAAGCACCTCTGTCAAGGTTGCAGTCCCAGTTGATCTGCAGTGCCATGACTCCACCCTGCCAAGCGGAGGAGAGGAGAAGGTCTCTGCTAGAAGCCTCTCTGCTGACCAGGACTGATTTACTGGCTCTTGTCCCAGTCCCAGTTAAACACTCCTGCCCCCTGCTACAGAAGGGTCTTGCACATAATCCCACCCAAACGAGCCAAGAGCAATGATTTGTGGTAGATTTGACTCCAGTCCCCCTGGCCAGAGCAGCTCTCCATCCTGCAGCTACTCTGTGTTCTGTGGCTCGTGCCATGAGGCAGAGGCACCTACCACTCCTCTTGTACACAACTGAAGCCCAAGAGAAGGGTCTGTCAAATACCTCCACAGCCATTTCCTGGAAGTTCTGCCCTGCAGCTTCAACTATTTGCCCTAAACGAAAGATGGGGCAGAAGGGGTCTGTGTGGGCATCATAGACGCAGTTCTTGAGGTAGGTGGAGTTGATAGAGGGAAGGATGTTTCGCCTACAGGGGAACAGAGAGAGAAGAGCTGTTGCATCTTCTTCCACCCATCCAGCTCCCCTTTACAGTCCACAAGATCAGACAGCACAATGCTCCCCCCACTATTTACTTGCTGAAGTTGAACTTGCGGTACCAAATGTTGTTCTTCACCAGAAGGGTGAAGTTCTCAGCTGCTCGTAGGAATGCTGGACTACAAAACAAGAGGAAGGGTAAATAAGTACAACATATTTTCACAAACAGGGCACTTGCTGCTCATCTCTTCAGTTTTTCCCAACAGCAGCTCAAGGGAGAAGCATCAGCTGCACACCACCACGGAGCAGGGAGACAGAGCACTCACTTGGGTATGTGACTGTCATCCTCCACAGGGCACCATGCAAGCACTTCACAGGTCTTAACGCTGCTGTTGTATGAAACACACTGCCCAGTCTGGATGCCTGGAAAGAAATGTGCGTGGAGGTACTACTAAGCAAAACCAGAGGCAGTATTTGTCCCGTGACAATCTCCTTCCTCCATATGGTGAAAACAATTTTCTCAGAGGCAAAGTGCCACTACCAAGACCCCCATTATCTTCCAGTGCACTCTGTAGTGCAATTTCAGAGAAAGAAGCATCAGGTCCTTTTCCTAAGCCAAATCCTCATCTATGTGAGATACTGCTTCAGGGTCGCAAGGCCTTGAAAAAGCCCTCATACTATTTGCTGACCCACAAAGCCCACATCTACCCAGCATCCACCCAACACAGTCCATCTGCTCCCCCCAAGCAGAAAAATCTGAGCTTCCCCTTCAGTTCTCCTGCGTGTGAGCTAAGGAGAACAAGGAGGCTGAAGGGAAATGCTGCTTCCTTCACAGCAGGGAAGGCACAGCAAAAAGATACCACACCACAGACTGAAAGACCTTTGCAGCAAGTTTCTTACCATTGCTGTGGGTGCTGACATATCCTTCAACACAGTTGTTGTTCTTCACCTGGCACTCTGTTTTATCATCTGGCAGCTGGAGAGGAACAGTAATTTCACTAAGCTCTGTGAACCCTCTCCCCCACACTCCCACCCACACGAGGCAGGATTAAAGCAGCTCCTGCACCTACCTCTGGGCAGCGGCCTTGGCTCTGGTTCAGCGTCAGTATCACATTGGTCATGACAAAAACAGTGTTCTCACCCTGAACAAGCAAAACAAGAAGGCAACTTGAGCGTGACAGTCTGCAAAGAGCATTCAAGGCACCACACCAAATACCTTTGTTGACAGAGCCCAGGTGGCTCCATGGAGGGGACTTGCTTTGGACAGTGCTGGCGCAGCACTAAAGGAGCAGATTCTCACATGGATTGCTTGATGCTGCTGTGTTTAGCCAGAGGAAGGACTGTGGGACTAGAAACTCTTTCTGTCCTCACACTCGGACCAAATTTCTTCATTCCCATTATGAAAACAGATCACACAGCTCCTCAGGGGAGCTGCAAGGCAGGAGCGGAAATAGAGCTCCAGCTGCAAGTCCAAGGACAACTCCCACTCTTTCTTTTTGCAATGTTTCAATTAGAAATTTTGACCAGTCCTGGTTCTGGGAGCACCATTTTTGTTACTTTACTTCCATTACTTTCAGGTCTGCACGATTCTGGATCTGTTGTTTGCTTCTGCTCCACTGATATGCAAATACAAGCACTCAGCTAAAATCTGGCTAAATCTGTCTTTTTTGCTGCATCACATGTCACGCAGACAGAGGGACCCACAACCAGCAGCTTGGCTGTGCCTGCCCATCCCAAAGGCCACCACATATGGCCCACAGAGTGCAGACTGCCACAGACACGGTCAATCAGTAACTACAGCAGGGCTTCCTGTTCAGTTCCGGATCAAGTGACTTGAAGGCTATTCCTGGCGTTTCTGCCAACAAGCTACCTTGGGTCTGTTTGCTTTAGAGCAGTAAGAAAAAGAACATGTGGTTATTGTTGCAGCTTTTTCCTGAAGCCTGCAAAGTTCTTCATCCTCTGCAGGGACTGGCGCTGTTTAACATCTCTGTGGGCAACACAAACAGTGGGATCGATGCACCCTCGGCAAGTTTGCTGAAAACACCGAGCTGTGTGGTGCAGTCACACACTGGAGGGAAGGGATGGCATTCAGAGGGACCTGGACAGGCTGGAGAGCTTGGCCTGTGTGAACCTCATGAGGCTCAACAAGGCCAAGTGCAAAGTCCTGCATGAGGGTCGGGGCAATCCCAAGCACAAACACAGGCTGGGTGGGGAATGGATCAAGAGCAGTCCTGAGGGGAAGGCCTTGGGGGTGTTCGTGGACAAGAAGCTCAACATGACCCAGCTATGTGCACTCACAGCCCAGAAAGCCAACCCTGCCCTGGACTCATCCCCAGCAGAGTGACCAGCAGGTTGAAGGGGAGATTCTGTTCTACTTCTCTCTTGTGAGACCCCACCTCCACTGCTGATTCTATCTCTGGGGCCACAAAAATAAGAAGGCTGTGGACCTGTTGGAGCAATTCCAGAGGAGGTCATGAAGATGCTCCAAAGGCTGAAGTAACTCTGCTACAGAAACCGGCTGAGAGAATTGGGGTTGTTCAGCCTGGAGAAGAGAAGGCTCCAGGGAGACCTTAGAGCCCCTTCCAGTACTTAAAGGGGGCTTATAAAAAGGAGGGAGAGGGACATTTTATATGGGCAGGTAGTGCCAGGACAAGGGAGAACAGTTTTAAACTAAAAGAGAAGAGATTCAGAAGAAATTCTCCCCTGTGAGGGTGGTGAGGCCATGGTACATTTGCCCAGAGAAGCTGTGGCTATAACATCCCTGGAAGTGTTCAGGGCCAGGCTGGCCAGGGCTTGAAGCAACCTGGTCTAGTGGAAGGTGTGTCTGCCCATGGCAGGGGGTTGGAACTAGACTATCTTTAAGGTCCCTTCCAACCCAAACCATTCTGGGATTCTACACAAGCACAGATACACAGATACACTTTTCTTCAAACAAACTTCCCCAGTGCCCGTGGTGCAGGTGCTCAGCCTATTACTTATCTGTAATAAAGCAAAGCTGCTTCGTTCTCTCATATCAAGGCCATGCTGGAACTGAAGCTGCCCTGCCCTCAGTGGACTTTAGCAAAGCAGTAGCTGATTGCTAGAAAACCTTCCCTCTCCATGTGAAAGTGACTGATACCTGAGGGGGGATGACATAGTCGGCTACATCCCAGATCCTGGCTCCCAGGGTGGATGTGTTTGTCAGCGTCACTCCTTTCACCTTCGTGGTTACAGAACTGACCACAGAGTCTGTTTCCTGGTAGCCCTTCTGCCACACAAAGACCCACCTGCAGGAAACAACATAAAAACTACAAACAAGCACGGATGGTCGGAATTTCTCCTTTTCCCATATGTCACCTGAAAAGGCCAGTTCACAGCATTTCCCTACAAAAGGGTCACAGGAACAGGCAATCTCCCTTGTGGTTTTTGGGGGTATTTTTTATTTTCAGAGGGGTCTGCAGGGTGTAATTTGCTTTTACACCCAGCCCCACTGGGCGAGCAGCAATCACCCCCCGGGGACGGCCCCGCTCCTGAGGGATCCTGTCCTGTCTGCAGCCCCACACTCCCAGTGAAGTCTGCCCATTAAGCGGTGCCACCATCTCCGTGTCACCCTTCGGTGAGCTCCGCGCTCCCGGCTCCCCTCAGCCCTCCCCGCCCTCACAGAACCGGGGGCCCGGAGCCCCTGAGGGAGGCGGCGGCTCCCGCCCCTCAGCCCCGCGGGCTCCCAGCGCGTCCTCCCTCCCGGCGGCCGCCCCGGGCCCCCCGCGCTGCCCCCGCCCGCTCACCCGACCACGTATGCGAGGATGGCGAGCTGCACCCCGCGGTTGATGAGCCCCACTTTGCGGCTGCGGATCAGCACGATGCGGGGGGTGTCGTACTCGAAGAGGAAGCTGTGGAAAGCCCCGCACGACGCCATGGCGGTGGCCTGCGGGCAGGGCGGGAGGCCGGGGAGGGCGGGCAGGCGGGACGGAGCCCTCCCGGGCCGGGCCGGGCCGCGGCCGCCGCAGCCCCGCGGTGCCACAGCGCCCCGAGCCGCCCGCAGGGCGCTCCCGCAGCCCCGGGGCCGCCGCCGGGCTCGCCGTGGGAGGAGGAGGAGGAGGCCAGCGGCGGCAGAGGCTGCCCGAGGCTGTTTGCACGGAGTCACAGAATCCGTGAGGTTGGAAAAGACCTCTGAGATCATCCAGTCCGACCGGTGGCCCAACACCGCCGTGTCAACAGTAAGTGCCAGGTCCAGTCTTTCCCTAAACACCTCCAGGGACGGCGACTCCACCACCTCACTGGGCAGCCCGTTCCAGCGTCTAATCACCCTCACTGTGAAGCAATTCTTCCTGATGTCCAACCTAAACCTCCCCTGGTGCAGTTTAAGACCATGACCCTCTTGTCCTGTCGCTTGTTACTCAGAAGAACCCGACCCCCACCTGGCTACAACCTCCTGCCAGGGACTTGTGAGAGAGCGAGAAGGTCCCCCCGAGCCTCCTTTTCTCCAGGCTGAGCCCCCTCAGCTGCTTCTCATCAGACTTTTGCTCCAGACCCTTCCCCAGCTCCACAGCCCTTCTCTGGACTCCCTCCAGCATCTCAGTGTCCTTCCTGAACTGAGGGGCCCAGAACTCGACACAGGTCTGGCAGGAACAGGGATCTCCCAAAACACCAACTCGTATCTTGCATCCAGCTCAGGGCAAGGACGAAGCACCTGCCTCCAAAAGAGAGCAGAGCATATTGAAGACCATCACACTCTCATCCACAAGGAGCAAATCCTTTATTTATCCTCTTGCAGAGTTAAACTTTGCTATAAAAGCAGGGATCTGCCACCTACTTCAGGCACCTTCCACCTGGTGCTGAGATACCCAACACAATGCTTATATTAGAAATACCACCATAACCCTCATAAAGAATGAGTAAATCGTTAGGAAGAGATGAAGTGAGCTGACAAAGTGGCAGTGGGAATTTCACGGAGTACAAAACAATTAAAGAGCTTTAGGTAAGCTATATATTAGTAAAATGCTTTATTTTTTATAAAACCAGTCAAAACTGAAAGGACCTAAAAAAGGGGGGAAAGGGCAAGGAAGAACTTTTATGCAAATGTGAAAGATCAAAATAACAGTCTTGGGTGGATATTCAGTGTAATTATTTTCAAAGGAGAATTGGTTCATATGCTAGAACAGAAATGCATTAATGCCTACTGTAATATTTTCCCACTCTAGATATATAAGATGCTGCAATATGAATGTTAACACAGTTAATGAAGATATAAATACAGCTGGCATAATCTGCCAGCAATATATCTTCAAACACATGTGGGAAATGGAAATGGCAAACTGCTGGGTTAGCTCAGAGAGAACAAAGCTTTGTTGAAAGGAGTGCAGAACATACCTGTTACAATCCTTCTCACCTTGCTTCTACAAAAATAGAACACACCTAAATATAACAAAAATAGAGAATGGAAAAGGTGTTGGAGCACAGATTAATCTACCCTGAATTCACTGCTCCTCGGCTGTACTCTGACCTTACATATCCTAGCACAGAGCTATGTTCAGGAGGAGGAGGTGTAGGAAGCAAGGCCTGCTTGAAGATAAGAGCAAACAGTCCAACATTACAATGCCAATGAGTGTGAATGAAATGCCCAAAAATATTACCCAAAGATGGTAAAAGTACCTGTCATGTAATCCCTGAGTTCAAGCTAAAAAGAACAATACAAAGAGAAGAGCTGGGCTTTTCAGAAAATGCTTTGTCTGTGTCACTGCAACCATCTAAAAATGTGTTTAATCTGGCCAGACCACGAGGCCTTCAGTGACGAGTTATAAAACTTGTTCTGTGGCCTCTTTCTAGAGCCTCTTGATCCAGGGCTGCAGAAAGCTGGGGAAGGTGGGGCAGAAAACTGCTCAGCACCATATTTCCAAGAGAGTCCTATTTTGGGCTTCCTTCCTTCAGGGTCATGCTTTGAGGTGACTTTTGGCTTTCTTCAGGGTGTAACCAGACAGCACCAGCTGCTGAAACCAGTGGGAGGTTGTGATGTGCTGCCCTTTTCTCTTTCAGCAAGAGCTGCTCACGGTACTTATGTTGGTTGGCATTTGCCACAACAGCGCCACTTTTGGCAACATGGTGAAGAAGGCTCCTTCTTTCTGGGTTGCCCCAGCTCATATTCTTCATGATCATGGTTCTTGTTGGGCAGGCTGGTGCAGCAGCTGCCAGCATCACAAAATTTCACAGGTGGCTCTGCAACAACAATTCCCAACACAAATTAAAGAAAACAGCATTTGCTCCTTCATCCAACCACGCAGAGAATGTTCAACAGGGATCCTCACCATGGGTTTTTTTTTTGTTTGACACAGCACAATAGGGGTAATGACGATGGATCAGCAGATCTGGAGGAGGATTGTCTTTCTGCGTTGCCGTCACCCACCCGAGCGAAACCGAATCGACACCTCATGAGTTGCTGGAACACCGACGCACTCCTGAGGGCAACACACCCACCACGGGGAAGCAGCAATTTTTAACTGACTCCAGAAAACACATCCTCTGCTCACAGGACCTGTTACCTTGAAGTGGACAGTAGGAATCTAGTTTTAGCCCCTCTGAGTCTAATCTGGAAATATGGGTGGGTGGCAGAAACCCAGATCGGTTTGGGAGGACAAACACAGCATAGATCTTCCTCCTTGCAGCCCTTTCAGTCTTCTGAAATGAAGCCCAACTTGATGAAGGGAATTTGCCAGGCATCTGACCTGGCAGTCTAAACTAAATTAAACCACATAGAGAGATTTAAACAAAATAATCCAACTAATGTCCAATGAGTGTTTTGCCGTCTCATTTCAAGTTGGAATTAAAAGCTGCAGAAAGAAGCTCAATTGCAGGTAAAGCAGATAGAAAACCCCAGCAAGGATATGTGGGGAGCTGGCAATCACAAGAGTGCCCATGCTCTGAAGGTTATAATATTATGTTTTCAGGACTAACTCTGAACTCCTGAGCACACTTCAGCATTTTCCATTCTTTGATCAGTAAAGAGTGACAAGAATCACAAGAGCCTTTCTTAACTTCCAGCTTCTTATTCTATCATAAACTTCCCTGATGCACAGCTCACATCAGCTTATGGATCAATAAGCAGTCACAGAGCATGGAACAAAGAGATCTTTTAAATCTGACAACGAAAAGCTGGCAGTGCAGACAAAAATCATTCCATTAAACTGAAAGACATACTAAACCACACAATGGTATTAATATCCAACCTCTGATAACAACACCCAGATGCCTTCTGTCTCAGACATGTTGTGAGGACTCAAAGCGCTTTATTGTTCTTGACTGGTTTACTTGAGTGATCTCTAAGTCCTGTTCTCCTTCATTTAGATAAATAGTCTGAATGGCAATTTGCTTAGCTGAAGAGACAGAAGGTCAGTTCCAAGGGTGGCAGATATTCATAGATCACTCTGTCACTGCTATTCAAAATTTGTTCTATAGTTGGTTGCCTGTTCAAGGACTAAAAGAGGAAAGTGTTTAAGAGGATCTATCTGGTTGGTGTAAAAGCCATCAGCTCAGCCCTCTGCTTGCTGCCATCTCCAGGTTCTCATTCAGCTTGTAGAGATCTAAAGAAAAAATAATTTTCCTCCCTCTTTGGGTTCAGTCCCCATTGCTCTGCTTTGCCATCTTGATGCCCACAAACCAGCCCAAAGCAGGCTTTGAAATGATTCCACTCTCTCCTGCACATCCTACTGCAAGCTAAGTTTGGCAGACTCCGAGTTCCCGAGATCATGCGATCATTTGCTTCCCATTCACCACAATCTGATTTGTATGCTCTGAAGGCAGTGAGTCACTCAGAAAAACACATTGGGATGTGTTCTGCTTTCTTCTTGCTTTGCACAGACACGAAATGCCCATTTCCCTGTGCTGAACAGTTCCACAGTCTGTGGCCAGGACGTGTTTTAGTGGCCAGCTCAGCCTCTGACACCTGCAGGTCAGTTAGGTTTTGTTGGAGAGTTTTATTCCTAACTCTTTCCAGGATCAGAGGTTCTTCCTAGCCCTTGGGATAGAGGTTATTTTACATCTACTCTTGGTGGCATAGAAACTCTGTGACAGCTTTGTGCTCAGAGCTTTCCTGATCTCTGTCTACAGCCTGGGTTACATGTGCTCAGTTTTTAAGTACAGGATCTTTTATGTTTGTAGCTTCCAGATCTATGTGCCCCTGACTGGGATCTGGGGATCAGGAGGAATTCATTACTTATTAGATATTAATACCACCAAAATTTTACCTGTGCAAATTAAACACTTTCACTTTATGGTTTGAATTGCACATCTGTTGTGCTATAATGATTTTACCCCAGTATAAACCAGTATAGTTGAATAGACAGTTCTATTGTCCAGTGCATGAGAGAAATAGTTATTCTGGGAGGCTCTGTTTGCAAGCTTTCCTTATTTCTCTTAGTTCCTAAAGGATTAATAAGGCTAAAATAGTATTGAAATTTGCCATTTGTCTCTCAGGCAGATACAGACCTGAATGCACAACCTTTTTGAGTAAAGAATGCCAGTTTACACTTTTTTTTTTTTTCAGAGCATTACTACTCACTCTTCAGAGAGCATTGAGGAGTGTTTGCACTTACGTGGTGTAATTAAATTTTGGGAAGTGAATGTTGTTCTCTATTAGCATAGTGAAATCTTCAGGACTCCTCAGAGCAGCTGGCCTAAAACATCAAATTAACTAACTTCTTTTACTTAAATACATCAGTTAATGTTATGCTACTTTACTATTACCTGGAAAGCTGTCAGTGGGAGGAATATGTTGCTAAGAATAACACTGAAATGCAGGGAGTTAGGTGGCTCAGGGGAGCAAGAAAGACATGGGTGGTTTTCTTAGTTTTAGGTATAAATTGTTCTCTCTTTATTGCAGACTTAATTGCAAACCAAACACGTGACCTTTGTGGATGTTACCTGGACATGAAAGTCACGGATGGGTTTCACTGTATAATAGTTCAGACATTAATAATGTAAGTTAGTGTTTAAAGAACTAAAAATGAATGAACTTGTAATGTGAAATTGTCCAATATTAATCCACTGGGAAGCATCTGGAATCTGATCCAAAACTCTTCTGAAAAAGGTGTTTTGGACACCTGTCCTTCAGCCAGCTAATCCAACAACTGTGCCCTGCCTCAGGCTGCAATGAACAATCCAAACTAGAAGAGCCTCCTTGCCAACAGGCAATGGCTTTGTTCTGCTCCTGCCATAACTAAAGGGAAGGAAAAGGAGGCCTCTTGTAGAGACCTTTCAAAGGAATTTGGACAATAAAGACAATCATGGGTGTAACCAAAGCCCAAGTTTCTACCTTGGTATCTCAACCACATGGCAAAGCTTCCTAGCTCTGACCTTGGTCTCATGTATCATTCTGGGAGAAAATAAACACCTTTGCTTTGTAGTGATTCCTCCACTTTTCCCCTTGCCAATGGAACTTGTGAAGGAACTTTACAGCTCAGAACCAAACCTCTCTTCCATTAATTTTGGTGCCTGGTAGTGACCGACTCCTGGCACTTTAGAGAAGGTTAGGAAACAAGACAGAATGTGCCAACTGGGAGATGTAATTAAAAGCAAGATTCCCTGTGTAGCATCCGCAGCAGAGCCCACACAGTGTGACATTTCAGAATGACTGGCAGTCACTGAAACTTTATAAAAAACCCCTAGGATTTCATTAACTCAGGAAGCTCATGCATATCTTTCCCGGATGCTGTATGAACAATTGCAGCCTTCCTGTTGTTGGACAAAGCCTTTTTCAGATCATAACTCTGTCCACAGGAGAAGGGAATGGAAATTGCTTTTAAAGTGCTGAAAAACCTCAGCAGAAGGAGCTGTAGGAGGCCTTGTGGGCTCTGGAGGGGACCTGAAACTGGAAAAACTGCTCAGTGTCTGCAGAAAACCCCAAATGAGGGAGAAGATGAGATATATATACATAGGAACATATGTATCTTATATCTTATATATGGTGCATACGTGCTTGCATTTTTTAAAAGCAATGAATTAATAAAAGTCCTAAATGACCTAGTTTCTTACACGTGTATTTCAAAGCCAGTTGAGAGGAGCTAAAATTGATTATCACTTGCTCTCTTAGAGTATAATTTCCATAATTTCAGTTGAAATCAAATATTTCATAATTTTTTTTGCTGCTGCTTTGGGTGCTACAGACTAGAAATAGAACATTTTTGTGTCAGATTTTGGAGGGTAATGGGGTTACAATAAAAGATGGCTACGAGGCTCTTCCACCCTACTCTCTAGGTTGCAGCAGTGTTGTTCCATGGAGTTTTCTTATCTCACTGTTTCAGATTGCCAGCGCTGAGGTTCTCACCATCTGCCTGGAGAGGATGAAGAGGCTGTTCTTGGGTCTGAGGTGGATCCCCAAACACCAGCCTGCAGCACAAAGCACAGCCAGCCAGCCTGCCCCACTGGGAGGAGGAAGGAACCTCAGTGTGATAAATGAACCCACAAAGAACCTCTACACCACAGAGCCTTCTCTCAGCCTTGCAGGAGAAAACCCCACGTTAGGGAACTTTTCTGATTTCAGTGCCTGATTAAGCCTCGCTTACGTCGATGCATTTTCCTTGACATTTGAATTAATGAGCCAAATGTCTCTGGTGAATTCAAGATGAGCCTGAGACACCTAAAAGTGTTTCTATGGCAGCTGCATGATGATACCAACTGGGGGCTGTGACTTCACTGCAGAATCCCAGAGCAGGACAGGTTGGTACAAGTCAATTACTCAGGTATTATGACAAGTGTTTAAGAGTATGGCTGTGAAGGAAATAGCTGTTTTACATACAGGAGATCTGTAAGTGCTTAGGCAAAAGGATGACCATAAAATTTCACAACTTTGTCAAAGTAAATCCTTCCTTTGACGTAAAAAAATGTAGATATCTCTTTCACTTACTTAGGGAGGTTTTCTATGGATTCCACAGGGCCCCACTGACCTCACTGGCTTTTAACAGTTGCATTATAATTCACACATCTTCCTGTTTGAATTCTTGTAAATAAACAAGCTCTTACTCAAGAGTTTTTCGCCAGTTAGAGACAGTTTCAACCTGTCAGTGGATTCCTCCTCAAATGTAAGGCAGGGAGCTTGACATTTCAGATTGCTGCAGCTTTCTATAGGAGGAAGCTGTAGAAAGAACTACCCAAACCATGGTCCTGCCACACCTCACCAATCCTTATTTAGTCCTTTGCCTGGGTCAACAGTGCTTGTCATTGTTTGGGCTGAGGGTGAAGTAATTTCCTTCACAGTTTTATATGAAATGTCATATCTGGGTCTGGTGATAGATTGAGAAACCAACAGTTTCTGGCCAGACTCTGACTTTCTCTGTCACCAATGGTGGTGTCCTCTCCATGTTGTTTTTCTTTAAAAGAGCTTAAAATATTTAGTTGTTAACTTTTCAGAGTGACTATTTTTGTACCTCCTGCTGATTCCTTCAAAAACCTTGGCCTAACATTTTCGCTTTCTCATGAATTGAATGTGTCAAGGAGGAAGGACAGCTCTGTTTTCAAGCTGACAGGAATGTCATCCAGCTCCTCTAACTCATAAAAGCACTGTCAACTTTGAAAAACTATTGTATGTTCAGAAGGTACTTTCTATGCTACACAAAAGTGATATAAAAGGTTTGCTTTGAACAACAAACCACAAGCGCTTGCACCACGTCAGGTTAACAACAGACTTTTCTGGAGGGTGATAAAATAGGATCTGAGGAACAGATAGAGAGCAGAACAGAAATACAAAGCAACTGCTCAATGTTCCTTTATTTATATCTTCTGTTGTAACAGCTTTTCAGCCTTTTCCTTTGGGAGAACAGTGCTTTGGGATAACAGTGTCCCTGGAAAGTGGCAGTGGGAACCCAGCTCTGAGCAGCAGTAGGTGGGTATGGAACCTTAGGAAGGCAACTTGAATTTCCTGCAGACTTCATTCTTTATGTGATTGGGATCAGTGTGCTCAATGTCCTGGCCTGCTGCCCTCCCAGGAGAATGAGACCAACTTCATGAACCTCGGCAGACTTTGTTCAGCAAACACTTATCACTGAGAACAGCCCTGGCTTGGCAGCACAGAGGAAAGTTTGCCCTTTAGAGGCAATCAATTATTGCATATTCCTAAAACATCTTATTGTTCTTGGAATCTGCTGCAAGGGGTGACTTGCCATTTCATCTGACCTTGAGCAGGCTCTAATCTCAGAAACACTGGTGTAAATCTGAGTTTAATCAGTGGAGTTATTTTGTATTTTTCAGACAAGAAACAAAACCACGAGTGTTTTTTAGAGGACGCTTAGTTAACGCTGTCCAAGCAACCCCACCTTGTTAGATAACATCCTATGCCACTCTCCCACCTCAGAGTTCCCACAACCACACCCATCCTCCAAGACGGTCTAACACCAGATCAATGGTCTCGTCTTACATTGGTTTTGCATCAGGTTTTGGGATTAAAAAGGAGTGATGGAGTCACTACTCCTCTCAGCAGAGCCAGTACATGGCACATCCTTTGGCTGTGTCCTTTTCTGCTCCACAGAGCCATGGACAAGCCAGAGCTGGACACTGTGCTCCAAGCCAACTGTTGGCATCTGGTCCAGGGGTCAAGGTGAGGTGTGAGGCCACCATCTGACACTGTACACACAGGAGCAGGGGCTGCAAAGATGCAGAGATGTCAAGATGGGACCTGTAAATCTCAGGAGTTTGAAAGACATAAGTTTGGGTCAGAATCCATTAGACTCAGATTAAAAGGACCAGGGGCCTCTCTCTTGCAACAGAAGACTCACATGAAGGCACAAAATGCCCTACAAATATTTTTCTTCCAATCCTTCTGTGTTTTAAATCACCTACAGCTGTAGTCATGGCAAAACATTCAAAAACAGACAGGCTTTTTGACTGTTGGTATTGTCTTAAATGCTTCAACTCATGGGAATAAGCTGCATTCTGCACAAAAAGGCTTCATTTTTTTAAGCCATCAGTGATCCTTCCTTAGCCTTTAGCTGACCACGGTACAGCTGCAAGTGGGCACCAGAAACAGACCTGGGATGCATTTAGGTACCAAAATAACCACAAAGAAATTAACTTTAATAAAGCACAGCCAGACCTATCTGTACATACACACAGCACAATGTTTGTAATGAAAGAGACAAACAGGAGGGCTCAGATTGCATAAACGAAGCAGAAGTGTTGTCTTCTCTTCTTAAATGCTCTTGCTTTCATATTAACATCTCCCATCTGTTTGGGGTCTGACCTCAGCAGCTCGGCCGGACGCGTTCATCTCTTTCCCACGATGTTCCCATATAAGGTGATCTCTCTGCCCCTGGGGCAGGGTTTTCATTTGCTCAGGTTTCGTCCCGCTCTGATTTGCTGGTCTCTGTGGCCGAGCTCTCTCACAGCTCTGCTCTGCAGCTTCCACACAGCAGTGGCTGTAAAGGGAGGAGAAAGGCAGGAGGGTGCAAGGAAGCAGGACTGGAGAGCTCTGGGTAGTTCATTGGCAGGCTCTGTTCTCTCTCTACCACACATTTCCTCTGCAATGAGCAGCTTCCCAAAGCCTTTCCCAAGCAATATAAAACATAAACTCTGTCCAGAGAGCGGGGTGGAACTACAGGGCTGAATAGTTGTAATAACTCTCGTGTCATTAGGAAACTTTGCTTCAAAGCCTGTATCACTCTCTGCACTAACTAACTTGGGAATGTGGAAAACGACCACAGAATTATAGAACAAATATGCTGGAACACTGGCCCCCAATTCTGTAAGACTTTACCCAGATACCACATCCCCCAACTAAGATAACATAAGACAAATTAAGCATCAAACAAATATCTCAGCTGCTTCCTGTAATATTTACTCAAGGCTGCACTGAGAGCTTATAATCTCTTTTATGTCTGTGAAGATTCTCTTGTGATAAAGAGGTCAAGGCACTGAGCTGAGCCTTGATTTTATTTTTTTTTTTAAAGCAGTAATTTTGAATATTCAGACACCACTGCGGACTGCAAATATGAAGCAGAGGAGAGGCAGCCTGGGGGAGCAGAATGGCTCTTGGGGCTGCTCGTATGAAGAGAACAAAACTGTTGGAGGAAGGGACTGTGACAACCTAAAACTTAAAGGGTGACACAGGATGTCTCACACCTCTGCAAGTTGGAAAGTCCCACAAAACTGTATGATTTTGCTCCTGCCTTCAGTCACTTGAGCTTTCAAACAGGTCAACAAGCTGGTTGTTGACCAGTCCACTTTTAGCTCAGCCAGCCCACTTCTAATGATCTACGGTCATGGAGGTCGTCTTCCCCTGAGTCAGAACAATCAGACTTCACAGCTTTCCATCTCACACTCTTTTTTTCTTCTTATCTTGGCATTTTCTAAAGTTTTCATACATCCTTCCTCTTCATCTGTTGCTTCTTTAACATCAGAGAGATATGAGAAGAGGGGAACAAACCTTCCAGTGTGGGGACTGGAATAATCTGATATAGACGAGAATCTCGGAGCAGCACCATCCCACTTTACCCAGGACCCCTCTCCATCCTCAACACCAGGGACGCAGTCTCTCTCTCCCCCCTGAAGAAAGGCTGTGTAACAGTGTTTACAGAAACAGTGTTTCTCTAGGATTAAGTGGTGGTGCACCCACAGGCAGCTCCCTGTGAACTCGGTCTACCCAGAGCAGGTTTGGCCCCAGTGCCTCCAGCAGAAATGCCATTGTCATTTGCTCTCTCCGTGTCCTACATGCTCAAAATACTCACCAGAGAAAACTGTAATTGATACCAGGAGAGCATGACAAGGGAAAGCAGATCTCTTCTGGGAACTTGTAGGTAAATAATGATTCCTAAAGGTCAGTATATGGACTGACAGCACAAAGGAAACATGATCTGGTTTTAAAGTTCAAATCCAGGAATCAGGAGACCTGGATTATGTTCCTGGCTCTATCACAGCTTTTATGAACAATCACAAGCCACCCATCCATCCTCTTTGTGATTGTTTAACCAGTTAAAAGCCTGGACACCAATGCAGTGTCACTGCTCAGCCTTCCTGTGAAAAAGGGATTATATTTGATGAAATCATTTTATGAAGTGCTTTCTGTTTCTCAGAAGGAAAAAAAGAGCTCACCCAAGATAGTCGCAGTGCTTAGAATTGCAAAATATTACAGTTATGCTACTTACTGAGTCAAATCCTGCAGTGATTTACAACCTGTGCATTTCAACTGGCACCAATTTAACATGACTCACTGCATATTTTAATCCATCATCTGGGGACTCACATGGGATTCTGAGACTATCCAAGAACGTAACTGTAACAGCAGAGAGGCTCCAAAATCCACCTATTTCAGCTCTAAGCACAGCTTTTGAAGGATCTGCAAGAAAAATCTTGCAGATTGAGAGATCTCATGAACAAGTTTCTCTTTAATATATAGTCTGGTTTGGATTGTTTGGTGGTTTTGGAGCTGCTGTCCCTGTTTCAGGTTTATGCACTACATATTTATGGATATGAGGATGAAAACTGATGTCCCACCCCGAGGACACACATTTGCCGTTTGCCCCAGGGTGAAGCACAGCACCGTCGTTCCCGTTCCACAGGGATCCTCTGCGCACCTTTCCATTCCAAAGGAATGAAGTAACGTTCACCTGACACCCACACCGGCCACGCTCGACGCCCCTTTGTGCTGTCAGAGCCTGCCAGAAACCTTAATTGGGTAACTGCAGCAATCTGTTTGTGCATCTCCTACACACGCCACAACCACCTCCCTCGGGAGGAGCGGCAGAGCCAAGTTTGTGCTGCGGAGGGTGAATCTCGGACCTGTTCCTGCCGTTCCTCGCACTTGTGCCGTGACGGAGCCGCGGGCAGCCTTGCCCCGTGCCGTGTCCGCCCCAGAGCGCCCACAGCACGTTCGCGGCGGGACTGAGCGGGAAGGGCTGCTCGGGGCACACCGCGAGGGCTTCCTCGGGCTGCGGCGGCTGCGAGGGCAGCGAAACACGCGAGGAGCGGCCGGGAAACCGAGACCCGCCGGCAGAGCTCGGGAGGGACCGCCGGGTCCCGGCCCGGTGGGACGGCCCCGCCCCGACACACCCACAGCGGCCCCGCCCCGACACACCCACAGCGGCCACGCCCCGACACACCCACAGCGGCCACGCCCATGGCCACACCCCGGACACGCCCCCACAGACAGCGCGCGCCCCTCGCGGCATGACCACGCCCACGGCTTTGGCTGGCCACGCCTCTCAGGAGCAAACCACGCCCATCCAGCGCAAGACCACGCGCACACACAGCCCGGCCCCGCCCTCTCACGGCTCAGCCCCGCCCCCTCACAATATGACCACGCCCCCTTATCATCAGACCCCGCCCCTTCCCCCGCCCGGCGCGGTCCCGGTTCCCGCCGCTCCGCCGTGGCATCGGAAGTGACGTCACGCCGTATCCCGGCAACCGTCCCCGCGGCGCCGGGAGGCTCCGCCGGGGCCTCCTCGCCGGGCCCGGCCCCGATCCCGGGGCCCAGCGCACCGCCAGCACCCCAGCCGTGTGTCCTCGGCGGTGCCCCCGGGACACCGCCATGGGTGACCAAATGCAGTTCATTGTCGAGAAGCTCAATCAGGAGCCCTTCAGGAAGAACTACAACTTAATCTCGTTTGACTCCCTGGAGTCGGTGCAGCTGCTGCAGCTGCTCAATGATGTTCTGGGCGAGATTGATCCGAAGGTAAGGAGGGCGCTCAGAGCTGCTCAACACCTCCTGCAGTGGGTTTGGCACCGAAATGAGCTTTTCTTTAGGTCTGGCTTGGTTCTTCAAAACAGCTTGTACGGATCTTCCTGGGAATAAATGTGCCTGACGAGAATCCTTCCTGTCAATACATCTGAGTGTATTAAAAACATTTGCAAAGCAGCAGATGTTCCTTGGGGCAGGGACTGGATCCCTGTCCCCAGAGACTGATCACTGGATGTTTTGCCTGTGAAATTCAGATGATACTGAGAACCTCCATGCTCTTAGGGCAGGGTCAGGCTGTGCCCTGCACACACACATGTCCACACATCTGGGGCACGGATACCTGTGCCTTCGGGTGCCAGGATGCCCGAATTCCTTTTTGGATGTGCTCAGTGTGTCTGCACAGATGATTCCTGTGAGCAGGGAGAGTGGTAATTTAGGATGAATTTACCTGAACACTCATGTTGGAGAAAATCCACTAGGAGAGAATTGAAGTTTGGTGATAAAAGGGATGTTCTGTGCAGAGTATCTCACTGTCATTTGATAAAGTAATCAAGTCAATTCTTTTACTGTTGCCAGTTAATCGATACCACTTGGACAAAGAAGTAGGTAATAATTATAATTAATTATAGTTAACAATATAATTATAATAATTAGCAATTTATTATAAAATAAGTAATTTCATAATTACAATATTTAGTAATATTGTAATATTATTATTATTACTACATATAAATCATTAATTAATTAATTCTTACAAACTGTTTAGCATGCTGTTGACATTAGAGAGGAGCTGCCAGAACAAACAGCTAAAAGAATGCTGAGTCTCCTTGGAATTCTCAAATACAGACCTCCAGGGAGTGTGTCAGACCTGTGAGTACCCTTTTACCTGCAGACCACGTTAAAACATCGTTTGCTGCTCATGTGGTAGAGACCTTTAACTCAGGTGAGAGCTGTTCCCGTGTCCCTGTGGAGGTTGGGACGGGATCCCAGGTGTGGTCCTGCAGGTTGGGATGCGGTGCCAGGTGCGGTGGCAGAGCTGTTGCCGTGTCCCCGTGGGTGCAGGACGCGGTGCCAGGTGCGGTGGCACACCTGGGCAGGTGCAGTGGCGGGCGCTGCCGGCAGAGGGCACTGCCCGCCCGGCCCGGCCCGGCCCCGCAGCGCCCGAGGCGGGAGCGACTCACCTGCGCCAGGTGACCCCCAAATCCCGCGCCGCGCCCACCCTGCCGGCATTCCCCGAGGCTGCCGCAGGGAACCTGGAGTCGTCCCTCCAGGCTTTCTCCTTTTAGTGCGTTATGGGGTTTTTATCTGCCCCAAGGGCGCAGAAACTGCCATCATAGAATCCCAGAACGGTTGGAATTGGGAGGGATCTTATAAACCATAAAACCATCTAGCCCAACCCTCTGCCATGGGCAGGGACATCTCCCACTAGACCAGGTTGCTCCAAGCTCCATCCAACCTGGCCTTGGACACTTTCAGGGATGGGGCAGCCACAGCTTCTCTGGGCAACCTTCTGTGAGCCTCACCACCCTCACAGGGAAGAATTTCTCCCCAGTATCCCATCCCTACTCTCTGTCAGTGGGAAGCCGTTCCCCTTTGTCCTGTCACTCCAGGCCCTTGTAAATGGTCTCTCTCCATCTTTCAGATGTCTCTTTCAGATCCTGGAAGAGACAATTTTAGCTCACTCTGGAGCCTTCTCTCCTCCAGGCTGAACAATCCCAACCCTCTCAGCCTCATCATGAGCATTTTCTCTTTTAACATCATTAAAAACATCAATTAGTGGAGAAGGAGCATCAAAACATTGCAAATTCTTTGTTCCAAGCCAGCATTCCTTAGTTTGAGGTTTATTGGTGTTCTCTCTGTCCTTGTCACACAGAAGTGCTTTTCGCCAGGGGTTGGTCACTGGGAGCAAACCTGTCATTCATCCTCTCTTACACTGGCTTCTGCAGAGGACCAGTGAACTCAAGAAAAGAGCTTACCTGGCACGTTTCTTAGTGAAACTGGAGGTGCCAGCAGAGTTCCTCCAGGATGATACTGTGGCTGACAACAACAAACAGGTACTGTTCTTGACGAGCGCCAACGTTTTACGTGAACTCAAGTGCTGGTGGGAGGAGGGATGAAAGAATCAGGGAGTTAATGTTTATGTTAAGAGCATGTTGGCATCAGGGATAAGCAGAGATTCATAATAAGAAATGTCTTGACCACTTCCCTTTCAATAACCCTGAATTTGGATATTAATAGGCAGTATTGAATTAAAAGGCCCTTTAAGTACTGGGTGCCAAATCACGTCCAGAGACATGTTCCATTTATTTTTTAACATCTTTTTTCCTATGAACGATGACATTTATGTTTTTAACTGTAAATTACCACTTCAAAGCAGTCCAGAAAATGTTATCACCGAAAGCCAGTGTCTCCTAATTGTCAATTGATTGTATTTGGTAGTCATGACTGTCAATTGATAGTGTCTGATGCCTAATATTTGTATTAGCCTTATTCCCCTTTTGCTTCAACCATTTATTTTTTCGTGAATAAGTAAAAGATTTCTTTTTTTCTGTGCTGACATTCCTACTTATTATGTTCCCACTTCTTTTGTGAGCACTGAATGTTGATTTTTAGGCAGTCAGACTGGGTGGGTTTGAATTGTAAAACTTCAAGTGAACCAGCGTTATGGGTTTATATCTGTATTACCTGAGGTACATATTTACTTTTTTTTTTTAATCCAGTTTTCTGTGCCTTTTGTTTTGTAAAACCACTGTGTTTTTTAGTGTTTGTAACAGGTAACTTGATTTATTAACTGTGCAACAGCAAAGCTGAACAGTCTGACTGAATCTCGACCAAGCCTTTATTTTTTTGTTACCTCAAACAATATTTGATTTATAACTTGGGATAACTCAGCAGAAGTAGTAAAGAGAGAAAGGAATGCAGATTGTATGTTTTTTTCAGTATGTCACAGTCTTAATATGTATAAATATCCACCTCCATAATTTCCATTACATAAGATGTGTTCCTTTTTGGGATTACAGTAATAGAACCATCTTATTAAACTAATACCCTGCTGATTAATTCAAAACAGAAGCTGGGGTAATAGAATGCCTTACTGCAGTTTAACATGACAATGCAAATATTTAGATACTAATGAATTAAAGAACTTAGCCTAAGTGATTTAGATACAGGCTTGCACTGGTGTCTTTTAAGAGAAATTTCAAATAAAATTTTAAAAATTAGCAACTTCAGGCAATAATTTAGTTGTCTAGTCTTCACTGAGTTGCTCCCAGTTGCCAGGAATCTTGCTTTCCATATAGGAACTTGGGTGTTCTTTGGTCTTTTGAGTGTGTCCCATATTCCAGGTGCGTGTGGGGGTACCCACAGTGAAAAGTGAGAGCTTTCCCCTCGCTATGATCCATCAAACTGTGCTCTGCCCTTGTTTGAGTCTGCCACTGATCTTGAAATTTTGTGTCCATTAAGGAAAAGATTCCCTAAACTCTCCTTCTGACAGAGGTAGAGACACACAAAGGAAAGCTGTTGGACAGCAGAAGTGGGGAAGGCACTTGCTCAGGGACCACCTGGTATTTCAGTTTTGTTCAAGGACTTCCACAGTGCATTCGTGGCATCGTGGAAACCAGCTGGGTTTTCACTCCTAACGTGTTCCTCCTTGTCCAGCCTGCGCTTTCCTTATCACACCTTTACTTGCCGTTCAATCCAGCTCTTCCTCTGTGGTTTTATCTTCTTCTCAGGAGCCATTTTATTGCTATTTTTTTGAATTCATTCCAGCTTGTCAGCCTGTGCTTGAAACTGCAACAACCAGACCCGAGCAGAGCGCTCTGGATGCTGGTTCCCCAGGGTTTTACAGAATGGAATTGCTGCTTCACTGCTCAGGGCTTTGATGCCTTTGTTTGAATTGGCTTTTGCTGTTGCCATTTTGTGTTCAACTTTGATATCAACTGCTCTTTCCAGGAAGTAAAAAAAAAAATGACTTGATACTCTCTTTTTAGATTTTTCCATCTCATTGAATGGCTGTTTCTGTGGAGATTATCTTCCCTTATACCTCAGCTTGCATTTCTCCGAGTCGAATCTAAATTTATTTCCTCTCCATATTTCTAAACTCTTTCTGTCCCCTGTTATTTCTCTGCCCACACAGACTTTCACACTGCCTCTCAGTTTAAGATTCCTGGTGGGCACTGTGCTGGTGTGGAAGTAGCACACTGTCTCCTTCTCCCCGAGTGCTGAGCTGCATCAATCAATCCCTGTGAGGTACCCGGGTTATGCAACGTGTCACAGCCCCTCCTCACGTGTTACCTCAGCTGTGCTCTTGGGCCACTCTGCAAATTCAAGCCCCACGGCTTCAATCAAGTGTGTTGTTAGGTCAAGCTCTCCCTTCTCGGGCTGATAAATGTATAGATGTGATCTACATGGATTTACAGTAAGAGAGAATAATTTGTTAATGTGGATTTGTCCCTCTCAGGTAACATCTTATCTCTCTGTTTTTAAAATACACTGTGTGTTACAAGGGAAGAGATGAAAACACTGAAGAAACTGTGAAATTCTGATTGGATCTTTAAATGCAAGATAATGCACTGTGATTTTTTAAATTTCTGTTTTATAAGTTGACAAGCTCTTGCAGTGAAAAAAAAAGCATTTTATTCTTTTTCTCACCATATTTCTATGTCTACATATACTATCATAGTAATAAAGCAATATGTTGATCTGAAAATCCTCAGACACAGAGCTCATTCTGCACGATTTCTGTTTCTTTTTGTAGTATGAAGAACTCATGGAAGCATTTAAAAACCTGCATAAGGAGTACGAGCAGCTCAAAATATCTGGTTTATCCACCGCAGAGATAAGAAGGGTAACAAAAAAAAATGCACAGCTTTTCTTTAGTCGTTTTTTGAAGCCCTGTTTTTGTTGGGTTTGTAAGTTGTAGAGGCCAGAGCTGGTGGGTTCTGCAGCTGCCTTTTGGAAACTGTGCTGTGTTGGCAAACAGAGCAGAAAGTCTCTGCTCGTGCTCAGAGCAGAGCTTTCTGGAGCAGACTGGGGGATGAGGCTGCCAAGACTCTGTTCAGCATGATTTCCAAATATTAGAACTCCATTTCCTCTGAATGCAAACTCATACAGAGCCTTTTGCTTTCCTGATACAGGGGTAATAATTCCAGAGGGTGTTGAATGAATTAAGAGCTTAAGTCAACAGTGATGATGAACCCGTGTGGATAAAGTGTTAAGTAAAGATATTTGCCCTGTTTCAGCAAAATAATTAAGCCTGTGTACAGCTTTCCAGGGGACTTACAGACAAGCCAAGCAAATGTTGAGATGTACATTTGGAGAATTTATTTCCCTTTCTCTCATAACTCTCAATCTGTGGAGTCCTGCTGTTGTAAAACAGGTTTAAAGGAAAATAATAATAATCAGATACATATTTCAGCACTAGAAAGTGGGATTTTTTTAACACAGTTTTAATACAAAAAGCGCCAGCAGACATCCCTTATATGCAGCTTCTTGGAAAATGGTCTGCCAGGAAGTGGGTAATGATGGTGACATTAAGAACATATGTCAGACTGCCTCAGATGTTGAATTCGTGCTGATTTTTCCTTGGTGGTGTGTGTTTGTTTGTTTTTATTTTAGAGAAATCCACCTGCTTTTATTTTAAATGTTCACACTAATAGTCAGGGATGCAGATGAGGAGTGTTAGCATAAAGAGGGAGTGGGAACTGTGGGGGAAGTAAGAGAGATTGGAATCCTGGGTGTTCTGATCGTGGATCAATAAAATTATAACCACCTCCGTGTATTCAGAGAAGGATTCTGATTTTCATATTAATTAGAAGAGAATTTAGTCCAATCCAACATACATGGTAAATAAATTAATATTTATTTATGCTTTTTTTTCTGCTTTTTAGGACATCAGTGCGATGGAAGAGGAGAAGGATCAACTGGTCAAAAGAGTAGAGCGTCTCAAGAAGAGGGTAATAGGAGAAGTAACACTGTTCCATTTCAGTGTCATAATCCTTGGCTTGCAACTCTGATTTTGGAATGCAAACAGGGATTAAGATAAACATACTGTATGTCTAGGAAGGAATCGAGTAACTAATTGACCTACAGGGAATCTCCCAGGCCTCAGTCCAGGGCTTTTAAGAATCTCGAGTCCAGTACTTTGCTGTCATTTCTGAGTAGTAACGTGCATGGAAAGGAAGTGCTAAGTGGGCTTGTGAGACATATGATCCCTTTAATGTATTTCTCAACTATCTGACAGCAACATGCACTATTTATCCACTTGCTGTAGGTGGAGACAGTACAAAATCATCAACGGATGCTTGAAATAGCAAGACAGCTCCGCTCGGAAAAAGAGAGAGAAGAATCTCTGGCTCAACAGAAACAAGAACAAAAAAGTCAGGTACTGACACAAAAACATACCCATTAAAAACAAGAGCTGTTGACATTTGGTTGGGAATCAGGCAGTTTAAAAAGACAGCAGGACCAACAGTAGAGAGTTCTGCCGACCCCAGAAAAATGAAATCCCATTTAAAAGATCTATGTAGGTTTTAAGGGAAGAGGCTTGACCCTGCAAGTTTTGAAGAGCACAGTCAAGGTACTTGGCTGCCTCAGCTGCCACTGACATCATCCTTGAGTGTTCCCAGGAAACATTCCATGACTTACAGCCGGAGCACCCGAAGGGAACTCGTCATATTTATGGGAGTGAGCAAATGTTTCCTTGGTTTGATTTCTATCTCTGTGCATCTGCACCAAGACTTCAGGGGCTGAGCAGCACAGCAAGTACCTCAGCTTCTCCCTGGGTGGGGGGAATATGTATTCAGGAGAACCTTGGGATTTTGGTCCCCAAATTTGACAAAAGTGGTGTCCTGAGAAGCACTAGAGGGTGTCAACACATTGGATATCAACACCTCTGAGTATAAGGGTGGGTTTTATTCCTGACCTATGCTGTCAAAATAAGGTACTTCCATAAAATCCAGTGCCATTTTGTTACATCACCTCACCAGATTCTGTAGCCTGAACTGCAACACTGTATTTAAAGGGGAAAGCCCCCAGATTTCCTGTATTGCAGTCTGTGTCGGGGTGTGGATCAGTGGGAATTAGTAGCTCTCAAGCTGTTGGGTCTTTGCTTAAATCTGAACGAGATCACAAGTAAAATGAATGTGACATCCAGCTAATTCCAGCTCTTAGTCCACATCTCCATAAATCATAAAAAGGCACATCAGCTGGGGGTTGTTTGCCAAGACACTTTCCATCTGCTCTTGGGGTGGACAGTGGGTTGCTGTGACAGCTCAGCTGCATTGCAGGGACTGTAGGGTAAGGACAGTTACCTGCTGCAATCCTGATTCTTGCTGCCTTTTGTTGCTGTTGTTGTAATGTTCAAGCCACTTATAATTTTGGTCAGAAATTGTTGAATGAAGTTCTGCCATGAAGTATTGCTTGGGAGAACAAGAATCCTCTCTTCAATTAACATTAGGGAACCTCAAATAAACCCAGGCCAAGTGCTGAAAATTGGTCTGGCACATTCCCTGGTGAAACAGATACTCACCAGATGCTTAGAGCTGCTATTTTTTCTGTTTGGGGTTCTTTTGCTCTTTTGGTTTAGTTGTTCAAACATGGATTTCCAAGGCATGAGCTTATGTGTGTCCAATTCTCTCTCCAAAGCTGTTCCATGCAGAGCAGAGGCTGCAGAGAGTCCAACTGCAGCTGAAGGAGATGCAGGATGCAGTAGCTGATTCAAAACCTGAAAGTAAGTAGTGATCTACAAAAGGGTTACACTTCTCTGGTAGAAATTAAGTCAAAACCTCTTGCTCAGTCAGAAGTTTGTCTTTCCTAAGCTTTTATGCCTTTTGTAATTGGGCATTGGTGAAATACTGCATCTTAAAAATGCTCTCAATGAATGGACAAATACACTGAATACTGTGTTTTATTCAGTGGAAGCTTGTTTTTCTAGTTGCCTTCTATAAAATATTTGTTTGAAAAGCTTTAAGGCCTGGTTCTTATTGCAGTGCAGTAGTTTTGTACGGTACCAAAAATAAAGCTATTTCCTAATTCAGCTCTTTTTAATAGTCTGTAGATTATATTTAATTGTATTTGTGTACACAGCACCCACTTTTAATGTTGTGTGATTATAAATATATGGATATAAATATATAGATACCAGATATATCTGTATATTGAAGCCTTAAGTTATTTGTTTATATATGAAAAGTGTTTGTTTTCTCTATATTACTGTAACTTATTGAGCTGTGTGTTGCTGAATTACATTAATAGCAGTAAGATTGCTTCTCCTTGTTTTCAGTGAGATCTCAGACTGCAAATAACCAAGGCAAAATAAATTATATGCCTTGTGGAGTGAGTTAGTTCCACATGCTCATCTGTAACAACAGGAGATGGAAGGAGTTGCAGTTACTGGAGAAATGTGTAACTAAGTGTCTCCAAAGGACAATTTGACAACCTCCAGGTTTCTGGTGATTTAATCACTTTGAAGGAAGTGTACCAAGGATTATCCTGGCAGTTTTAGTTTTGGTTTAGTAAACCAAGTCATTGTCCTACTCTTTCAAGAACGTTTCCTGTTCCAGTTGCATCACTGAACTGCTTTGGCAGCTCTTCTGAGTTAAAGAAGTTTTTTCCAGTCTCCACCTCGTTATGTGGTTATTACTCTGTAATTTTACATTCATTTTTTTATGATGCTCATCAGCCACTGAACCACAAGTGGAACTGAAGGAGCACCTGAACCATCTTCTTCACTCACAGGGCCCTGCAGTGGATTTTATAACTGCTCCTCTTTTGCAGTAGCTATCAGTTTATACAGCAAGGCTGTATCAACAGTTCTGTTTCAGTTCCTGGGGTTTTTTAAAGGCCAATGGAAACTTGACGGGTTCAGTTCACAGAAGCAAAGGTAACATAATAAAAAGCCAATAAATACGTCATGTCATCACTGAGATGAAAATAAAGTTAACGTATTTAATTTCCTTATCTTGAGTCCTACTTGCAGGGGAAAACAAAAAGTATTTAGATGTTCCAAAGCAGAGCTTGGAGTCATTACTTAAGAAAACTTGTGTTGAAATTCTGCCCAGACAAAGACTTCAGGACTCAGCTCTGTAATTACTCTTCCCCATTGGAGTTACAAAGGCACTGCCTGTAGCAGCAATTACAGAAAGCCAACTGTTTTTTTAATAATTGAAAATAGGTGACCACAGTGCACCGCATAGGTTCCATTTATTTTAAAAGCTTTGTTGGGTTCCAGTTAGCACAGTGTATTTTAGTTTGAAAATTCCCTTTGGCTGCAATTTGGTACCTCAGCTGCCTCCTCATCTCAGTGTAGTTTGTCTGCTGACAATCCAACAGCTGGAGTTTCAGTGGAAGGAAGTCCTCTGTTAAAAGGATTCCAAGGAGTTTAGTGGAAGGTTTAGAAAGAAGTGGAATCATCACCCAGTGGGTGTTTGGCTCTTTTGTGTTTAGCATTTACACCAGAATCCTGCAAGAAAGTAGCAAATGATCCCTGGGGAAATAAAATAGGGAAGGGACTGAATAATGAGGAGACTGTTGATTTGAAGTGACTGGAATCACTTAGGAGGCCAAGCCCATGCCAACAGGCTCTATTTTAAGGAATAGCCAAATTCCATGGTATTCCTTCAGGAATAATGTACATGCAGTGTATTTATGGAATGTGAGGCTCTTTCCTAGCAAGTGACTCTGCAAAGAACTTGTGAGTCAGGTGTAAAAATGATGGCACAGGAGCTCCCAGTGTCATAAATGAGGTGATATCCATGCATTTATTTCTGGGAGAAAAAGCAAGAGCAGGGTCACACTGCCCCTGGTTTGGGCTCTGAGGTGTTCATCTCTGCAGCCTGTGACAATTCAACACTCAAGAAGAACTCTGAAAGGTCAGAGAGGTTTCAAAGAGCTCTAATAATTATTATAAACATGGGAAGCGTAATTTACAGTGGCAAATTCGGGAAGCTCTTCAGATTTTCAAGGATATATTGAAGGGGTGATTGATCTGTCAGTGTTTGCATATCCCAGGCCTCTGTTTAATATCCCTGTTTAAAACCCCTGTTTAATAGAGGGAAACTGGAAGTTTGTAGCATTGGAATCTGTGGAGAGAATCATTTCAGTCCCTGCAGAAAGGGATTTGATGTTGGAAGTCTGTTTCAGACGTGCCTTTGTCGTGGCCTTCTGATATGATATTGGACAAAGTATTGGCAGAGAATCTATAAAATGGGGGCCCCTCTCTCTTTTTTTCCCCCTCCTTTTAAAGACTGAATTCCTGTTGCAAATGGTTCTGGTCCAGGATGTGCAGTTGGCATCCCCATGATGGGAAAAGAAGTGGGAACCTGAGCATGAGGTGAACCAAGTTTTAGGTCCACCAGCAGAATTATGCAGAGAAAATCACCTCTCTTCATGACTGAGCAAGCAGGAATAAACTCTTTTCTCCCATCCCTCTCTTTGTAATAATAATAATAATAATAATAATAATAATAATAATAATGAAAATGAAAAAAATTGAATGGAAAACATGAGGAGTTGCTGTGAATAGCTCTGCACATGTAAATACGTGGTTGGCAGAGCCTTGTTAAAATAACCTTAGGGCACAGAGCCAGATTTCTGTGCCGCTTACGTGTGTACGTTTTGTAACCGTAAGTCAATGTTGAAACATTAAAAACAGAATTTATATGTGTAATGGAAAGATTTGAAGTATGCTGGCTTTTTTTTTTTTTATTTTTTATTTCCCTCTCTAGCCTGGGAATTTGCAAAAGAATGTTTTTCACTGTAAAAAAAACAAAACAAAACAAAACAAACCCCCCAAAACTCCGAACCAAGAGCTGCTCCATGTTTGGGTTTTTAAGGCTCTGTTAAGCAGCAAAAGTAGCTCTTAGATAGTTATTTCTCCATGTGTTGAATTGAAGGGGAGGGAAAATATATCCACTGTATTTAGGGAAGAAACATTAGTCATGAGGGATGTTGACATCACGTCTTTCCCCCTCGAGATGTCAGGTTTTAACTCGCTTTGTTGCTTGTTGCACTGTCAGTAATAAGCACAAGAACCAGTCAGGGTGTGACAGGAGTTGGGAGCAACTGTGAGGTTATTTGGGAAATAAATCAGATAGTGATCAAGGTTATAGCCCAGGAAGTCAAAAGGTCCCTGCTCTTATCAAAGCTCTTGTGGTTCTTTGCTAAGTTTATTGTCATATCTACAACAAATCCTTTGGGCTGTACATTTTGATCAGAGAACTGGAGCAGCATGAGAAATAAAGTACAGGTTCTATATGCAGATTTATTTTTTTTTTGGCTGCTAAGAAAACCAAGAAGTTCATTTGATTTAATTAAAATATTAATATTTCATAACAGAATAATCAATATCACATTGATTCCCATGCCAAAGACCTTCGTTATAAATATCAGGTTGGGAGTTGTGTCCCGGTGAGTTCTGAGGTGATAATTCAGCTCCCCGGGGACGTGGGAAGCAGCTTGGCTGCATTTGCAGAGGTGGGAGATTTCTAGTGAGACAAGTCCCTCCTGCCCAGCCCTGGTGGGCTGAGGAAGATTGGATTGGAGTTCCTGTGAAAGAAGGAGTTGGGAAATCTCTCCCAGTCGGTCCAGGTGTGTTTCTCAGGTGCAGCTGCAGTGCCAAGGACACGATGGCTGTTCCATGCACAGAGTAACTCGTTTTTCCCGCTCTGAAACCAGTTGGGGGGCTGTTTTGCATGAGATAAATGGCCTCTCCACGAAGGAGAGAAGGTCCTGCTGCTGTGTTGCTTTCCATAAACACAGAAACCAACAAACTAAACTGCTGGAAAAGAGGAATTCCCACTCATTTTCAGATTGTGTTGACTTGCCTTTGTTGGCAGCGCTGCTTTCCCCAGGGTCTGTTTTCTTTCTTCCAGTTCTTGAGGTTTTCTCAAGAGCTAATGGCTTACTTCCCCTCTGGCAGCTTTCCTGGCAGCCTGGGCTGGGAGCAGAGGGTGAGGAGGATCTCTGGGGGCAGAGTGAGAGGTAAAGAGCAGCAGAATAAAGGGGGCCCCTTTTCCTGGGCTGTTTCTCTTCGTTCTGACCTTGTTTTATCAGTCAGGCTCTTTAGCCTGAGAACCAAAATTTGCTTTCATCTACATCCTTTCCCATCTCTGTTTCAGCAATACCAGCTGTACTTTTGTATCTCTGTGCTCTTCTCTGCTCATGCAGTAAATGAAAGAGCAGAAAATTGTGAACTTCTTGTTTTTCTTGGCATTTCATTGCAACTCCATCTTCTCCTAAATACGGAGAGAACAAAAACCCCCAACTCTGGCAAGTTGTCTTATAAAGCAAAAGAACCAAGAGTACTTACCTTTTAGTCATCTAGATCATGAAAAATACTCTGAAATACCTGTTCCCACTCTCATCTGACATGTAACTTCCAACTCCTGTAATCCTGGGTAGAGCTGTCTCAGAGGAGTAATTGCACTAAACTGCCTGTTGTCAGTGGAGACTCTGCAATGTAATTTAAATAGATGTTTCCTTTTATTCTGTCGCATTTTTCTACCTGTGAATTGTTCTTATCTGTATGTCCTGGGGTTTATTTATAAATTAACTGTTAAGGAGACTGAATTACTCTCTGTGGCAAGAGCCAAGTCTTGCATGGTAAGGTGAAGGTGCATCAGGCTTGTGTAGAGCAAAGCTTAGAAATGGGGATGCTTTTCCCAACAGAATTTTTGCCATTATTCAGGAATTCCTTCTTGGTTTTTTTATATTTAACTGTTATTTTCTGCATTTTCAGTCTATAAGCTTCCTTAGACTAAACATTTGTTCATATAGGAAAAAGTAGTGGTTATTTACAGGGAGGCAATTTGTGAGTGTCCCAGCAATGTAAAAGACCCTTAAAGGAGGCATACATTAAACTGTGCCCATTTTGAGGCCTTTTCAAAGACCAGGTGGAAAAAAAAGCTTTATTTTAAAGGTGAAGCTCCAAGGATATAACAAATCTATACATGAGCTGGGCCAAATTCAGATTTTTGTACAGATAAAGGTTTAATGGCTGTTTATATCAGTGCTGTGTGTGGAATTTTGCATCTGATTCAGCTGGAGTTTCATGTTAGAAAGCATTTACTTGTTTATTACAAAAAGAATCTGTCAAGGAGTTAATAGTTGTATGTTAGGGGTGCACACTAACACCTATTGTATTGTTTAACATCCAGATTAAAAATTTAAATCAAGTAAATCCCTTTCTTTGAGCAAGGAAGACTCAGATGTTGTGCTGTTGTTATTGTAATCAGCTGGTAAAAGCTCGAGTGTGTTGGGGAAATCAAACTTAATTACCTGCTGCACTGCTTTTATAGTCACACACCGATTTCATTTGTTTTTAAGGTTTAATGAAGAAACTGGAAGAGGAGATGAATTTCAATTCCTACCTGGTTACTGAAAAAATGCCCAGAGAGCTTGAGAGTAAAAAGGCCTCGGTGTATCTCCTGCAGAAGGTGGTTGCAGAGCCAGCCATGACTCAATCTGATCTCACTGCCCTGCAGAGTGAGGTGAGGGCACTGAATTGGTGTTCTGGAGCATAAGCTGAGCTTCTGGTACACTCTGGTGTTCTTATCCCTGCTTTGTACCCTTGAGAAAGTGTTTTGTTCCCAAAGGAACCTCCCTTCAGCTGTAAAACCAAAGGATAATTGTCTTAATCACTTGAATGCAAACTCTCAGATAAGTTGTTTTTTATTTTTAATGCCCACAAAACAGACACAAGCAAACAAACCAACCCCAAACCAAACCCCAAACCCAATCATATCCTTAGGTGCTGTTTAGGAAATGGTGTTGGCAGTTTGGAATGGTATGAGCAGAGCTGGTAATTCAGCACTTAAGGGTTGGTTTTATTCAGATTTCACTCGTTTTTCACTCTCACAGACCTTGTGGGGGGTGTTTATACCAACACACACACAGAGTTTATGAAGGGGACAACATTCCCTGAGTGATGGATCTTCACCATGTGATACCTTAATCCAGGTGCAATGCCATAGCATTCCACATTCCAAGTGTTTGGAATAGACCTGCATTGTTTGGTTTAGTTGTGAAGACCAAAGAAAATTTGGGCATCAAATGCTTGACTTACCCTTCTAGATTTTTGCAGAAGTGAAAAGCAAATGGTGTTGGAGTGAACAAAAATCCCTATTTGTAGGATATGTGCAAAATGTGCAGAGGGATTTGCACATTACATTTATATATTTCACTCAGTGAAGTTCTCAGATTTGCATAAACCTAAATGAAAGATTAAATGTTATGTTCTAGAAGAATTTAGAGGAATGCTAATTATTGGTATTTCTATTGGTGGTGATGATGATGAAGATTACAACGCAGTTAGCAAGGGAGGAAGGGTGGTCCTGCATCCTAAATGTCTTCTCCTATTAGTTTAATACTCCAGGATGTCCAACTCAGGTTTTGCAGTGAAATGGAGACAATGAGGAAGCAGAATATCCATGGCTAGGGATGACAGCATTAATAACTGAGAGATTAGGGCTGAAATAATAAACCAGCTCTGTGATTCAGCCTCTGCTTTCTCAGATTATTCCCTGTAATCAAAACAATATTTGTGGCTGCAGTTCTGTCTTTCAGACATTCTTGAAACCCTGTTTTGCACGTTTCTTTTCCGAGTGTGTTGTTGGGCTTTTGGCAATGGTTTAAAAGGCTCCGAGTTTTTTTTCTCTTTCTCCATGAGGTAACCTCTGATTTGTTGTATTTTGGAAGTATCTTCTTCTTGAAAGATAATAAAACCATGTCATACACTTGGCTGTTATCACAGCACGGCCTTAGACAGCCTTTTTTTTGTTTTGAAGTCAGATTTTTATTATCTAAATGCCTTAAAAAGGAGCTGAACTGCACTGAGCGTGTTACCATCACGCACTTTAGAATATAAACCCCAGGAATTTATTCACACGAGGGAATTCTTATGCCATTTTCAAATTCAGGCCTGTTCTACCAGTAATAGAATAGAATTCACAGGAGATTTTTTTTTTTACAGGTGTTGGAGTATTTTTAGTCCTGTTGAGCACTTTCTTTGCAATACTTGGTTTTCCAGGCACATGGATATCGCTCCCAGATTGTCAGGGTGATGCCCAGCGCTGTCCCTGTGTTAGGGTTTGACTCCAGAGGATTTCAGCACATATTTACATTTCTGCCTTATCAGCTCCCATCTAGAGAGCAGAGAATTAAAGGAAGGTTGCCAGGACTGTGGTTTCCATGGCTGGGGAGAGTCCCAGAGTACTGGGAAAGCTGGAATCTCCAGACTGGTGTGGCTGTGAGCTCCAGATGCAGCAGCTCTGAAACTTTGGCTGGAATGAAGCTCAACAGTTTTGGGATTAGGGACAACCAAGTGCATCTTGTGGCAGGAGAAAAAAGGTGCCAGACAGCTGGAACATGATGGTCTGTGATTTCTCAAAGTCCTGCTGAAACTTGCATTATTTGCTTCCCTTTAAACTTATGGTTAAACTGTTGGATGAAAAAGGATTTTAGTTAATATTGATAAAATGGCATTTTTCACTCAGCATGTGGCAATATCAGTCTTTTTCCTGTGCCAGTTCACGCATTTTCTCTCCACATGCACCAGTTTACTTCTTTTTCAGGGCCAACGTCGTGTTTCTGCCTTATCATAAAGGCACAGAACTGGAAATCCAAAAACAGCCTCTTCCTGGCCAATACTTAATGACTCATGGAGCTTTTTGGGTCTGTTTCTCTGTTTTAAAAAAGGAACTTGCTGGATGGTAAATCTGGGTTGCAAAGCGTTTAATTCTTGGAGAAGAAAAAGAAATCAAGCTCCTTTTCCTTAGTTTTCTGCTCTGTCTTGCAGATAAATGAAGTCAATGCACAAATGAATCAGCTTATTGAGAAAAGAATGATGAAATATGAGCCAACTGATAGTAAATTTTCCATGTATCGCCAGCAGGTAAGGAGGGAACAAATTGTGTTTTAAGCAGAAGCAAGAGAGAAAGTCAGTCAGTCACTGATTGTTTTACATGCTGATTATTCTTTTTCCTTTAATTTATTTAGCATAAATCAGAAATGCATAATAATGGAGGACAAAAAGGAAAACAAAGAGCTGTTGAACATGTGCATGTTGAGGGCTGAGTCAAGGGGCTGCTTTGGGTGTCAGTGAGTGTGTGTTGACTGCTGTCCTTGCAGCACAGCAATTCTGGAAGGATCATTTTGGAGAAGCTATTTTGGTAAAGCTCCAGCTGTGGATGGATGCTCAAAAGGCTGCCTGCTGCAGCTCCATCCCCTTCTGGTGTCTGACCACATGCCATTTTCCCCCTTTACATCTATTAAGAAGGAATTATTTGATCTTTTTTTTTATGATTTTTTTTTTTTATCCTGAGGCTATAAAATAATCTTGCTACAAAATAAGCTGTCTGGTCTAGTCTTAGTAAAATTCACAAGTTATAAAAAGGATTTATGAACCAGAAGGTTTTCAGAGCTCACACAGAAACCTGAGTGGGTCCTTTTCCAGGCAACCTGCACTGCTGCTGATTTTATGGAAGATTTTTGTGATGCTGCTGGTGGGGATGGCTTAAAAAATAAAAAAAGCTCAAGCAAAATGTATCAGTGGGAGGGGAAAATTGGGATAAAATGTATAATGCAGTCCAGTCACAAATTCAATGTGAAACACACCATTTTGATTTGTAAGAGATGCTCTTCCCAAGAGAAACTCCTGCTCTGGAATGTGCTGGTTCCAAAGGGCTGTGGTGGAGAGGAGGATCCACCCCTGGAGTTGAGGTTGCTCAGAGTTGGGGGCTTTGCTTTTTTTTCTGCCAGGACCTGGTTCTGTTCCACAGAACAATCATCTCTGTTGTAGCAGTTTGTCACTGCAGATCCCTGGTGAGCTCCAGGGCTGAGCTCCCACCCCAGCACGATTCTGGCAGAGACATTTTTGGGAACAGAGCTGGTCCTTTCAGCTGAGTGTGAGAAAACTGGTGTGTTTTGGCTTCATTTTTTTTTTGAGTTTTCCCTTCCATTTGAAGAAACCAGCCATGCCTCCAAATTCATGCACGTGCATCTAAATTAACCTGTTTTATTTTAAAATACGTTTCAACAGGATACTTTGGCAAGATAAAAATCCCTTCTTTTTTTTTTTATCCCTGAACTAATGTATATTATGTTCCCAAATCTGTCAGCTTCTGCTCAAAACTCAGGTATTATTAAATATGCAGTCTGGTATAAAATATTTTTCAAATGCTTTATATTCTAGACTCAAAAAGTATAATCTGTAATCTACACTATTTCTGTGCTGTATTGCTTTATTCATCACCTTCCAGCTATTTGCCAAGATTTAGTGGCTCAGTTCTGCTTTAGTGTAACATATTTCTGTAGGTTGGAGTAGGTTGGAGTTATAAAAATCTGTATTATGACATTTGTGAAATCTTGGATAACTTTCCAGTTAAGCCATGTTGGTGTATCTTACATATGCACAGAAAGGGACTAAGCAGGAGAAATGGAGCAGCTAAAATGCCTCCCTTTTTCCTCAATGAAGATGAAAAAATGAGGGGAAGAAATGTAAATGTGAAATGTGAAATGTATCCACTTGAGTCTGGGCAAAAAGGGCGTGCTGGGAATCTCATCCACACTGGAGAAGGTTGGGATCCTGCTGCCAACTATATACAGTGGTGAACCCACTGTATATAACTGGTGTATTTGATATAAACATCTATTGATGTGTTTCCTTTGCAGTGAGATGTGCTCACGTTTCCTGGTGGAAATCAGTTCCTGGCAGTCCAAATGTGGGCAGTTTCAGTGGGGCAGGGCCTAGAACCTGACAGGTTCCATTTTGCTGCTGATTAAACAAGGTAATTTTGACTTTCCTGGCCCTGCAGGCATCGATAATTTCCCGGAAAAAGGAAGCCAAGGCAGAAGAACTCCAGGCTGCCAAGGAGGAGATGTCCAAGCTGGAGAGGCAGGTGCAGCAGAGGAGCAGTGAGGCCCACGAGCTGGAAGGCTCTGAAATCCTGACGGAGGATGAGGTATGGGATGAAACAGCGGAGACAAGGGAAGAGGGGATTTTTAAAGAGATGGATCAGTTTTTGTTGACTCACAATTTCCTTTTAACTTTACACTGCCAATACAGTTGCTCCTTCTACAGCACCTCACCCATTTTTATGGTATGTTGTCAGACCCCACCACTGACACAGAGTGGCCTCTGGTTTTTTCAATGCACATTTTTGTCGTCAAATTCCAAAAGTAACGTGTTTGAAGACATTTTTGATGTGCAGATAATACAGTGCTGTCCAGTGCTTCCAATTGCTTTCCAATATTTATACTGCAACAGCGCTGAATTTGTAGCTACTTTCAAATTATTAATTACAGTTATTCACATTGTACCTAATCCATTGCAAGGTCTGTTGGGCTGTCCTAACGTTCCAGGCTCTGGATCAAAATGTCATCACAGTGGTATGATGGGAAATAACTAACTACAAAAGTCAACATCATTATAAATCAAATACAAAGTCTCTATAACTATAAAGCATAATATCAGTAATTATCAGTTAGTCCGGTGGTATTTATTCTCCACAAAAGTTTTTCCTTAAAAAAACAGATTTCCCAGACCCTCTTTTTTTTCCCCAGCTTTTTCTGCTTCAAAAGTTTGCACAGAATAAAGGAGCTGCAGCTTGGTGGTGGTTTGTCACCAAAATAAATTGACTTCTCTCCAGCCAATAATTTTTCCCAGTTTGGGAGAAGCTGCTGAGGGCACTCACAGGCAGAGCCACTAAACTGAAGAGTATTTGAGCTGCTTCATTCTCTGACTTAATATATCTTTTCATTCTCTCACATATTGCCTTTATTTGCCCTGCCATCATTTATCCAGAGGAACACACTCACTCTTTGCTTGCTTTTTCTTTGTTTTTGTGCTTTTTTAACTTACTACTCAATACAGGGAACGCCCTTTGTAGAAGGAACTCCCTTCCTAATCCCATAGGACATTCCTGCTCCACAAAACCAGTTTTATTTTAAAGGAGTCTTGAAGAGTACAGTGAGTTATGGGTGAAAACTACAGGTGGAAGCAATGGCAGGGGGACTTGGAAAAATTGAGATGTTGATTTCTCTTCCCATCACATACTGTATCACATTTCTTAGGCAGCAATTATAAGAAACCCACTGGATTAGATTTCTTTCCAAGGTTTTCAGCCCCCAGTGGGCACATTGCTGGAGTCTTTGACAACTTTTTAAGCAAAAATAAAAGCAGAAACCTGGCAATCTGTGTTTCATGACATGTGATGGAAAGAAGTGTTTAATTAATCAACAAGAATGCATTACCAAGACAGCAGCATATGTTTTACATTATCTGCACACTCACTGTAAGGTAGGAAATAATTCCTGTTGTGCCTATTCTTGAGGGGCACAGGAAACTCTGATCCATAGAAATTCAAGGAAAACAGGGTAGGAGGGAAACCTCAGAAGGAGGAACCTTGTAAAATGCTTAATAATGAAAAATTCAAGTTAATTGTCTGACACAAGGAAGAGGCTCAAGACAGGAAAAGGACAAGACTTGTTTTGGACATGACCTGTGTTCCTTTTGTTCAAATATGTTCTGCTTTTGATTTTAAAAATATTTTCAGTTTTAAAATATCCTCATTTTGCCGAGTGAAGGATAAATGACTGAGCAATTTGGAGAAAACCATCATCTTAAAATCAGGAGTGTTTGTCTTTCCATTACAAGCATTTCCTGGTTTGTAAAATACTTTTCTTCGAGGAAATATATGTTGGCAAGGAAGCCAGTATATACATCCATGTCCTGTTCTCTTTTATTACTTCCCTGGGTGTAGTGCAGTGGTACTCACAAGCACCAGTGTAGAGCAGTAAAAGGGGTGTTTCCTATGGCTAAAAACTAGGAAAGGATTTGAATTCTTGATGACTTTTGATTGCTGCTTTTTGAAAGGCCATGGTTTTCTCATCTGTAAGGTGCAGACAGTGATATTTAATCCCTTTGGAAGTGTTTGCTGCCAGAAATGCTGCACAGGGCCTTGCAGTGTGGGTTTTTGCATCTCCTCGAAGTACCTTGCAAATGCAGTTTAGAGAATCAGTCCTGCCTCAGAGAGGAGGTGTGGGAAGCCAGGACTGATGGATGGGGAATGGGGAGGGAAGGGGTGATGGAACCAAAGTGACGCGAGCAGTTCTCCCTCATCAGCGCCAGCCTCGGTTCCTCACTCACAACCTTTTGCTGTGGTTTAGCTTCTGACATGTTCTGCTTTAGGACTTGTATGTTCTGGTTCAGGGCTCTGTTTCTGCAGCTTTGAGCCAGTACCAAGGGAGATGTTGACTAATGCCCTGTGAGTCACTGTGGCAATCCCTGGATTCCGCTGGACGTTCACCCTTCACTTTGCACTCTGACAACCAGGAGCTTCCCTTCGCTTTCCTGTTGCAGCCACACACGTTTTACATTCAGTCCCTCCAGTTTTAAAAGGGAGAAAGGGGCTTTTTAACAAATAGCTTTGTTGTCTTAAGTTTAAATGGATTTTTTAATAGATTTTTTAATCCCATCTAAACGCTACAGGGAAATCAAGGCATTATATTTCTCCTGTACCCAGTGTTTCTAATCTCTTTGTCTCACCTTGCTCTCTCTCCTCTTACATCATGGCACTCCCAAGACTTGGCAATGGAAGAATCAGCACCTTTGCTCCCAGACCAGCATTTGGATCTCCATTTGAGGTCTTCTTAGCCCTTCAGTCACCAAAAGGTCAATCCTGGCTTAGCATTTTTAGCTGCCGGCGTTTTGCTTTCTTCCATAGTCATAAAAAGGAATGTTGCAGCATTCCACAGGGGTCCAGAGGTTGTACACCTGGATGGAACTCAGAAGAAACAGCAGGGAATAGCCAATTCATTTACATCATACACACACAAAAAAATGGGAATAAATTGTCTGCTTTGGGGACTGTGAAATCTTTTTAAGCCCTTGAAGCCAAGTGTGCTGAGCAGGGGCGCAGTTGGCGGCTCCTCAGTGCAGCTGTCAGGTCCTGAAAATTGGGGAATCACATGTTGACACTTCGAAGGCTGGATGGGTCGATTGCAAGCGGTCCTGGGTAAAGCTGGGATATTTTTAGCTCTTTACACAACCCATTGTACTCTTCAGAGTTCAGCACAGGGCCCCAAGAACCTCGAGCTGCCCAAGGTATGGGAGTAGAGCAGTCTCAGAGCTGTGCTGAGCCGCAGGAGCTGAAATGAACCTGCGTTTGAGAATGTGGCAGAGAAGGTCCTCTCAGTTTGTAACAGGTGTGTGAGGTTGGAATGTTGATTCACATAAGGAGTTTAATTATTTTTCCATACAAATGCTTGGTCATGCCAGCCTGCTCCTTGGACAACACAGGGGGAAAATTGTTTCAATTTGCAGACAGAGAAAACAGCCTCAGACCATAGATTTTATCTTAAAAACTGTCCATTCACCTGAATCCACCAGGAACAGTTATCTCACTCCAGACTGGGTGGGTGGATTTTGATCACAGTAGCTGTAAAGGAGCTCATGACTCAAATGTTCACAGAATCAGAGAATCCCAGAATGGTTTGGGTTGGGAAGGACCTTAAAGCTCATCCAGTCCCACCCCCTGCCATGGTCAGGGACACCTTCCACTATCCCAGGTTGCTCCAACCTCATCCAACCTGGCCTTGGACACTTCCAGGGATGGGCAGGCACAGCCTCTCTGGGCAACCTGTGCCAGGGCCTCAGCATCGATTTCTTTGCAATATCTCATCTAATCCCTCTGTCAGTGGGAAGCCATTCCCCCTTGTCCTGTCACTCCAGGCCCTTGAAAATGGTCTCTCTCCATCAGTGTGGGCTGGTTTAAGCCAGAACCCAGGAAATATTGTCCTGTCAGCCGTGGCCTTTCCCTCAGCCCTCGCTCAGGCTCTGGCACAGTTCCATTCCAGTCCATCAGGGGTCCTTGCACAAGAACTACTGAGTGCTGAGGAAGAGTTTTCCTGGCTGAGCTGTGCCACAAACAGGCTGTAGGATACTTTTGTTTTAGTAGACTGAGATCCTACTGCTTGTGCCTTTTAGAAGCTCATCCTGTGTGTGAGTTATTAACTCTGCCCAACAGTGGCTGTACTGGCTTAAATTTAGAGCCTCTTAGGAAAAAATACGGAAAACTGTCATGATCAGGAACTTTTCTTAACTGAATTTTAATACTTTGGACAGTCTGTATCCTGTTAATTAGTCTAGTTAGAAAATAAAACATCTGTTCCTCAGTTCTTAATGAAAATAGAGATAGTCTGCTAAGATTTTCTTCAGTTATTGTACTTCTGCAAATAATTTTATTAACAAAACTGGTTATTTGGAACTTTGGTTATGTGTCTCATAAAGAAATACTGGGGTTTTTTTTACAAATAATACCTTTTTTTTTACAAACAATACTCTTTTTTTGTAGTACTTTTGTATGAAGAATATTTTGATTACAATAACACAACCAAATTACTGCATTAATCCAGCAAATGCTATTTTAAAAGATTTGACTCTAAAGTGAGGGATTTATCTGGGATTTGTTCTTTTCAGAAAACAAGATTATCCATTTTGTCCTTTAATGATAATCTCAGAGTAAGAACCTTGTGAAAACTTCACATGGAGCAAATGGGAGTTTTAAAGAGGTGATGGGCTTGTAGTGAAAGGACAATGCTGAGCATCAGAGCAGCTGGGTTGGGATCCCAGTTCAGTCCACTAAAGCACAGGCTGATGTCCTTCCCTGGAGGGGGGTCCTGCCAGGCTCTGGATGGTCCTGGAGAAGCCATTTCAACATCCCTGATTTGATTTTGTCCTGTTTAGAACTGTTGTCATATTTAATAACCTCACTAAGAGTGGAGAGACTTAATGTGGTGATACCAACCTCTCTCAGGTTCCAATAAATGGAGAAAAGCAAAAAGGAGGTGCATTGCTGGATTCTTCCAGTAAAAATGGGACTCAGTGCAGGAAGTCTGCCCAGGGGTGGTGGATACCTGTGAGACATTTGTGAGAGATCAGAATCCTGCTGCCATTCAGTGTATTCCATAATCCACACTCCACACTTATGTTACACTCACCTATAAAAATAGCCAAGTGAAAAAGCAGAATCTTCCCTTGCTTTCCTTTGGATTGTTTTTGTGACTCCAGAGGCTCTGACTTGATCAGGGGCTCCAGGCTGGTTTCCTTCAACTGCTCACTCAGTGCCAGCACTTGGGTCTTGTCCAGTCATTTAATCTTTGAAGCTCAAATAACTGTTTGTGTTAAATGACTTGAGAGAAAGAAAAGCTACTGGTGGACGTGGCCTTGACTGGAATATCACTGCGGGCACGGGCAGATCCCTGGGAATTCTGTAGGATGAGCCTGCTGAGTTTGGGGCACAGAGAGCAGCTGACCTGGTCTATGGGAAAATGCTGCTGCTCCAAAGTGGATTCCTTTGGTTACTTAACTTTAAAGTGATGTGGCCAAACAGTGTTGTTCCTTTGTGAACTCTTCAAGTTATTTAAGAGACCTTTTACCACAGTAAAATGCGATGGTTTATAGCACTGTAAGGGCTAGAATTTGTCATCTCCACAGAGGTGGGGGCATGAGATTTATAAAGCCTGAGAAGCAGTGCTGACACAAATGAAAACACTGGTATTTTACAGGGAGCTCTCTTTTAACTTTTAGAAACCTACAGAATGATTCTCAGCTTTTAGACTGAAGAAACCGAATTTTGTCATAGGATCCCCACAAGCTGCTGCTTTAAGTGGAGTAAAATCTAAGAACTCCAGCTCAGAATTTGGCCCTGGATCTAAAGGAGCCTTCAGTCAGAGAGGTTTTAAGGGACTAATGTGTGCTGCCTTTGGAGTAGATCAGGTCTTTTGAAAGCTCTGCCAAATTATTGATTGATTTTCTACAGAGATTAATTATCATTTTGCTGCTGTTGCTTTTATCTTGTTTTACCTTGTTTGCTGCAATAATAGCTGTGTGAAAGGTTAAGTTTGCTTTTAAAAAGCCAGAAGTTGTGCTGAAAGACTGACATCCACCTCCTAAAATGAACAGGTTTCACTTGTCACTGTGAGCAACCCGTAAATCATTTTGGATAAAATTTGTGTTATACAGTCCTAAGTTAATCAACTAATAATAGAACAGTGGTGGAGTCGGTTTGTTAATCAAGGCCCTTTGACTTCCATTGTAAAATACATTATGCTTTGAATACTGAATATGCAAATACTCTCCCTCCCACTCGAGCTATTTTCAAGACCTTAGAAGTTGCTATAGAAGAGAAGAGAATAATAGTTTGCTTTTCATCCTGGGATCCACTGACAGGAAATCGTTCAGATCTCATAGCTCTGTGTGGCCACATACAAAGTTTAATCCTTTACATCATCCTTTACTATATTCCACTGGTCAGATGAAATATCTCAGGAACTGCTTGATCAGGACTGTGCTTCCTTTAGATTTCCCTCAGTTGGAGAGTTTGCCTTTATACTTTTGGAATCTCTTAGAAATCACAGAAAACTTGGTATTGTCTAAGCAATTTAAAAATAAAAATAAAAAAAGAATTGTTTTGCATTAACTAAGAGGACATACTTGAATTTGCTGGGAAAAGGAATAAATTCTGGTTTGAGTGTATGAAGCAAAAATAAGGAGACAGTGGCAGAGCCGCCTGGGCCGCGCTGGGGCTCAGGTGACCTTGTGTATCCTTGTCCTGGGTAGTAGCAGGATGTAGGATGTTATCCCAAAGCCACACAGAGGCCAATCTGCATAGAGCACATTGAGTAATTTGTGGGTTTGTTCTTTCACCAAAAACGTTTATAGCTTTTGGCTTTAAAAATAGTTCTGGAGCGTAGCAAGAGAGAGGCAGCTTTGGCCTAGATATTGCACAGGATGGCAGATGAACAGGGTTGATTTCATTGTGGGCACCTTGCCCAGGACACTTTTTATAGAACATACAGTTACTCTGGGGGTTCTTAGCCTGTGGTCACATTGGGGTTTTTTGGATTTATTCTTTAGAAGGGACAGGGGTAATTTTGCAAAAAGAGAAACAAATTCATGTAAATATCAAAATCTAAGTCATTTTATGTTTGAATTTTGAACCTGTGTCAGTGGTGATGGGATTCTCCTTCCTCCTGGGGCCACCTGGTTTGTGCCCCCTACACACACTGCGCCCTCCTTGTCAAGGGGTGATCTGAAGCCTGTTCTTACATCATTTAATAAATTTTATTTGCTTTCCATCTCTGGATCTGAGTGCATTTCTGAGCTGTGACTGGCATTGACCTCATAGCGTCATGTAAAATCCACGAGTAAGAGCTAAGCCCGTACAACAGATGGAAAACATTAAGGCAGAGAAAAATATTACCTGGTCGTTTCAGCCCCTGGTGCTTGGTACGTGTTACAAGTTCAACACACACATGTTCAGGTGTAAATTAGCTGAGGCTCTTGGTCTGTAAGGATTTGTATTATTTTACTTAGTCTTTAATAAAAATATAAGCTCTTCACTGCTTTAGATTTTGAGTGAAATAGGTATTGCATTCTCTGCTTCAGTGCAAAGGTTCTCCTTTTATTTGCCTGGTTTAAAAAAACGAGCCAGTGATATTTAGATCTGCAAGAGTCAAGGAGAGAGATCAAGTTTTAACTATTGAGAACATTTCAAGACAGTTTTTCCCATGCCCTCTTCCCTTCCAATTTTCCTGCACTCTGTTGCCATGTTCTGGTCTGCAGAGCTCTGGGGCTCTGCTACAAGTGCAAATTACTATTGCATTAACTTTTTTATTATCTGTGATTCTCATAACGTTTTGCAAGGAGTGTTTAACTTTTCCAGCTGTCAAATGGTGGTGAGCAGAAGGGAGTGATCTCGGGATTACAAACGAGTGTGCTGGGACAGAAAGCAATGCTGGCTCTTTTGATTTCACCCAGTGAACAAATGCAGAGCTGAAAATAAATAGACCCTGGGAATCCTGAATTCCAGCCCTCTGTTCTAAACACTTCAACGTGCAGGCCAAGGAGGATAATTACATTTTACACAGCAACAGGCTGTGATAAGGCCCTTCTTGCTCTCAGTGAGGCGAGTTTGTGTTCTCTCTCCCCCCAGCTCAAGCAGTACGTTAGTAAGCTCCGGAGCAAGAACACCCTTTATAAAAAGAAGCGCCTGGAAATAGCAGAAATCACAGCGGAGTACGGAATCCTCCAGAGGACAGAGGAGCTTCTGAAGCAGCGCCACGAGGCCATTCAGCAGCAGTTGGTAACATGAGCGTGCCCTGCTCCCACAGCCCTCCCTTCCCTGCCCACAGCCGCAGGATCCCACGGATGCTGTTGGGATCGTCCCCATCGGCTGTTGTAACCCAGAGCCGGCGGGGTATAGAATGTATTTTTATCTGTTGACTGTGGAGCTGCTGTACTTTGTGTTCAGCAACTGTCAGCACTGATCTGCAGTTTCTTTTTAGACTGAGGGGCTTGACCCTGCTTTTTAAACTCAATGGAAGATCTTCATAAACGCCAGTTAGAGCAAGGCTGGGTTCTTAAATTAGTTCTTGGTATCCACAGATGTAGTAAGGGCTTTGAAAACGATCAACAGCGAGTAGGATTCAAGTTACTGCTGTAAAATATATAGGAATAGTATTTAAAAAAAGAGCAGGCAGGAAGGAAACATTCCAGCCCCAGAATATTTAGAAGAAAATGGATTTAAATTTAAAACTGGCTGAACGTTTGCTAAGCCAGAACAGCGGCGGCAGGATTTCTGCTCTGGATAACTGTAAGCATTCAGGGAATATACATTCACCCCGAATACAGGAACACTGGCTGTAGTGTTTTCTTCCAACACCTGTATTCTTGTTATCAAAATAGTTTATGAAATGATTAGCTACATGTTCTGATGAAGCATCTGGATTTTATATACTGAGCTTCTTCAGAGCCTGACCACAAGCCCACTTTGCTTTGTGGAAACTTTGTTCACTTCAGTGGGCACAGGATGACCAAACATTGTATTTACAGAGAGTTGTTGTTGTCCTGCTGTTCAGGCAAAAGATGAAATTTAGTTTTTCTGGCAGCTAGATTAATAAAAATAAATTGGTAAATAAAATAAATTGATTGCAGTACTTACCCTGTTCACTTCTTTACAATGTTTTGGCTTCATTAAGAAATTTGCTGTTTCTTGGTTAGTGGGGTTAATTCAGCATTTCTCGTTTGTGTCTGCAGCAAATGATTGAAGAGAAAAAAGGCATTTCTGGATACAGTTACACCCAGGAGGAGCTGGAAAGAGTCTCTGCAGTGAAGAGTGAAATGGATGAAATGAAAGGCCAGACATTAGATAATATGTCTGAAATGGTGATTTTTGTCCTAAACTACTGTATTTGCTCAGTTTGAATACCTGGTTCCTCAGCATATAACCCCAAATTTAATGGGTTTTGGGGGGTTTATAAGTTTCCTTTAATCAGTGCTTATATATATTATATAAAATTCAGATACATCTGCAAAGGTAATCTTGACAAAGTTTACTAAAATGTGCATTTCTTTTAATGTACAAAGAAGAACTATATAAAAAAATAAATCCTACAAAGAAATCCTCCTTTTCTCCCCTTCAGAAACATCAGGGATATCAAGTCTTGCTGTCTTTGATTTTTTACTTTTTTTGTGATTTCAGAAGTGGTTTCATATTTGTTCTTGCACATTATTTGAAAGAGATGAATGGTTTGAATCTGTAACAGAATCTTTTTCTAAAATGTTTGTAAATCACTGGAGTTCAGCTTTTGTTAAAAAGATACTTAATATGCTTAAAGAGCTTAATAGCTTGTCTTTTTCTCTATAGCCTGATTTTCAATTGCCCTGAGATCTGTCATGTTTTAATTTACCTGCCCACATAGCTGTAGAAGCAAGAAAGAACTTGAATTTCTAATTTGAAAATATTATAAAAGAGCAAAAAGCAAAATAGCATTTTTTCCAAATCGTTAGGGCACTTTTAAAATAAAATGGTATAATTAGAGTTGCTCTCAAATAGAAAGCTGGATGAAATTTGAATTTTCAGTATAAATATGTCTGAGTGCCTCAGTTTTAGCATTTTCAAGCTTTATTTAACCTAGGCAGGTTTATTTGTTTGTTTTCTTAAGGATTTCTCCCTTTCTTTCATTCTCCCTCTATGCAGTTCCTTCATTTTCCCTACTCCTTAAGCTCATCTGGCACATGGGCTGTCTCCTGGAATTCTCTGGGATGTCCTGGGAGCAGAATTTGTCTCATTTGTGGGACTGACCCCACTGCCAGATGGGCTCTTTCCCTGTCCTAATTAGACCTGAACTTTGGTTATATAATTAAGGCTTCATGTATATATAATTCACACATAATTATGGCTTTATGGCAGATTTTTTTTCTCCCCACGTTTTGGTTTGTCTCCCCTCTCTTTTCACATCCCTAATTACATGAATGTACTTTTTAGTGTTAGTGGATGTTCTTTTGCCCCTCCCCCAGGTGAAGAAGCTGAATGCAGTGGTGGCTGAGAAGAAGGCAAGCCTTGCTCCTGTCATCAAAGAGCTCAGGCAGCTGCGTCAGAAGTGCCAGGTTTGTACCAGTGCTCTCTGTCTGTGCAAATCAGAACCACAAATAAGTCCAATTTACACATCTCTGTAGCTCTCCACAGGGACATAACTCCGAGGGAAAGCTGGAAAGAGCAGAATGGGTGAACAGTGTTTGCAGCAGGCAACGTGCTGAAGGTTGGGATTTGTACAAGCTGACAGTGCAGGCACAGAATTTAGGCCTTTGTAGCAATTAAAAAAATTACTACACCCGAAAAAATTTAACAAATTGTGGTTCAAACCCAAAGCAAAGTTAGTTTTGGGTTGGTTCCAAAGCTATTTCTGCATCTCAGCATTAATGATCCCAACTAATGCTCTCCTTTCTGAATGGTTTGCAGATAACATCTCATTCAAGTAGTTGAATGCATTGATCTAAGTCCTGTGAGACCGACAAATTTATCCATTTGTTTTCAAAATTGTACAGAAAGCTGAAAAAAACATGTCTTTTGGGTCTACAGCTGCCATAACTTGGCTCATTGCCATGGAAGGAAATAGGGTGATGCATTTATCTATCAACGAAATTCCCAGAGAACCTTTTAATGGTTCCATTCAAAGCGTCAGCAAATGAAATCCAGTGAAGAAGCTGGGTGTGCACAACTAGAAATGTGGCTTTTCAGAGGGAGCAAGTAATTTGATCCCCTCTTAATGTCTATTTTTGTAATTACTCGTCCTTTCTTCTTGCAAGCAGGGCCCTGTTACCCTGCCATGGTAAAACCGTGCATGGGCTGGACAGAGGAAATTCCCCGAGTGTCTCTGGCCTGAGTGTCACGTGCCAGTCAAAGGAACATTTCATTTATGTGCCCTTCTGCCCTTTTCACCTCAGGAATTAACTCAAGAATGCGATGAGAAGAAGATCCAGTATGACAGTTGCGCGGCCGGGCTGGAGAGCAATCGCTCGGCGCTGGAACAGGTGAGGAGGGTTGGTCCTGCACGTGGGGAAATACAGGGTGGTACAATATTCCCCCTGCTTTCCCTCAGGATAGGGGAACTGCAAATCCCCTTCAGGGGGGAATGAGTCAGTGGTGATCCCCAGCTTTGCAGATCCTGCCTGAAGCTGCTGTGGAGTGGCTGCAGTCGCACAGAGCAGATGGACTCGGGGGGATCTCACCCAGCTTTGATGAGCAAGGACGGGCACCTGCCAGAATTCCTGCTGCTCCAGATAGTACCTGTTAGGGAGAATTTGTCTACAAAATAAGGATTAATTTATCAAGACAAATCTTTCTATGCATTTAGCAGATTCTTTGCATCAGGAACCAGTCCCAGGGATCATTAATGACGGACATTGATGGCAAGGAGACTTCACTGAATGGGACTGTCTTGTATTCCTGTATACAACAGGGTTTTAAAAAAAATCCCATACAGGTTTAGCTTAGAGCTTGTGTGTCTGTAATTTGTGCATTGCCTGAAAGAGGCTCTTAGAACAGCTTAGTCCTCAAAGGTGGGCAGAGGATCCACATGTTTCTGTGGATCTGCTTTATCTCACTTGATCACCTCCTGTGAATTTTGACTGTGCTTGGCTTTTCAAGGCCTTGCCCACAAAGGAATGGACTTAAAGATAAAAAGGGAATTCATTTAAAGTGTGGGTGGACATATACATAGTTATTTTCCTGCACTAAAAGTACCTTTGTATGATGAAAGAATCCACAGATGGAGCTGCTATGAAGTCAACCTTCCATAAGAACTGGCTTATAACAGCAATCAAGGCTTTTTTTCTTGGCAGACAACTCTTAGTCATTTTCTGACACATGATGACAGTCACATCCCCTGATTGAGCTGGACACGAGTAGAATTCAGTTTTCCAGCTGATGGTGTGAAAATCACGCAGTGACAGAGCTCTGGAGTTGACAACTGCAGTGTGACCTGGAGAACAGGAATTCCAATTGGATTATTGGGGTTTTTTTTGGAATGGACCATGTAGGGATGGGAGTAACCCACTATCTCCACAGTGCTCCACATAATTATTGATTGCTCATTAACATACCATTAGCATGTCTGTACCTTCTAACATCCCTTTTGCAGATGTGTTCCAGGAAATGCTTGATCACAGCTGCATTTGGCACTTCAGATGTGCTGAGGAACAGGAGTCTTGGCAGCACTTGTGAAGTGTTTGGAAGTCAGTCATTATTAATCACCCATTAACAGTCATTTCTCATCTCTGACTGCAACTGAAACTGCAAATCTAAACCCAATCAGCCGTATTTCGCTTTAGAAGAGACTTCTGAAAAGCCCAAATTATACGAACATCTGAGAAATTATTAATTCAGGATTATTCTTACAAACTCTCACAGTTTAGATGGCAACACAGGGCATCTCCTGGGGGCTTCCAGTCACCGTGTCCTTTGGAATCTTGTTCTCCCACAGGAAGTGAAAGGGCTTCTCGAGGAGTGTGCCCAGGAAGAGAGCAACTACCGCTACGTTCACTGCATGAAAAGGGTAAGGCCACAGGAGGGGCCAAGTTATTCATTGTGGAATAAGAATCCAATGTTTATATACAGATATATATTTAAATGATGCATTTCTATAGACCCTGGAGGTGCAGCTGCAGCGGGCTAAGGAGGAGATGAAGGCCTATGTGTCCCCAGACCCACAGGAGCGACGGAAGGCGATCCGGTGAGTCCGTCAGAGCGTTCCCTCCATGGGATGAAGGGTGTCCACAAACTCGGGCTGAAGTGTGGAATTTTCTCACTGGCATTTGAACTGGGGGAGTTCACCTGATAAATTTAGAAACACTATAATAGTCTAAAAATAAGCAGCTCGGATTCCAGCCTATACTGCTGTAAACCTACAAGTTCTCCCAGACATTCCAGGAGGTTTTCCCTTCCCACTGGAGATTCTCAGCCCCAGAGAGAGGTTTAATTGGCCATCCCATGAACCTCCATGGTTACCCTCAGTTTCATTTACTCCAGTATAAAGCCACTGGCTTCATCCTGTGATTCTTTTCAGGACCCCTCACCTTTGTCTGGCAGGGAGAGAAGCAGGAAATACTATAAATTGAGTTGCTGATTATTTTTGGTGTAGTTTTAGCCCTGCCAAAGATGGAAATGTTTTCTGAGAATGAGATATTTTGGATTAATTATCTGTGCTAAGAAGTCTAAATACTACCATGTCGTAGAGATTTTTTACACTTTACTAAATGTTTTTGTAAAAGTATCCTGGTTAAAATTTGTGTATGTTCAGTCTTCTAATACAACATAAAAGTTGAAATAAATTCAGGAAACAAGTCAACAAGCTGGTTCAGCCCCATCAGAATTAAGCATCAGGAAAATCCAAAACATTTATGGCATTCATTTGGTAAAAGTGTCAGAATCCCTGGGGTTTATTCTTCAAAATTAGTTTTTCAACATTTCAGAATTTTTCAGGAAACAGAAATTCTTTTTTCCAGAAAAAAAGAAAATCAATCTTAGATCCTTGCTGCCAGCAAAATAATGAAGCTGAAACTGGTGTTGATTGATTGCTTGGACTTCTGGACCTTTCTCTTGCAGTGGTAGCAACGAGGGAAGAACTGTTTTATCTGTCAGTGTACAGAGTCTTTGGGTATCATCAGAAGCAATTTCTTCACTCACGGAGTGAAAAAGGCAGTAGTGGACCAGTAACATTTTACAGGCTCTGGAATGGGGCCCTTGAGAGGGATGGAGATGTGTCAAACAGTGAGAAAACTCCAGGGATTCCCTCAGGAGACACTGAGAGATGAGGTTGTCTTCCTCCATCAGATCCTTCCCGAACCACAGGCTGTCCCGAAGCCCCTTGTACTGGTACCAGTGGAGCTGCACCTCCATGTTCTGGAACACGAGGCAGAGACCAGCAGGCAGTGAAGGACCAGATTAATACCCATCACAGAGACCTTCTGCAAGGATCTGAGGCATGAGAATGCTCAAACACTGGGTCGTAAAATAAGAGCAAGGACAGAATCGACAGTACAAACGTTAAGGTGGGAGAAGGACAAGGAGAGAGAATGTTATCCCATCTCACAAAATAATGGAAGGCTGTAGGAAGTAAAGGATTTGTGTAAGGAAGGACAAGGAAACAGCAAAATTAAGCAGAATGATGAGAAGAGAAAAACCCTAGTGATGGGTGAATATGTATGAGGATGAGGAGCAGCTGAGACAGCGGGGTCAGGCATGAGGCAGCCGTGGGGAAGGGGGTGCTGGGTTGGTTCTCAAATGCTGAGCAAAAGATACGTGGGAAATGAACATCCAGGATGTGAGAGTTCACAGGGACCAGCCATCAGAGCCCACTGCTGGAATGGAGCATGAGCCCAGCTCTGCAATTCCAGGTATGGTGAGGGGAATGTGAACACAGTGTTATCCCTCTCCACTGTCCCCGTTTCACTCCCTGGCTGTGGAAATGATCCTCCCACAGGGACTAGACGCAGTTCTGACCTTTCTAAGGGGGCACAGACCCGTCTCATTTAAATGAATTACAACAAAGTTCAATAGAGACATCTTTGCAAAATATAAAATGAGACAGTAACATTTGTCTCCAGACATCCCTTTCGAACCTGAATGTATTTTTCAGCAGGCACTGGAATGTAAACGGAGTAAAAATGAACCATAAATAGACCAGCACTTTCCTAGCAACGTATTGAACAAAAAATGTCTTAATTCAGACCCTCTTTATTGAATATAAACTCTCTGTTCCGTGGAGTCACTTCTTAGGAATGTGAAAAGTTAATTTTCATCTCTAAAAATAGAAAATTGTGGGGTTTTTAACCAAGTTATTAAGTTACATTCTTTCCAGTCATCATTATAAATAGTAAAGAAAAACTTACTAGGAAAGACATAAAATCTTCTGATGATTACTTTGAAAACTACTTTTACAAGAAAGGGTATTCCTGAGGCCAAATGTGTGAGAACATGTGCTGTGGGCCAGGGCAAACAAGCAGCTTCAGCCTCACAGAGCACCTGGAGCAGCCTTGGGATGGCTCTGATTTGTCCTGGCTGGAATTGTACAAGAGCAAGAGATCATAAAGCGATCCAGCTTCATTCCTGTGGCATGCAGGACCAAGTGCTCCAGTCAGAATCCCAGAGTACTTGGTAGAAAGGGAAGGAATAAAGGAAGGCGATTCCTGGAGTTCACATGGCTGCTCCCCACGTTCCAGCAATCCTCCACACTCTGGCACCACAAAGGCTGGCATTTCTTTCTGGAAATCAGGATTTCTCTACACAAAGGTCTTCTACCCTGAGCAATCTGGCAAGTCCTTTAGATGAGCTGGGTTATTTTGAATTCCACTAGCAAACCCTCACACATAAACGTAATGGTTACAGAGAAAATATAACTGATTTTTTTTCAAGTGACTTGTGAATAGTTTTTTTCAGTTGTCACATTGAAAAAAGATTTGAAGTAAGTCCTAGTGCTGTCCCTGAACGGGGCTGTTGTGGTTTGCATGGTCTATTGTCAGGGTTCATGTGTCAGGTTCGGGTCTGTCAGAGTGATCAGCCACTTGTCACAGCCCAAGGTGTGCAGCCAAGACTTTTAGTAATGAATGTCACCGGTTACGCTGCTCGGCCTATATTTAGGCCCCGAAATGTGAGGGCTGTTTTCTGAGAGGAACGCACAGCGGTCCCATTGCAGCCCCTGGAGCTGTCAGACCTGGGCTGAAATACTATTCCCCTTCATTCCTGTACTTTCCCACTCGTTCCAACGCTGCATTCCCAGCAATTAAGGGCTGTGGATCTGTGAGCTCTGATGCTCGCGTGGCTCACCTCGGGATATCACCAGGATATCCTTTACCACAAGGGATCAGGTACATCTTATCTGGAGGATCTCACTGTTGCCTTCAAGCTGGAAGGAGCAATAATCCTGTCTGCTTCAAAAATGTAAGAGATCTTATCCAGTGTCACTTTTCCCAGCTGAGACAAGGAGACCTGATCCTTGATGTCAAGGGATTATGTTGTCCAATAACAAAAAGGTTTCTTCGTGCTATGAACCTCCCAATGCTTCCATCATTTTCCATGTTTGCATCATTACTGTGTCCTGCTATGTAGAACCAAATCATGATAAAATCATTTTATATTTCCTTTAGAGAACAGTACACACGGATGATCCTTGAACAAGAAAACCTTGGGAAGGTGAGAATGAGGCTTTTACTTCATACAGACATTGGACAGTTCATGTTTTTGTGGGGTTTATTCCCAAAGGCTGTGGTCAGTCTTTTATAAAAAGCATATTGCAGCCTACAAAGAAAATTCCATCACTGCTGGCATTGGTAACTAATACCCTGGAAAGGGATCCTGCTCACTCCTCAGGGCTTGATTTCCTGCAGGGAATAGCATGAGCTGCTGTAAAAGATGTCAAACAGCTCAATGTGACAGCACATTCCCTGAAAACCATTTGGATAAGAAACTGAAACACGGGCATAACGAACTGTGCCAGCTCAGATTTTCTGTTGTATATAAAGCAACCTGCTGAAGACAATAAATTCTGAGCCTGTCGACCTTATCACTGTTGTTAAAGGCCAGGGGATCATCTGCCTTAGACAAAACCAGTTGTCCAGTTTTAATCTTGTTTGAAGCTCAGATCAGCATTGGACAAGGTTGGGCTTAGCAAGTCACACCAAACAGCTTTTATTAATTTCCTTTTCTGAGTCAGTCTGGGGGGGGGTTTACAGGTTTGGGCTGCCACTATTAATAATCAGGAGCAGGTTTAATTGTAAACATTGATCTCATGTTAGAATATCATGATAAGAATCCATTGCAGGTTGCACCTTGATACTGCAAGAGTTCTGTGTGGAAATGATCTCAGATTTTTAAGCGTAAGTTCTCAAATAGACAAGACTAATATTTAGACAGATAAAAACCTTGGAAAGAGTTGCCAATTTGTACAAAGATCTAAGTCCCAGGTGTTAAATGCATTTAGCACTTGCAGGGAGTGTTATCAACTCGGACAAAACAATATCTCGGTAGCATGTAAAAACCTCTGTCACCCCAAGGTGTGTGAGCAATTCTTGTGGCGTAGAACTGTTCCAGAAATCTAATTTGTATCTATGTTTTTGTATTTTTAACAGAAGCTACGAGAGAAGCAGAAGGTTGTACGGGAAAGTCACGGGCCAAATATGAAGCAAAGGAAAATGTGGCAGGACTTTGAGCAGTTAATGGAATGTAAAAGAGAATGTTTTCAGAAACAACAAAATCAAGCAGCCATTGGTCAGGTCATTCAGGAGGGAGGCAAAGACAGGCTTGTGTTATGAATTCTTCCTTCCAGTACCTGCATGAAGTGGGAAGACTGTGTTGCCTTCTGAATGGAAAACTCTTACTAAATCCTGTTGCTTTCATCAGTTCTACAGTTTTTGTGCAGTATTTGGTTTTGGTGAATAAACAAGGAGAGCAACAGACCCTTCTGTTGCTGGAGCTTCTCCTCCACTGTTCCAGTGACAATGTGCTGTGGTTGGAAGGTCTGTTGGAAGAGCTGCACTGGGGTGAAGCTCCTCGTAAATCCACAGTTTATGAGGCTGGGAAGGGCATCTGCAGAGAGATCAAAGGGAAACAAATCCTTCTCCAGGGTCAGGGAAAACTTGCGTAATTGCTCTGCCTCTCATTCTCTATCGCTAAGGTTACATTTCTGCAAGGCCTGGGGCTTGATATTGTATAATTGTGGCCCTCCTGGCTTGGCCCTCTCCTTCCCTATTGTCCTTACCCAGGCAGTGTGACTGCAGGAGCTGCACAGCCCCGGCCTCACAGCCCTGCTCACACTGTCCTGGTCATACTTTCCTTGCACGGTTCAGTTCAGCTGATTGTGCTTCCAGGAGACACTTCCCTGCTGCAGCGTCAGGAGCAGCTCTGGAGAACAATCACTTGGATTCTGAGCTTTTTCCATTATCTTTTGTTGTTGTTTTTAACAGAGAGTATTTTTCTTGCACATTTGCCTCCTGTATTTTTTAATGAGGTGCCCATGTGAAAAACCAGAGGTTTTTCATCCCCTGTGAGGATGTTTTTGAGCTGCTTTGTGGGCACAGGGTGGTTCCAAAGGGATTACACACCCAAAGAGGGTCTCCTCCTCCCTCTCCTTTGGCTTGCTGGATTTCTAGATAGGTTGGTGGGGTTTTTTATAGTTTTTCCTGCCTGAAGTAGAATGTCTTTACAGGATATATAAAAAAAAATATTTTTGCTTTCTTTGATACCTCACTGTGAGATCTTCTGCTGGTTTCTATATCCAGAGAGAGGATGGTAATTATAGAGTTCCTAGTTTGTCTTTGCATTAAATACATTTGTTAACAGGACTAAAATAAAAGCTGGCAAAACTACATTGTGACTGTGTGGTCTTCTTCTTTTTCACATTTCTTAGGTGAAAGAAGGAAATTGTTGGTGGCTGGGCCACAGGAAAAAAAGGTTTGAAAGGCTCATTTAATGCCATTTCTTTCAGATGCCCCCGAAGGGTTTATACTGCAGTGTGAGTGTGAGGAGTGGAGTCAGATCCACAGATCCCAGGACAGGCTTTGTACCTGCCTGCCCCATTCCAGGATCACCACATGGCACCTGCCTGGCTCCTCAGGGCTGCTGAGCTGGAGAAAGTCATGACAGTCCCATTCCTGGACTTCTAATGGAGGGTTTGCAGAAGGCTTGACAGCAACAGCAAAAGAAGACAGACAAGAAGATATGAGACGTGCTGAAAACATGTGGATAATCACCAAAAATGGGCATTTAGATTACTTAGGAATCAGCCTCTGGTTCAGAGTCACTAGACAGGGCAGGGAGAAAGGGGATTTCACAGACTTCAAGTCAAAACTTTTAACAAAACCTTAGAAATCCTATTTGACTGGACCATTTCCACGAAGAGGTATGACAGGGATTAGCCTGCTGCCCAGGAAAAAGCAATGCCTTGGAAATCCATGGCAATGATGTGGAGTAAGATTGAGTTCAATCATTTTCTGTTTTTCTGTTCGGAGAAACTAAGAATAATTCATCTTTCTCCCTTGTAAAAACAGTTTATTGCTGGTTACTCAAAGATGACGTGATTGTTGTTCTGATCTGATTAGTGCTCTGTCATTTGTGCTGCACTGAGAAAGGGCACACAGATTATACACTGCAGCAGCAGCAGCAAAATGACTTTCTGAGATGAAGCAGAAAATCGTAATAACTGTTATCAAAAGAAAATGGGAGAAACTCAAAACGCTATTTTTAGCTTTTTATACAAGTGGACATTTAATAAATGCGGCTTTAATGGATTCTGTTCGCTGGCTTTTCCACACAGGTGGGAGCATTCAGAAGTCTTTGAATTTCACAGTTTTATCTTCCTATCTTGCATCAAAAAGCTAGCTTCTCATTTTTTTTACTTTGTTATTATTAATAGCCTGACTGGTTTATAAGATTAAACATCCCATGTGGCAAAATACCTGCCTTTCCCTTGGGAAGGTCCAAATAAATAAAAAATGTTTGTGGCCAAATTTGGGGCTGCAGCACTTACCAAATTTCTCCTGGTTGGAACAGTGATCTGAGCAGTCACAGGAGCAGCAGCTCATTCCATTTCCAAAGGCTTCTCCTTGTCCTTACCCAGAACTGGAGGAGGAAGCAAACCAGCTATAAAGCTTCTGTAATATTCTGCAGCTCTGGGGGGATTTAGTGAGGTTGGTTTTGGCTGTTCTTGGAGCTACAGCAAGTTCCACGTAGACCTGAGAGATAAAATAGTTCCAGGCATGAGAAAACACCACATCCACCCTCTTACAGGAGCAGTCATTTACCAGCTGGGTATCACATCATTTGGGTTATATTGGTGGTACCATTTTATTTCCATTTGAGCTATAATAACTAAAATAAATGTTCTTACACTTCCTTAGCTAACCCAAATCTAGCATTACTTGTTTCTGTCTCTTCACTCCCGTGGATATGACTACTCAGGTTGTCACATGCATATAGTTGCCCACAATCATAAAAGTTAGGCCCTTCTTTTGCATTTATACTGTTTAAATGCACCAGTTTCCAGAGCTTTCTTGATCAGACTTCCCTCCTGTCAGCAGTGTGGTGCTGCTCACTGTTCCAAAACACAGAGCAGCAGAGGTGTCAGTGCCTGGAAATGTCCTCATGATGAGGATTGTTGTGATTAACGAGCAGGGATAGTTTAGTACCCAATAATCAATATGGAATCTGCTCTCCTGGCAACTTGCTGGTTCAGGAACTGCAGATGCAGGTCAGAGCTGCTTCTCCTTGGACCAGTATTTCATGCCTGGCCCGGGAGGATGGCGATGAGAGCTCCCTGCTCACTGCCTGGTGGCTGTGCCCAGCGAGCCATCGATGCAGAGCCATTTGGCAGTGCCAGTCCAGTTCCTAAATCAGCTCTCTGGCAGTGCTTGGCCAGCCTGGAGAAAGGCAGGGACACTCTCACTGAAGAGTTGGACTTGGTGATCCTTGTGGGCCCTTCCAACTCAGAATATTCTGTGATTCTGGGACACTGTTACTCTGTCACCCTGCTTGGGGCTGGTCCTTGGTGGATCTGGGTTCTCTCTCTGGCCCTGCATTTGCTCAGACTTCAAGAGGTCAAGCCAAGTGTGTTCCTGGTGTTATCACTCCCAGACAGAGGGAACACAATTAACTCTTCACCTGCCTCTCTCTTGTGCAACCTGGAACGGAAACAAGGACTGACATTCCCCTGGACGTGCCAGTGTTCCAGCGAGGAAGTATTGCACAAATCAACAACTTTATCACAAGGTCCCACCTGTCTGGGCAACACCCATCTGGGCAGTTGTTTTCTCACAATCAGTATTTGACCTATTTCCAGCTTGTTTCAAGAGTCCTTTAAATCCTCAGCCTGAATTTAAAACGGGTTCTCCAAATTCCCAGTGTCTGCTTCTGTAGCAGTAGTTTCACAGTGGCAGCCTCCGAATTCCCGAGGCAATCCGTGTTATCCCAAGGTCAGTGGGTGAAAAGGGTATTTTTCACAACTGCATGACACTGATTTTCGTGATTCCAGTTTCCAGGCTGCTCCCTGGTGATGTCAGCCCGGGTGAGGAGCTCTGGGGGCTTGCAGAGGGAGCAAACATGTTCCAAATAATCCGCAGGAACTGTGAGACAAACCACACCAGCCTTACTTTGACAAAACCCTCCCCGACTTCAGTGGGAGTTTTGCCAAAATAAGGTCTGCTGGATTTAGCTCCGTGTTCTTCATCCTGACAGAACAGGCAGGAATTAAAGGGCCAGCAGCAGATTTACAGCACACAGAGAGCAAAAATCATGGTAATTATCTAAAATGACGATTCCCCCCCCCAGCACAAATTAACGTTCCACTGGACATATCCTGATTGATAACCAAAATTAAGTGATTGTGGAAGTTTTTCCCAGCACAAACAACTGAAATAATGAGTCCTGAGCAATATAGTTTGATTTTTAGTAGACAGCCATAAGAGGCTGTTGCACAAATCTAGTGCTGAAGTGTTTATAGTGTTTATCATTAGAATAAAACTGCATTCTTTGACTTGTATTTAAAGGCATTGTTTATATTTGTTATGAAAAAGTGTCTTTTTTTGCACTTCCATTCTGCAAAGTTATAAAAAAATATGGTTTTGCTAATTAGGATACCCACAAGCAGCATTTGCTGAATGCCAGGATCTGGGGTTCTCTTCCTGCAAATGGATCTTCTCCAGCCAATGTCTATTTTCCTGCTTCAGTTCAGTCTCTTATAACACAATAACATGTCATTTTTAAGCTTCTAAATTTCATTGCAAGTTCTAAACCCACTCCTTTATACAATAAGCACTTAATTAGTTCTATTCTTGAAATAGGATAAAGCCAAATCCTGCACTTTTTGCTAGTACCAGGAAAAATGCAGTTGAAAGAAATATGGAAAATGGGATCTTACCAGTTTTCAAAGATGAATTCCTTCCTCTCTCCCAACTTATTTTTCCTGGAATGAAATAGAAAATATGCTTTGCACTTAGGAAGCAACAACAACAACAAAACCATGAAGACATACATCACATACAGATAATGAGCAGGTGAGGGAAATAATGAAGGAATTAATCTCCCAATTTCTTTATAAGTTTAACAACTGGTTCATACTGAAAAAAGAAAAAAAAAAAGCCAAAAAAATTGAGACTCTGCAATTAAAATTTGTAGGGGTTTATTGTTTGGGGTTTTTAAACAGGATTTTAAATAGCAGTTGAAACTCTAAAGTTATAAAATAAGAATAGTTCAGTAGTTTACTTGGTTTACACTATTGCAGCATTTTCTGATGAGTAAACTGGTGTTTAGGCCTTTCTTTACAATTATCACAGAAATCTGAGAGCCATTAGCGAAGAATTACCACTAAAAAACCAAAAAGGGCTGATTAATTTGGGGTTCTAAAAATGGGTAAATTTAAAATTAAAAAAAAAACAAACACAAAAACACATTAAAATTACACATTTTGCTTACCAACTGCTATTAAAATGATGCAGTGCTCTAAACCAGCATCCTGGGAACTGCAGCATTACAAACGTGGAGGGTTTTTAAGTATTTATAAAACACTGTCCCCATCTCCCTCATTTTGTGCTTAAAGCCTGCAGTGTTTTTATAGCACGTTAAAAAGCAAACAGAACTATCAGAACACTGAAAGTCACCCACAGGCAACCTGTTCCACCCATATTTTACATCCACGTTACATCTCCTGTCCCGGAGGGTTTCTCCCCTCCACGTGGGCTCTGCTCAGGGGCTGCCCAAGCCAAGGAGCAGGAGAGATCTAGGTAATGTTCCCAGGGCAGTGAGGAAAATTGGGCTTTTATTATTTCATGGGCAGGGACAGCATCATCCTGACATTAAACCTCCTTTAGAGAACATCTCCCACAGCTCAGAACTAGAGAGCAATCTGGATTTTAACCTCGAGGTGCAGCGTGGCTCGCTCCGAGTGGGCTCTTACTGCTGTGCTGTTCCTTTTGTGGTTTTTATTTACTATCCCTACTTCAACCATTTGTACTCTGTATTCCACAATCATTTGTATGGGAAGTGCATCTGTTTCAAATCTCATCCCATCAAGGTTCTTTTCTGCTTGTTGGTTTAATTGAAGCGAAGGTTGATCATAAAATAAGCTGAGAGGGAAACAGGGAACTCATATACTGGAAAAAGCACTATAAATATTTTCCTGGGATCATTAGCACACAACCTTGTAACACTTCACCCCACGTTGTGGAAAGAATTAGACAATCCTTTTATGAAATATCTAAAAGGTGTTTACAATTCAATCCCAAATCACCGCAGCTTCAAAGAAGACATCCCACGATTCTTAATTCCGTTATTAAATTTATTTTCAACCTTTTCTCTTCATTCTGGTGTCAAATTTATTTTCAGCCTTTGAGGGGATTCACTTGCTGGTGACTTGGCAGTGTCAGAGAGACGTTGGACTTTTCCTCTGACACTTGTTGAAGAATTTGATTGAAACTATATATGTCCAGATAACACCCAACAAAGTGCCCCTCTTGCGTTTGTTTCGAGATATTTTTGGAAACAACAGAGGCGACCTTGGACAAAGCTGCTTTTCCAATTTAGGACTTCATTTGGTCTAAGAGAGTAAAATTATACTCCTGAATCCCTTTGTGTACCCACAGACAGGGCAGTTTCCTTTGATGCCGTTGCAGAATTGTTTTTCTGTGGTTCTCAGCAGCGTTGATCTGTTTGGGATAAAAATGACTTTAGGTAATCAAGAGTTACTTTCCAATGTACATATAAATAGTCTGTGACCTGTCACGTGTCCCTTAAAAATGTTGTGTAATCCAAAGTAGCAGCGGCCCTTTATGTAACACCTTTGCTCCCCTAGAACCAGAGCTGATAAACAGGGGTTTGGCTCTGCTTATAAACACAAAAAATGCAATTTCAAGGCACAGACTTGATGTAAAATCCAAATGAGGAGTGGCAATGCTGGGATGGGGCTGACACCTGCCCCCTCACAGCACAAACAGAGTTTGTGAGGCTCCCAGTGGAAAAGCCAAGGTTGGGAGCCAGGTTCTCTCACTGGGAGCAGGGGATTGTTTTCTCCTGACTTGGGTTTGCCAGCTGTGCAATCGTGTCTGTAACACTTTATTGCATCTAATCACTTATGGGTGTTTTAAATAGTTTGCACTTAATTTTCTATACAATCAATAGATTTTAATTCATTTGTATTGCTCTGTTACAGACATCCTGCACTCAGGAACAAAATGGGATTAAGTTTGTGGCAATGATAATGCAGTTTCACTGCTGGGAATAAAAGGAGAACTGACAGAGTAAGTGTTCTTGTCATTTCCCCTGCACAGTATTTACTGTCTTCAATCATAATGTTGCCCAGTGTTACCTAACGATCAAGTCCAAGAAATAATGTGGAAACTAAATCCAGACATGCCAGAGGAATCTATCTGACAGTGGCACATGTAAACACGCTGCTTGGGAGTATATTGTTTATATTACTTTGATCACACTCAGTGCCAATGCACATTTTTATAGCTCTATTACACCCTGACTGTGACTGATGGCTCAAGTTCTAACTCCAGACTATCCAGTTCCCTGATTTTATGGCATTGTCATGTAAAGTATTTGTGGACAGCTTAAGAGAAGCGGCTCTGATCCTGGGAGCCTGTGTGACTGCATTACCATATGCACAAATCAGGTTAAAATAAACTATTTGCTTTAGCAACTTTCATCACTGAATCCCAAAATAATTGACAAACAACTCTCAGTAGGTCTGTTGGCCACGGAGCCAGATCAACAAGTTGCTGCTATTTACGTTATTTTCTAGATGAACAAACCCCACCATGGAACGAAAGAGAAAACAAAACCAGTCCTCCTCTCTGTGCTGTGGTCTCAGGGCATTCCCAGGATTCCCAAGCTGAGAAACCTCCCCTGAGCACGGTTGTTCAGGCCCCCAAACCCTCATCCTACCCTGAGGTTTGGAGTGTTGGGACATAAAGGAATGACACACAAACGTCACTGGTGCAGCCGTGAGTCCTCCCTGTGAGTGTCCTCAGCTGACCCCTCCTCTGCCTGAAAAGTAGCTCAGGAGTAAAATGTCTGTACCTTTGCAGTGTGATCATTCACTGGAAAGGTCGTTGCAGATACAAACAAACAACTATGACACAGACAAACGTAGAGGCCAGCTCCCGAAGGAGTTTTTAATTAAACCCTAACGAGGAATTTCAAACACAGAAAGCATCACCAGCACCTTCATCAAGCTAAAGGAGTCAACAAAATGAAATGTGAGAGTTTTCCCCTGCCCTGAGATCTTTTTATAATCCCAGGGAGATAAGAGCAGGAGATCTTATCTTGTCTTCAAAAATTGTACAGATGCATGGATGGGAAAGGTCTACAAGAGAAAAAGTGGCTGGCTTGGAGCACGGCAAGGGATGAGAGAGTTTGGGCTTCTGGTTCATTGCCCCAGGCAGCTGCAGACAAAGCTGCTGCTTCTGCTTGTCTGTCCTCAGAGTGCTGGAATTGGCTGGATTAGACCTCAAATAGAAGGGCAGCAGATTTATCCCCGAGCACTAAATTTTGTTTTTATATATAAGAACAACTCCAGGGTAACCTCAGTTAATGAATAACCCAGTCAGTGGTGAAAGCTCCTATTTAGTCTGATAAATTTGGCCTTAAACAAAAACTTCTGTTGATACAAGGATATACCACAGGGGAGTAAAAACATTTTCCCCATGAAAAATGTTCAGTCTCGACAGAAGAAAAAAGAATTAAATGTTCACATCATTTCATTTAAAAAACCCCGAAAAATCATGTTTAAAAAGGCCCCACAACTTTATAACGCGAAGTTAAAATTTTGAAAAGAAAATTTAAACTTTGGGGATAAAAAAATCCAAAAAAACAGGTTTTTTAATCAATACAAGAAAAATAAAACCAACCCAGAATTCTTTGATAGAGATGTTGTCCTTACTTAGAAGATGTACAGCCCATTATTGAGTAGTTCCATTACAGCCATATTAACTCCTCATCACAGGCTCAGCAATGTTTACAGGATTTATCCTCCAAGGGAAGATGTGGATTCTGGAGTTTGATAATAAGGGAATTTTTCTTTGATACAGCAGCTGCATCAGAGCCGATTTTACCTCCAAATACATCGTTCCGGTGCAATTTATCTTGGTTTGAAACAATCTATGAGGGTACATCCAGTTTTTACAAAAGGGCACTCAACAAATAGAGTGGCTTGCAGTGTTATTGCTTCACTGATGCATAAATATTGAATCCCCAAACACAACATTAGCTAATTAAGCTGGGGGTGATTATTGGCTGGGGGGAAAGCACACACTAAGGGAGCATGGATTAAGCCTGCCCTCTTACTGCACTTACTGTGGTTGCTCCCTGAATACAACGAGGATGTAGGTTTCCAGGAGATTAAATCCAGCAATAATTCTCACCTGGAATCTAAAAGAGGGCCAAAAAAAATTAAAAATTTTATATGAAGCTTCCTAAATCCGGGGTGCTGCATAGACTGTATGGAACTTAAGCCAAAGCTGCTTCAAAGCCAAAACACCTCCAGTAAAACAGCAGTGAGAACTCTGCTTTTAGCTGGAGTTGTCACTTGGCACATGCTCACAACATTCTGTGGTGCTGAATAGTCAGGAAAACCCAAGTGGTAGCCAAGGGAAGAGCTGGGACTGCCCTGCTCTGTGGCACCTCAGTCTAAACCAGCCTGGCACTACAGTGACAATGGTTTTTTCAGTTGTGCTGGCACAACTCTGTGGGGCTGCACAGCCAGGCTTATCACAGTATCCTGGTGAAAGATGATTATTAACTCAGTTGCTCAGTTTATAGCCACAAAATTACTGTGAAAGCACAGCTGAAGGGGTGGAGAGCAGCAGGTAAGGGAGATGGGAGCAAGGCACATGGGGAACAAAGGCTGGAGCTTCCTAATCTGCCTTCCCACTCAGAGAAAATGCTTTGCAGGGCTGTACCTCTGTCTGCAGCTCCTTTTGTCCTCAATGTGCTTCAGGCATCAGCTCAAGACAGTCCAGAGACAAATTAGGAAAGGAACAACTCTTTTATTAAAAAGCTTATAAGCCAAGGTGAAATCTTCCCTTTCATCAAAACCTTTTCCCCTAATGGGATGCTGAGTGATCACAGAGTTAAACAACAGAAAACAGGACAGAAATCTTATCACTTAAGAAATGCTTACCAGGCAACCAGGCAGGAAATGAAGGCTCATAACTTCTGGTTAACTCTGTCAGAGGGGTCGTGTTCCTCTCCTTTTGCATGTCTGAAGAAATTGGAATCCAAAGGTGCAGGAGGATCACCTGGGCTTTTGATTTTCCAGGGAATGCTTTTTTTCCTCCGTAAACTCATTGTCCTCCCCTCACAGAACATATACATCTGTTAAACCTGAACATAAAGTTCTGGAAATCTGTCGCCCACTCGATGGTATAAATCAGCCCAAGCTGCTTTCCTGATGTAATGTCTTGGACAGATCGCTTCTGATTCCCTCCACAGGGATTCTGGAGCAAGCAAAGAGAAGTCAGACTGCCCTGCTCAGGGCATCCCATCATTCACACTGCTCCTGTTAAGGAAGGACTTCATGACTTTTGTTTAGTGCTACAATAATTTCCAGACACACTGTACATGTTCTGTATATTGATAATATGAAGTAAAAGACAAGAGGTCATAAAAATACAAGGTTATAAAAAAGCTCATGTGGAAAACTCCAAGACACTGGAATCCAGTTATGGGTTATTATGTAATTCAAGTAGACAACATTTTTCAGTCTCTTAAGCAATGAAAATTTAGGATATGTAATTAAAAAATAAATTAAAAAATATGGAACAACATTATCCTCATGTGTCTTGGTCAGCTTAAGGTATGAGCACAGGACTGATTGCACACTGTGCCAGTCTGGTTTGGGTATTTGCCTTTGCAAAACTACAGAGATAAGTTGCAAAGGAAACATTTGTAATAGTATTTTTCTGAGCAAATGCTTTCATCTCGAGCTTAAAAATATTTATTAAAAATACACATAACTAAACACAAATCTAATAATAAATGCATAATTTATTATGCAATCCATGCAATATCCTAAAAAATGCCATGCAAAATAAAAATGTTTGCTTGTAGGAATTGTTAGACTTTCCTCATTCTATAACCCCTCTGAACTGAATGAACTAACCTCTTTTGAGTCAATCAAGTCCCACCTACCTGGGATAAAAGAGTCTGACCCAAATAATCCCAAATTAGATCATCAGCTGCTGCCAACATCGATCTCCCGAGGTTTGGGGTGGCCTGAGCTGCCCTTGTTCTCCAGCAGCTCAGAGAACAGACTTCATTCTGACAGAAAAGAGAAATTTTAAACAAAAATATGTGGAATACTAAAATAATCATGTTGGACCTTCATTTTCTTGGAACTATCTTAATTTGTTGCCATTAATGTATAATCAGAAACGAGATTATGACCTTGTCAAGCAGAACAGCAATTACATTGTGTTATATTATTGCTCATACAGTTGGGGCCCTTCTTGCTGCCTTTTATTATACCTTGCAGGAAAATTCAGGTACTGTTCAAACAATTTTAAGTTCTTAATATCAGGTTCAATCTGCCAAAATCACCACCCAAAAGTTCAGTTACATTCTTTACAGTAATCCATTTTCAGAAAGCCAAAAATCTGGATCAATACTGAAGTTATAAAAGAACGAATTTCCTTATTATTCTCATGTATTGGGTGTTTAATATCTGTTGCCTTTCAAGAACATTATATTCTTTAGAGGATTCAAATTGGGAGACTGTTTCTAGCACTACTTTTTCAGTACATAAATGTAGTCATTGCAATGGCTTTGAAATTCCACAACGATCTCTCTTAAAATAAAAATAAATATTTTAATTTTAGTAGCTTCTGATGTAATTAGATGAAAAAATGTTGCATGCAAACATTTTAATTTTATTCAGAATCACTTATTCCTAGCAGAGCTCTGATAACTATTACCTCTAAGGAAAAGAAAACCTTATTGGTATCAGGTACAAATAAAACTCATTCCTTTCCAAAACCATTGAGAAGAAATCCTTTCAAGCACTGACACCCCAAGGCACACAATATCCCTCAGAAGGATCAGAAGGCCCTCACAGTAACTGCAGGGTTTTTTTTCCCCTCATTTCTATGGCATATGTTGTATCAGAAATCACAGTCAAAAGAAATTTCATGCTCAAAATGGAAATCTTTTCTCACATGTAACTCAGCCAAAAATTCCTGCGATGGCAGAATTAAATTTGGGGTTGTTCTCAAATGGTAAGGAAGCTACAATATGGAACAATTACCTTTTTTTTTATTCCTAACTACTAAGATTGTTACTTTCTCTGAACATTTATAATCGTCTTAAAGACTCATCAGAAACTGTCAAGGAAGTCCATTGTCTCTGCCCAGAATTTCTTTTGAATTTTTTAGAGGAATTTGCATATGTGCTGATCTGGAAGAAATAATTAATCCTTTTTTTATGTAAAATGTAATGAGTATAGCAGATGGGAAGTGATATTCCCTGACAAACTCTTCCATGCAAGCAGCACCTCAGCCTCAGATGAGACTCTTTTTCCCAGACAGACAGACAGACAGACAGGTGGACTTTACCTGAGGGCCAGGTAGCACCACATCCAAAAATTAAATTCCATACTGGTCAGACTGGAGAGAGAACAATTGTGGGGATTTCAGTGCCTGTCTTCTACCAGTATTTTTAATTTTCTTGCAGTAAAAATATCCCAAGAAGAAAGGATCTCACTGCATGTAATTTTTTTTTTTTTTTACTGTTGAGTCATTTGGGTTGTTTATGAATCCCATGTAGAGGTGTAGCTTTACAAAATGCCTCCTGCGTGCAGGAAGAACTTCCCTCAGAACAAACTCTACCTGAGCACCAGGGAAACAAATAAACCTGGAGGGATGACATTTCAAGGGCAAGGAAAAATACTGTTCAGAGGAGAATTATCTGATTTGGTTCTGTTTATTTTTACTTATCTCCAGCAATCTGCTCTCCAACAGGAGATGCTTAATTTGCAGAAGAGAAGACATTCTCCTTCTTGGAATTATGCCCAACAGGAGCCACTAAGGACAAGAGGGACATCCTGAGAATGTATTAACTAACTCCTGTAATAGGTGACCAGTGTTGCAAAAGTTGACACACTACTTTGTGTCATTTATGTTAACTAGTCAAGGATTAATTATTCATTTCTTCCCATCACGCTTCTTATCCACTAGGCTAGAACTGCCTTCCACTCAGGAGCCCATATTCCAAAGTAAAATATGCTACATGTGAAATTTTAGAATTAATTATTCCCAAATAACTTGTGGAGAGGAGCTCCAGGGTACAGCTCAGCTAATTTATTTTACACATGCTTGCTGCCAAGTTAGAGGGTTTTACAATTTCACAAGAATTCTTTTCCTCTGAGGGACTGTTTGGAGAAACTTTTTCAATCCCGGTGTCCTGCAAGGAAGGAGTAACTTCAACTTGCAAGCTGAAGTAAACCTGATTGCAGCAGACTGGTGCACAGGTGAAGAAGGTGAAGCAGAAAAGACCTGCTAGCTTTTTGTTGCAACTGAATCACTGAGAAAAATGCAAAAGGGAAGATTTCAGGCTCAACCCTTGTTTTTTTAGGTTATTTCTAATGCAGTGGCTTTGTCTTGCAAACTCCTTCATGTAAGGCTTTAACTAATGCTGGGTTACTGGTGTGCCAGTGATGGTATCCAGTAGTTACTGAATATAAACCTGAATGTTTGTGTCCTCCAAGCCTTTGCCTCAGTAATATCTTTAAATATGTAATAGTCTCTGCCTGTTGGCTTGTTTTCTCATAGGGAGGGTGACAGAACATTTTGTGTTCTCTTATCTTCAATAGCAATGAAACAGGAGGAGCTCCACAATGCGAAACCAAATCTACTGCTATTAATACAACATCCCAGCCACAGAGAGGAGATTTGTTTATTTACCAAAGCTAGAGATGCCTCTCTCTGACCTTTCCAGAGCTTGTATGCTTTAGCTGGGAATAGATTCCTCAGAACTGGGCGCTCTCTTAAAAATATACAGTAAAAAACATACACACACACCCCCCCGAAACAGAGCCCAGGCTGCAGCCCAAATTGCATGAAGTGACACACAGCTTTGGATAGCTAGAGTGAGTCTAACTAGGGCACAGTCCATATTCAGTTTTGATTCCTTTGCTAGAGCACAGAGATCACTCAGCTTTGCAAAGCCCACTCGCCTTCCTTGCTGCCACTCAGCGACACGTTCAGCTGATATAACCATACATGGGCCCATTTTCTGTCTCAGGCCTAACAGCTCCCTGCAGCCCAAGAAACCTGCCAGGATGGATCTTCTCCTTTGCAGAATTAGAAAGTGCTTCAAACTGTAAGGTATTTGTTTAAAAAAAAAACTAACATAAATCCGAGCCAGAGATTGTCTTCTCGTGGAATTCACCCTCCTGTACCTGTGCTTCAAACCAGTGAAAATCACCCCAGACATACACAAACCAAACGTTTTTGAACTAGATTTTTCACAGTTGGTCGTATTCACTGACCTGGCTGCACAACTTAAAATAGTATCTGCAAGAGTTAAATCTTGCATTAGCATTAGGGATTCAACCTGGTTTAACCTCACAGACTCAGGATCTGTTTGGTTAAGCTGGTGCATCTCTGATACAGCAAGAACACAGAGTCCTCCACAGCTCACTTTGGTGATCCTTGCTGGCCAGGCTCACATTTAATTTCCCCAGCCCTCTGCTCTCCAGAAGCAGCTGCCCTGCACCACAGTTGGCAGAAAGGAGTGTGGGTTGGCTCCTCAGCCATCTACTTCTCCAGCTCAGAATATTAATTCAACTTACCACTGATTTTGGTTCCTGCTCCGTGACTGATATTTCAGTCTAAGCAGCCTAACAGTGAATTACAGAAGCAGACCTGGGAGTAGGAATGGGAAACCAGGGAATGAACTGGCCCCACGTGTCCTGATTCAAAAGTAATAATCCCTAAACAATATAAAGGAAAGCAATAGTTATGCCATCTCCTCCTCCAGCTGAGTTATGACAGAAGGCAGCACAGCCCTAGCAAGACCCAGATTTACTGGGCCAGGTAAGCTCTGAGCTTGCTTAACTAACCCTCCAAAGACCAAGGCTGGTGTTCTGCAGGCTCGGTCTGGGTTTAAAGCACTGCAGTGTGTTCCCTGCTCTGCTCCCCCTGCCCTGTGCCATCCCTCAGTCATGCTGGCCCCGTGCTCCTGAAGCAGAATTCCAGGAGCCACTCACCTGGAAAGCAATTCAGGGAAAAAGGTCAGCCAGTCCTGTTCAGAGTTCAGTGTTCAGTTCCCAGAGTGACTGCCCTCTCTGCCAGCTACACTGGTAACCTGCTTGTAGGGCTGAACTCTGAATCGACCTGGTTAAAATCAACTTCTTCAACCCTGGATAACTTTCCAGTGCCTGTAACCATACAGTGAGGGAACATAAAGGGATGGAGAGCAGGAGCAAAGTGTAAGGTGGGAGCACAACTTCTTCTTTTGGCAGAAGTACAAGATATGGGGCAGCTTGTTTGTTGACAAATGTGTTATGTCACAGTCTTGTTTTAATTACCATTTTATTATCACTGTTCTCTAGACTTTACATACAAGGGCTGTGGCTTGACTATAGAAATCATCTGTAGAATTAGAAATAAAAGGCAAGAGTCTAAAATAACTGTCTTTGGGCAAAATTGGGCAAAATTATCTATAATATTATTCTCAACCATACAGCAGTTTGAAGGCCAAAAAACTGTCTTTCATTACTCTAGAAATTACTTCACACTCTTGAAGGAACTGGTTTAGCAGTGATACATCCCCTCATGCTCTGACCAACTTCACACTTCATTTTTTATCCAAATCTAAGTAACAGGCTTTGGGGACCTTGTCTGTATTCCTTCCTACTCAAGTCTGTTCCCATCTGCCTGATCCCCTCAGTGACTTTAGAATACTTCTTTTGTGTCACCAGAGCTACTGCTGCCTCCCAGTCGAACTTCCCACACCAATCTCTCAAACTGCACTCCCTGCTTTGGCATGTTCAGTTTCTGTATCTGCAAAGTGCCATGAATAAGGGTTTGGTTCTGGGCACAGAATTTACTATGACCATTTTTACAATTTAGGTTCAGGCAGAGAACTCTGTACACGTGGCAAAGCTCTGGCTCCAAGGGAAATCAGCAAAGAGTATCTGATCCTGGGAATTAGGGGAAAGTTTTGTGAGGAACCTGTGGAAAGGGGTCCCTCACCCTGCCTGATTCACAGCTGGGGTTTCTCCCTGGCAGTTGAGACCGGTGATGTGAGAGGTTACACAGGAGTGGGAGCAGATTCCTGTGGGGCTTCACCAGCCAAATTCCTATCTAGGAAAAGGTTGCTACAGCAACTCTGAGCCTCCTGAGATACAGAAATTGTTGTAATGGCTGCTGAAATGCCTCCCCACTGCTCTGAGACAGGATAAGGAAAATCCTCCCCTTTGATACCGAACGGTTGCCCACTGCCACACTTGACAACAGCTCCAAACAAGCACCAGGTTCCCTGAACTTTCCCAGGAGCTGATGGATACCTTACCCTTTCCCAAATGCAGTTCCTCATTTACGTGTAATGCAAACACAGAAATAATAAACCTAAACACCACAAACCAAGGACTTCAGTTCCAACACCTTTTTTTTTTTTTCCCCATGGAGACTGTAAGAGAAAAAACAAATCATATGGCAGAAGTTAATATTCTGCTGAGTGGGCTGGACAGAATATAGAAACCTGTTCAAAGCCAAAATATGTCTTTTCCAGACTAGAGTTTGTGGTCTTCAAAAACCACATAGATGGAAAAAAAACATAAACAAAGCAAAGCAGGACAAAACCCCTCAGAGCTCCTCAGTGACTGTCAGCAGGTTTTTGGCTGCCCCCAGCCTGTGCCTGTTTTCCTCTGGCATCTGGCCCGTTCACAGGTCGTTCAGTCCACCGGACTGTGTAATAAATACCAGACAGAGATGATGCTTTAGACAGAACAGCAACACTTGTGACTGAAACAGGTCCTGAATCTAGAATGGGGTGGTCTGAGGACAATCAGAGCATAAAAACAGCCAGTGGTGTACACTCTAAGTGCAAAAACCTTCTCCAAATTGCTCCCCTTTCCCTGCTTTTCACTCCTCAACAACCCTGCTTGGTCCAGAAGCCAAAGCAGCAGGATCAGTGTTGGGAAGTAGTACCTGTGCTTACCTGAAATAACTGGATGTTGTTTCAAATTATTTCTTTAAAAGGAGGAATCACAACTTTTGAACAGATGCTCAATTTAAACCTGTTGTGGCATTTTGGCCACAACAAAAAGGACCAAATTCCCTTGGGAATAAATCTGCTCAAATCGATGAAGTTCCCTCCTGGCTGAGTTTGGCCCAACATGCCCAAAACATCCTTTGGTTTTGTTCACTTCCAAGTGTTGCACTAACCCAGTCTCCTGCAGTTGCTGAATGCTATAATGTTTGGTGTCAGCATATGGCATTTTAGACTTTTTGCCACAAGCCTGGTGTCATCAGTGGAGTATTTCATTGCTTTCTTACCTTTTGCCAGGCCTGTGAGCTTTTGGATTAGCGCTGAAAAGCTTGAGAACAGACTCTGCTTTCAGCATGACAAAATATCCTGCTCAGGTCAGAGACAATTTTTATTTTTTTTTTACTTCTCTCAGTTTAGTGTCTACTGTGAAAATGATTCTCAGAGATCAAGAAAAGCATATAACGTTTAAAACAAAACATTTGTTAACCAAGGATTTCCTGGATATTTCTGCTTTCTTATTTATACTACGTCCTGGACCTTGTGAAATCACTGTTTAACTTTCAGTATTATTTATGGAAGCAAGCCTGTTGCTGTTTCCAGATCTTACAGAGAACCTTCAGTTTGCAGTTTCAGTACCAGGTGTATAGTCCTGGCTTAAATTAATCAACTAAAAAGCAACATACAGTAAGCACTTAACCCTCTCTCGCCCTGGCTGAATCTTCACAGGTAGGACCTTTTCCTACCTCGAAGTTCTCCCATTAGAATCAGGTTTCTGGGTCCTAAAAGCTCATCTTCTATGATAATTTAGAATTTGGGAGTGCAGCAGAGGTGAATACTAATTTTGGGGCATTTGTGTTGTGCACAGAGAGAGATGTGAAATATTACCCGCTCAGTTATAGCTGTAAAATGACTAAGAATGGAAATAGATTCGAGGAAATGAACAATTTCTATGAGGTTTTGCATGCTGCCCCTATTGATCAAAAGTCTTCCATCCACAACAGAGAGAGGCAGACAAGGAGCAATGATTCAGTGCAGTGAGTGTGTGCTAAATCATCATTAACCTCCGTGACTGCTCTGACTTACAACCACAGGGGGAAAAAGTCAGCTGCAAGTGGAACCCTCCTCAGCACATGGGCCTGGGATTTGCAGGCTGTAGCATTATGTGCCACCGTTCACAGCTGCACAGACCAAGTGCAAAGTAGTTTTTGAACGTTAGCAGGTCAGAAATGAAACATTTGACATCCGTTTGCACGAGCAGAAGTGACTTGCCTGTGGGAAGCTCACGTGGCTGCTGCTAATGGGTGCACAAAAAGCACTACAATGAAGAGAAAAGGGTGAGAGAGAGCAACAATAAGTAACTAATTCAAAACTCTGCTCAGGTGCTCCCTTACCTTTCAGCCTTGTTGCCAGCTGTAGCTTTATGTTACATCACAGAAGACACGTGGGATCATTGCTCAGGCTTCAACATCACACCAGCACCAGGTAAATCCCCTCAGGAAGCTCCTGGGATGACACATAAAGGTTACAAACTGATGATGGTAGGATGGATTATCATCATTTACCCATGTTTTTTTAAGACTGGGAAAATTCATCCCAAAGTCTTTATCTAGAAGAGAAAGTATTAAGGCTGCTAAGTCAGGCTGGCACTGAAATTAGAAAATTTCAGTGTTAGAAAAAGCAGCCAGGAATCCTGTAATTAAAGATTCCTTTAGGGCATATACATGGAAAGGCAACCTTTATTCTGGCATTTTCTAACTTCAATGTACTTGCAAATTATGCACATTCTGGCAAAGATTTCGTATCTGTAAAATGTATATATTATATATAGAACTGAATTAATCGCTGATATATGTCTGCCTCATAAATACACTTTCCTGTTTTCATGCTGGAATCTACAGCATTATCATATTCACATGCCAGTTGCTGGATTTATTCTTGATAATCCAAAGGCTGAGCCTGGACATGGCTCAGCCTCTCCAAATTTCAGTCTTACCTGGCATTTTTTCTAAGTCACCCAGATAAATTATCTCAGTGTCCCGAGGTAAAGTGATTTTCTTGTCCAGGGGCTCTGGAGAGCTCCAATTTTTTTTTTTCTTCTTCATCTGACACACAGTTATGAGCTCAAGTGCTAAGGCTGATGAACACAGGTCCTTTTTTCTTTTCCACTGATACAATTTTTTAAACTTGTAATGCTGTACCGCGAATTTCGAAAGAAAAGGAGTAGTTTTTAAAACACTGAGTTAGCAAGAGTGTGGCAAATTTATTTCAGTGTGCAACGAGCCACATAAAGAAAGACCAACACAGTGAGTCTGAAAATAATCTTTTCCAGAATTAGAAAAGTGGAAGAAAGGCTAGAGAAGGAGACCCACTAATCATCTTCTTGCAAGTCATATAAGAACATAACATATTCATTTGCACTTGAACTGATTATTTCCTTCTCCAGAAGAAAGGAAAAATAAAAGTTTCCCATAAATTTTTCCCCATAAATTAAACAAATGAGTTAACAAATTAGAAAAGAAAAAAAGGAGCATATTTAACTTTTATTGCATTCAAATTTTGAATTATAGGCGTGGCTCATTTTCCTTCATGTCCTCTTTCTGTGACAGAAACGTTGTGCAAAAGCAGCGAAACTGCTTTTTTAGCTCCCTTTAAGTGGAAGTTACACAAACACTGGTCCCATTTCATTCAGTGAAAACTGAGGCCCCTGTTGAAACTGAGAGCAGAGCACAGAACCTTCAACATTCCACCTGCACACCCATTCCACAGCCTCCTTCCCTCTTTCCTGCTCAGGTACACTTCCAGGGAAAAAAAAAAAAGGCAGGCACAGCACAAAGAACCCTCTGACATGTTCAGAGAACTGATGTGTCCACTGAAAACATACTTCCAACATGCCAAGAACACGGAGCACGTGTGGGTCAGGAGATCCTGCCTGCTCCCAGTGAGAGGTTAATGGGGGATGATCGGGTACATTTGCTGCTGTTACTCAAATGTCACTTCCTTATGACAATAGGCATTACTTAATCTGCAAAGGTCACTGAATTGCTCTTGAGTTCCTTCCAAATGCCTCAGCAGTGAACTTTGTCATTTTTAATACACATTTCTCAGCAAAGAACTGGTGGTACAGGTTTGAGGCTTAGAATGTCTCTGCACCTGCAAACACCTTTCACTGCACTGTATTTCCAGCACTCCCCACACAGCTTTAGAACTGCCAGGCCTAAGCAGAGACTCCCCTGCAGAGTTCACTCTCAATTTGCACAAGCTAAGCAAGAATGAGTTCAATTATTATTTTTTTTTAAATCTCCTCGCAATATAAATGATTAGCCAGAGTATTGAATGTGAAACAGAGACACAGAGATGTAGGAAAACTGAGATATCATCTGCAGTGTGACCACAGTGAACAGCAGTTCAGATGAGCAACTTACCCTGCATCAGATCACTTAAAAAAAGAGGTGGAAACACTGCAGGTCAACAGCTTGTCAGAAGTGCATAAATGCACAGAGAATGGTATGAATGAGCACAGCCCTAATCCTGGGAGATGGAGCCCACAGCTGCTGATTCCCCTTCTCACCCACGGGGAGCTCCAATGGAACCAGGCGTGTTTGTGTGGATCCCCAGAGCCCCCAGGTTTGGGGATAAATCCTGACCCAGTAGGGATAGTTTGAATAGCACCAGAAATCTCCCTGCAGGACCAGGACTGCAGGGTTTAACTTAGCAGGTAGTGGAATGCACAAGCACAGCACAGAGACAAGACTGGGGAATTAGGCTGCTGGCAAGTAGCAGCTGAAAGCTGATTGAACACAACAGATTGGGCTTTCAGACTGGACAGATAGGCAGCAGCTATTTAAATGGAGCATTAACAGTTTTGCTCTTAATTATTTCCAAAACTCCCAGCTAATGCAAACTCAGTATGACATGTATTTTGGCCTCAATTATTTGCTGTTTCTCTGGGAATGCAGCTAAAAGAAAGCCGAGCGGTTTGTTAAGAATTTCTGCCTCTTTAAAATCATTCTCTGAAGTGCTTGGCTTCTTTCTGCAAACAGCTGTCATGGAAGTAACTGAATCTATACCTCACAAAAACCCTCACTTTCTCCATTTCAAGTGGAATTTCTTCCTGAAATGACACTGCCCTGCAAGCCAACAAATGGTCACCGCTCTGCCCAGTGGCAGGTGGAAGGCCATGGAGCTCCAGGGCTAAATGTGGAAACCTTATGCCTTCAGAAAAGGGAGATTCCTATCTTGCCTGTCTTGCATCTTACTTTTTTTTGGTCTGGGAGGACCTGGCATTGTGGCATTTCTATGTCTGGGACAGCTTTTTCTAGAATTTTCTAAAAGTATATTACTAGGAAGTTTTATTGCAGATACTCACGTAGTTTGTCATGTGAAAGCCACAACAGCTGGTTTACACCTCAAAGAATAAACAATTACTAATAAAAATGTCAGACCTCTCCCAAACATCTCTGAAATAAGAGAATGGCCTTCCAAAACAAGTTTCAACAGACTGCTTTAGTGCAGCTACTTCCAAAAGAGCTTTGTTCCTGCGTCTGTATTTTCTATACATCCTCCTTGATCCTCACTCTGTGTAAAATACCCGGGATCTCTCATCAATACTAATCCAATATGGATCCAGACACACAATAGCACTTGTGACAGATGGGACAGAATGTACTGTGTGACATTTATTCAGCCTGTGAGAGGACAGACATATAAAGATTATGGCAGCATAAAGCAAAAGAGGTTCATGTAGACAATGTGTGATCCAGAGGGAAGAACTGCTGGCTGGCACAGTCAACCCATTCAAAAATCTGACATATATTTCTACTGTCATGGTGAATTTACAGCCTGAGATTTTGATATTCTCTTCCTAAAAAAACCCATTCAGTGTCTCCTTTTTATTTCATCACACTTAGGAGAGGGAGAATGTCCTCTCCCCAAACTGAAGTGAGAATGAATTTAACCAAACCTCTTTTCTAATCAGAATAATTGAATTGATTCTTCTTTGAGCCAAAGCAGCAAAAAACCAAACTACTGGTACTGCTTTGGTGTACCATGGCCTTCAGGCCTCTTGTTTGGATGATTCAGAAGGAATCAAAATGTACAGAAACAGTAACAAACCCCCCAACTTTGCATGTGACAGCCAGGACCAAACAAAAGGCTTTCACTGGAAAGTCTTGGTTTCCAGTGGCGACCAGAGTTTTTCAAGCAAAAATTGTTAATGTATAAAGCAGCTGAGACGAGCTGCACACATCCCACGCCACACGGACAGACATCTCTTTCCCATCAGCCACGATGTCTGCGCAGAAAGAAACACAGAAGCAACAGAAGTTGCTCATGGCCCCAGCACCCAAATTCAGCATGAAATGGCTATAAAATGCTAATTCCAATATTCTGAGGCCTTAACTGGTGTCACAAGGTAGAATCAACTTGTCTCAATGTACGGGGATATTGGATGCTCCAAATTTTCTTATGGATGATGAGCATCCCCAGGTTTTGAGGGAATACCTGCCAGATTCCCACAGTTCAGTGACTGGACATTTTTTAAAAAGTGGTGCTTGCCTTTAAAGGTCAGTTTAATCAGGGAGATCTCCCTGCTTTGCAGAGCAAGCAGGGAGTTCTGCACAGCAAATATGAATTAGCAAATCCACTTATGCCCTCCTACAGTTGTCATAAACAGGTGCTAAGTGGATCCAGGCCAGAAACAATCCACGTCTTTACCACTCTCAAGGAGATTTTCATTCGTCTTTCTTCTTAAGTCTCTTCTATGATATCTGAAATGAGCAAACTCTTGTATCTGCAAGGTAATCAAGTTCACATTTGGGAATGGTACATGAACTCAACACACTGCCCGGAGGCTCAGGCCTGAGGGAATTTCAACTGTGCAGGGATGGAATATGCAAAGACAGGAGGTGGTTTAACCCAGCAGGCACTAAACCCCACACAGCCCCTGCTCACACACCACAGCGCACCAGCTCCTGGGAAGAAAATTAACTCTATCCCAGCCAAAACCAGGACAGGGGAACATGGTGACATTGCTAACCATGAGAATAGATGGCAATTGGATTGGAGAGGCAGATGAGCACAGAAAACTATATTTTTTGGAACAACAGTGCTTCTCACTCCCTTTGCACAGGTACAAAGAGCTCCACCAGTGCTGATCCAGCTCGGTGCCTCTGGGAGCTCCCCAGGTGAAGGCAGCACCAACCAGGGCAGCCGAGCCCCTGTGGAGCAGCAACAGTGCTGGTTGTACTCCTTCAGTGCTGCAGAATTTCTGGCTGCCACACCTCAGTTATTCCTGGAGTACCTGCTGCTCCTCCTCCCCCTCCTGGGCGGCTGATTGGAGCTCCAACGTGGCCCTAATTTTGCAGCAAGCCCCAACAGGTAGAGTAAACAATCCCCAGCATTCCTGGCACAGCAGAGCAGACTGAGCAGGAATTGCCCTTCAGCAGTTGCTATCCACAAGAGACAGGCTGTATTTTCCAGTTAGGAATTCTGGATAAAAATTATGAACTCCAGATAGACAGTTTGCACCGTACCTTCTGTTTCAGGTATAGATGTGAAACAGATTCTTGAACTTGCAGTCAGAACAAGGCAGGACAACGTCTGAAAATGCTTTTGCTTTCTGTTTGCAGACACTGGAAAAGAAAATTTGTTTTCTCCCCAGTGGAGTGAGCTTTAATCCAAGCTTCATTTCTCTAGTCCATTGAAGGCAACATTACACAAATGTGTCCAAGAAGCACAATTTGGTACTGTATGTTTTTCACTTTTCCTGTGCTGTAAAGAAGAAAATGAGATAATTTAATTTTTAATTTTATTTAATCATCCTCTTATACCTCATATTTATCTCTTTGTCTGCCTATCACTATATTGTCACTGAATTTTGTTACTAAATGCCATTATTTTATTATAAAAATAGGGCAGGAAAAAAAATAGGGCCCACATGGGCCAGTATTAGAGTTAGAACTGTATTTTTTTAAAATTCAAATCCATTGTTCATTTTAAGAAAAAGTCAGAATCTTCATCTACTATGTACTTGGATTTTAAGCAGCATTTTGCCCAGTTCAAAGATTCTGTATTATGTCTCCAGCTGGCTTTTTCTTAGAGCTATGCAGCTGGAGCATGAAAGTGTTCTGAAATGTCCCAACTGAATTTCAAATGAATATCAGAAATAGGCAAGGATATACATGATACATGCAGAATATGTGTCTGGGGAAATCACAGAAGATCTAGTTTCCACTAGTTGGTTATACATAAATTATTTAGGCAGTAAGCCTGTTGATTAGCTGGAGGCCAAGATATCTATTTTAGGTGTACTTATGGTCAGGATTAACTCATGAAACTTGGATGGCATTGTCCACCAAAATCATTTCGGCAACCTCTTTCAAAAATTAGATAGTTTCTTTTTTTATCGCTTTTTGATTTTTCTAAATGATTTTTTTTTTTTTTACTTTTTCCTTAACAAATAGGACAGGATTTTGGAAAATCATGTGATAAATGTCTTACAAAACTACACCAGAAACTATTTAGGGTGACTGGAGAAGAAAGAGGACTGGGAGCCAGGAGACCATTTCTATTTCTAGTTCTGCCATAGATGGTGTGACTGTGACTTTGAACCTCAGCTCCCGTTCCTGTGAAACGGGGATGATACTCCTGTTCTCTCAGGCATGTTCTAGAATACAATTTTCCTTTTCATGGAAGGTTTATGAAATGCTCGAGACCCCCGGATTAGAAGCTGGGAACGCAAATAATAAATCAAGTAACAGCAACCACAGTATCAGCACTACTATTGTTATTACTGCTAATAATAATAATATTGTTTGTTTAGGTTATTAATATTAAATGATAAGCTTGATAGCATTGTTCTCATGGGAAGCCCAACCTGCACACGGCAGGAAAATCTTTGTACCTCACTTCTAGGAACAGGAATGCTGCCGGCACAGTTTCAATATGAGAGTGGAAAAGAATTCTTTAAGTTCTCCATCTGAGCAATTGTAGGTGGTAAAATGAATATCTTTTCAATACTGCTTTGTGACATGGGAGCAGAAGCATCTTTAAGAGCTTAAAAGTATTTTTAAAGTATGACTCAGGGGAGGTTTTCTTTTTCTAACAGAACTAGGGGGGGGAAAAAAACCACTCAGGAGTTAAACAATCTTTTAGAAATCCAAACCCTTTAAATAGAATGAGAATTGTAGGTCAGGATAATTTCAATTCACATGCAACACCATTGACATATAATAAATCTATGCATAAGAAGCAGAGAAAACTAGATCTCTCATATTGGAAGCCTTGAGCTCTGAGAGATAAACCATAAGAATTTTTGTTCTGTGAGTGACCAAAAACTACCAGAGGTAATTTGGGAGGCTAAAGCCTCTTTGAAAATCTCTCATGTCTGTGAAATACTTATATGGGTTGTATTGAGTGGTAGAAATGAGGTGAGGAAGTGGAAACATAGAAGATCAATAAAACATTTAATCTACTAAAGAAAAACGTATTCAGGCTTGGTTAGAGTCACACTAATAGAGAATGAAGACAGTCCAGCAGCTTGTCTTTTCTTCCTGAGCAGCTCATTTTGGGAAGCATTTGTGAAGGCTTTAGCAAAGGTAGGGGAAGGTGACACACACACTGTAATTAATCTTACCACAAAAATATTGCCTTTTAAAAAAACAAAACCTGTGTGGATTGCGGGTTCCACAGATTTCTGAGGGTTCAGACTGGAAGAATTTAAGTGGTGAACCAAACAGAGCATTTGGTTTCAATGCCTCATTTTGCCTTATTTCACGAGAGAGAGAAAAAAATCACCTTAAAAGAATTTTATCTTCAATAACAAATAAAAGAGCTTGTTTGATGGTACAGAAGAACTTCATCAGTGTCTGAAAACTGAAGTGTGTTACTTCATTGTGTTACTAATAACTACCTATGAGTTTGGAGGAAATCCTCCATGAGGGGCACAGAAACTTCACTTGTGTCATATTCAAAAGTGTCCCCATCCCAGAGAAGTGGGAGTCATGTGCCATTAGGCCCAAACAATGGCTGAAAATGGAGTCACCTCCATGACTAAGGGAAGCTTCTCAACCTTACATTATTGCTGCTCACATGGAGTGCACCTGCACATCTTCCCTTCAGCCTTGGAAAGTCAGACCATGTGACTTTTCACTGTGATTCAGCAGATCTGTGGAATGACAGCCACCCGTGGCATGGCGGCACTGTTCGTGTCACCATGCTACAACACTGAAAAAAAGGAAATGTTGTTGTATAAACACCTTGATTACAGCCTCTGACAGGGTCAGGGGATTAAAAAATGAAAGAAAAAGTTTCAAACCCAAGTCATTCAGATGGTTCACTGTAACTGAGGAGTATTACTGTACACAGCCTGAGTAAATAAAAGGTGAAAGGATAAAGAAATGGCATTACTGAGCTACCTCCTCGTTGTCATTGCTGGTCTCAGACAAATACAAATATCAACATGCACAGACTAATACAAATATATAAGAAGTCTTGCTGTTTGTACTTTTCTTGGACATCCTTTCCTTCATCAATCCTATCCCAGATGGGATCATGCAAAGCAATGTGCATGAGCACAGTCCACTGTTTTGCTTTCAGTGTGTGATGCTGGTTTTGTTCCCAGGAATATCTGTGAAGCAGGAAAGGACTTTGAATTTATAGTGTCCCTACAGAGGGATACAATGGTACTGTAAATCCAGAGCAATGATTGCCCTACCTTGTAGCTGGGAGTTTCCAGGACTTTTCATCAGGCCAATGAGGACCAGGGGAGCTCATCTGGCCCACCAGTGTAAAACACATCCTGAAGAGAGTGAAAGGGAAACTCTAAATGCCACATCAGTATCTCTAACATACTCAAGAAACATAAGGAGAAACCATCCCAAATAATGAACCTGAGTTTTAGCACTGTAAGAAACAAGGCTGTGTTGTGTGTTCACGTGTCCAGTTTCAAACTGGTTCTGCTCTCTCGACCAAGGGCTTCCAAACTGAAGCAATTTCTTTGCTCAGGAAGTGGTGGCCCATGTCCTGCAGGAAAATAATTCAACTTTTATTGTGCTATTAAGTTCTACAGATCATACTATACAGTGTGATCACAACTATGACACTACCATTTATCCATCAACTCGTTGCAGATATAGAATACAGAGCAATTCTGTAACACCTTAGAAACATCAAACTGCCATTTTATAAATACTGTGCTTTGGCCACACAGCCCCCCACAAGCTCAGCAGGATCCTCAGCCCCTTCTGCAGAGAGCAAAACTGAGATCCAGAAGCCCACAAGGAATATTTACATAGGGGAAAAAATGGCAGTGAGCTGCCAAGTTAATCAGAATTAGACCTTAATTAGATGGAAAATTCAGGTCAGGATGAGATAAGAATTCAAATCTCGTGGGCACCAACCAGTGCTTTATTCCTTAAGTTGTGCATTTTTAAGATAACAGTCAAGATGATTTCTTTTCCAGACAAACAACTTGGCCATCAAATATGGATAAATTATTTTTTTTTTAGATATGCACTGTGGATCTTGGTTCTGACACAATGTTTCTCTCTCCCATACTTTTAGATCTCCTACTGACATCAGAATGGGACAGACAGAAAGGTTCTTCCAAGCAGGGAAATGGAGATTATTGTGGCAAATACTCTAATGGAGCCTTCAGCGACAAACCAAATGACTATAAATAAGATAAAGAAATAAAATAAGACGTGTACCGACCCAAACTGTGATTTCTTATAGTTACTGTCACTGAGATCAGAATTCCAAGGCACCAAGGAGCTGCTTTGTGCAGGAACAGGGATCCAGTTCTAGAAATCTCCCAGCAGCAACACTATCCTTTGTGTTCACATTTTCTTGGTCTCTGTGGAAGACAAATTCTACCTGCTGCTGATACAGGAACACACATTGCCAAGGAATAAAAATTATTCAGAATAAACTCAGATCACCTTAATTATCAACATTCAAACTCATATTTTATCACTGATTTCTCTGCTGGCTTTGTGTAATTGTTTCATGTCAGGATTTTTTTGCATTTTGCTGTTTAAGCTGTAAGCTTCTCAAAGGGGGAGAGAGGAAAAAAAACCCCTCGACATAATACCGTGAAATCAAAGAGCAAGCTGACTGGAAAAAACAGTTACTATATTTAAACTGCATTATCCTATGACAGAACTGCAGATTTAAAACCTTTCCACTTTGATACAGCACTTTTGCAGCATTTTAATGTGCCTTAGTAGATTTCAACTGGCTGAAACATTTTAATAACTGTAATTTCAGAGGAATAAAATAGTACCGTGGGCGGAAGAAACAATGCCCCCATTTGTCACTCACGAAGACTTTGGATTTGAAATCAGCTGGGGAGACGAGAGCAATGAGTTTGGTGGTCTCAGTCTAAGCCCCATCAGGCGATTAGCCAGGCTGCAAAAATCATGACATAATTTGGCACAATTAAGCAGAATATGATCACTTTGTCTATGTGCACTGAAAGAGATCCAGGCCTGAAATAATAAGGCTATTGCAGGTCAGCATTCAAGTGTATTGGCTCAACAACTGGCATTTTGTGCAGTGCCCTTCTGTGCTGTGTTTAGCTCCACTCAAAACTATTAATCTTGTTTGAAAATGGAGCTACAAAACGTATGTTTTTGTGTACAGCAAGTGACAATTCACATTATGACCAGTAACTCTGCTGTGAATCTGCTTTGCAGCAATAGGGATGACTTAATGTTATTGCAATTTGAAGGAAAGCATCCTGCAGTCCTCTCTCAGGCCAAATTCCCATTTACTTCAATTAGTAAGCATTACAGGAACTGTTTTAATGCTGCTGCCTGATGTGTTGGCTGCTCCTTCTTAATATATTACGGTGAAAAAAGATAGTAGGCCAAATGTCTGAATGTATCCTTCCATTATGTGAGTGGAATTTCATCAAGGCCAAAGCTGCCCCATTTTGTTGTGTTGCTTTCTGAGGGGTTCCAGTCTAAAAACAAACTGCAACTTCACAGGGGCAAAATAAATCAATTTCCCTTCCTTAAGAAGGGAGAATGCAAAGCTCTCTGCACCTGCTGGGAGTATGAATCACCTGGAGCTCTCATGGGCTCAGGGCTTCAGGCAGAGCTGAGGTGCTGTCACTCTGATTTGAGTCAAGATAACCATCGTCTTTAAGAGACAAGGCAAATGTCATCAGAAGCTTCATGAATCCTCACAGAGCGATGGGAAACAACACTGATTTCAGCTCACAATTCTAAATTTGTGTGATATCAAGCGATGCCAAATTTAGCAGGTACGGCTTCTGCGGCAGTGTCTACATGGGTATTTGTAGCGCATTCTGCACTGTTCTGTCTAGACCAAGCACTGTGTCTGCAAACGTTCTTCAACAGTGTAGCTGCCAGAAGATTTAGAAGGTGTCACCTGCAAAGAGATCCTCACTGGTCAGCAGGACCGGTCTTGCACATTTGGGGAAAGGCAGGGAAACAACTGTGAAGGAAACACAGGGTTACTCTGCTCTGGGGGAGAACGAACTGCAGAACGGTCCTTAATTCAGTCATTCTTCTCTCAAAATTCCCTGAATCATAACACAACACACGACAAAGATAAACATAGGCAGAGGACTGTCCAGAATCTTTCCAGATTTTATGATGGGTCTATGCTCAAGATGGAAAAAAAAGGGGAAGAATGAAGTCATCTAATATTAATGCATGAGAGAGAAACAATGTAAGTGGAGTTTACAAACTGTGGCTGAACTAGTGGATCCCAGAGAATACCAAGAGTTCTCCAGGACGCACTAGAATGCAAGCTCTCTTCGCCTTCCTAGCAGCATTTTCCTCCTGCTAACAAGTTAGACTGAAAGAACACCATATCTACTTTATCATACACTCTGCCAAGCCCTAATTGCACATGCCATGGCTCTGGTATGCTTAAAATATTTTTCCATGAGCTTTTTTGGAAACAGGCACAAAAAAGAAATCAAGACTGACATAGAAAGTATATCACAGGGAGAAATAGTATGAAATATGGTCTGGGATTCTTTCTAATATAATTTTGTTTTGCAAATTGTTCCTGATGTTTAATTGTAATAATTAAAAACAGTAAGAAAATGACAGGCAGGAGTTTCAAGTCCTTTGCAGGTGCTCTTGTATATGAAGGCTTTTAAACGTGCTTGTGTGTAAAAAATACTGCTGTGGTAAATGTATTTTTAAAAAGAACTTATACATACTGTAGGTTATATTAACTTGGTAGAAGGGAAGAAACTACTCACATAGATGTACTGTGCTGTTAATCAGTGAAATACGTTAATTCAAGTTGCTGGTGTTATCTTGCCTATGATCACTGTGGAAATTATGTGGTTTTAAATGTTGCATATGTATGTACTTCTGTGTTAGAGGATACTAAAATCTCGGGTGTGGGTTAGGTAGGCCCGTGTCAGGCATTTCTCAGCAGTTCTGTTGGGACTGAGTGCATATTTTCAAAGATATATTGTTTTAATTTCAGATTGTCACCTTGCGACTTTGGTTTTGGTTTGGGGATGATGAGATCAGGTGTTCATACAATATCAAGAAAACTATTACAACTGGTTAAGAAACATACAATAAACTATATGAACTACATGCAACTGCCACGTTGACATTCTTTACCTCTGTAACAGGCTATGTCTATTTAGGTGCAGTGTGAGGTTGTGGTATGAAAAGGAACATAACTGTAACATTTGGCCACGCTGATTAATCCTGCTGATAAGCAAGATAAAATTAATATGGGCATGGCATGGAATAAGTAATTGCCTTACCTGAACTAGGTCATCAGATCTAACTCATGAATTTTCATTCAGAGCTGCCCTGTGAAGTGTAGGTTGTTGAGTCCTCCTTACTTGGACCTTGGCCAGCCACAGAGGAGTCTCTTAGAGCAGTTGTACTTTTGCTAGAAAGGATGTAGGGCCACATATACCTTAGAACATCATAATTTTACATGGGGTGTCCCCTCTCCATCCTTCTTTTGCTAACACAGAGACAAGACTAAGATATTTCGTTCCAGATCAGACATACAGTTTCTTATAGCGTGGTGCTGTGGGTGGTTTATAAGTGATGGAAATGCAGATTGTATGTAGGATCTGCATTTATGTAAGCCAGCACACATGTAGGGATCAGCTTTTCTATTTGCACACGCTTATATATACAAGAACATCTCTTGGCACCAAGTTTTAAAGGGAAGGTATTTACACTGCGTGCTGAATTACTTGCTGTGTTGTGTGTTTTGCAGGTGTATTAATGTCAGTTGGCGCTGATTTCTCTCTGTTTTGTGTTCATTGAAGTGTCTGTGAATTGCCGGGTGGGATGGCGGGATCAGGCAGCTTTCTGCGTTCTGTATCGGCGCTGAGGGAAGCTGGGATCTCACCCCACACACGGCGCTGAAATCACACCCTGCAGCTCATTCCTCCTCACGTTATCGCCGCGCGAGCCGGGGCTGAGTGTGCTGTCACTGGGATGTGTGCGACGGGAACGGGGGGAGCTGTGGAAAGGACACTGCTCGGTGCCAGCGCAGGGACAGGACCTCTGGGGACGGGGACACGCAGGGACATGGCCCTCACCTCTGTGCACTCGTGATGGGTGAGGCTCCTGTCACGACAGCGGTTGGTGCAGCCCCACAGAATCAGAGTCGCTGGGGTTGGAAAGGACCTCTGGAGATCGTCCAGTCCAACCCCCTGCCAAGGCAGGGTCACCTGGAGCAGGTGGCACAGGAATGTGTCCAGGTGGGTTTGGGATGTTTCCAGAGAACTGCCCTCCCTGGGCAGCCTGTTACACACACACAATCCGACTGCATGATGCTCCTGTCACGACTGAATTAGGGGCAGACACCACAGTACCAGTCCTGACTGGATAATGCTCCTGTCGCGACAGACTGCGCCAGCCCCCCACGCCCTCTTTGCCTGGATGGTGCTCCTGTCACGACCGAGGTGGGGACAGGCCCACACTCACCCTTTGAACGGACGATGCCCCTGCTATGACTGAGGTGGGGGCTACCCCACGCTCACCCTTTGCCTGGATGAAGCTCGTATCGCGACAGCGCTGAGGGCAGCCCTCACGGGACGGCTGGCGCTCCCGTCACGACACGCGCCAGCACCGCCGCGACGCCTATCGTGACAGCGCGGCGGCAGCAGCTCCCCCTCGGGGGGCAGCCCCGCTCCCCGTCGGGCGCGGGCTGAGGCCGGCACAGGAGGGCGGTCCGGGCGGGGGCGGCGGGGCCGTCCCGGAGCGCTGCGGAAGCGCCGCCGCCACAGCCGCGCGAGGCGCCGGGCGGCGCGAGGGAGAACGGCCCGCGCTGCGCAGCGGCCGCGCCACGGCCCTCGCCTCAGCGCGGGGGGGGCGGGGCCCAGCGCCGGCCCCGCCCCGCGCCGCGGCCCCGCCAATGAGCGGCGTCCACATGCCGCGGCGGCGAGCGCGGCCCGGGCGGCCCCCCGAGTTACATTAGAGCGGCCGCCGCCGCTGCGCGCCCGGAGCGAGCGGAGCCATCGGCGGGCGCGGGGGGAGCCCGGACCGTGACGGCGACCAGCGGCCTGGGCCGGCCAGGGGGAGCATCGGGCCGCTAGAGAAGGGAGGGCGTGATTCCGACCTTTCGTGGGCAGCGGGGCGGCTGCGCCTTGTTCTTCCCCACCCCCCGCCCCGCGCCGCGCCGTTATCGCCCTCCCGTTGCCGGGGGTGGCTCGGGGCCGCTGAAGGCGAGCGGAGAGGCCGCTCGGCCACCTGGACGCGGGCCGTCCCCGCAGGGACCCGCCGCGCCCCCGAGGCGACAGCGGCTCCGGGGGCCCGCGGCTCCCCCCCCGGCCGAAGCCCCTGGTCCCCTCCGGAGAGGCGGCTCGGCTCCCTCGCAGGCGTGTGGGGTGGGAGGGGGTGGGGGCTTTTTTTTTTTTTTTTTTTTGCTTTTCGGCGGCTTTCCCTTTTTTCCCTGATTTTTTTTTTCCACTACCACTCCCGGCCTCCGCCGTGAGGAGTGAGGTGGGCTCGGGCTGCTCAGTCGCGGGAGAGGGTCTATGGTGGTAGCACGGGGGTGGTGAGGGCTGAGCAGGGGTCTCGCCGCCGCGCCCGCCGCCGCTGAGGAGGAGGAGGAGGAGGAGAAGGAGGAGAGGGAGGAGGAAGAGGCGAGGCACGGCACCATTTGCTGCTCCCTGCCCCGGCCATGGAGAACGCGCACACAAAGACTGTGGAGGAAGTTTTGGCTTATTTCGGCGTCAACGAGAGCACCGGGCTCAGCCTCGAGCAAGTCAAGAAGCTGAAGGAGAAATGGGGCTCCAACGGTAGGTGAGGCGGCCCCGCCGCGGGGATGCTGCCGCCGGCCTCGCCCTCTCCCCGCTCGGCTCCCTCTCCCACCCCTCTCTCCTCTCCCCCATCCTTCCCGGGGCCCTGTGCGAGGCCTAACGCGTGTGCACTGGCAAAGCCGGCATCTCTTCCAGGACCCGGAATAGGAGCGAGGGAGAGAAGATGGCTGACTTGAACTCCACCTCGTGGGTTTCTTTCAATCCCGAGCTCGCAGGGCTGCTCTGGGATGGAGGATGTCACCTCCGATCCCTTCCACCTTAACGGTGGGAAACCTCCTTCCATTCTGAATTGACGCCCCTTGGGGTTTAATATTTTTACAATTTTTTTGTCCGTCTTGACCTTCATTTTTCCTGGTTTTTCAGCGCCTTTTTGCCCCTTACTTTATATTCTTCTCTGCAGTCGGGACATAGAATTCAGCCGATAAGGTGTTTCTTTTTTTTTTTTTTTTAAATCCTTACCGCTTGGCCGTCCTAGTCCCTTCTGAATTCCCGTGCCGTTGTGTAAAATTGAAAATCTGTGAGAAGATTATACGGAGGAGGTGTTTTTTTAGCTTTAACACTGCTTTTATGCCTTCTTGGATTACTAAATCTGGTTGCGGGGAAATAAAGGGGAGAGCAGAAATAAGGAAATACCTTTAAAATGGAGGAAAGAACTTGAAACATTTTCAATCAAGTTTGATGGTTTGGGGTGTTTTTTGTTTTAAGTGAATGTGGAGGAAAAGCTTTGTCAGAAAGCGTTTGAAAAGCATTTTGAGCCTTTGACCCTTTGTGTGCAGCACCAGCACAAGCCCCACAGCTGGCTGGAGTGATGACTTGGCTGAATTATAACCCTTGGCACATTTCGGCGAACCTTTGTGTCTTAAAACGCAAAACTCTCGGGCCCGTTCACGTACTGTGGTGAAAAGCCACCTGAATGTGGCTTTCGCTGTGTCTGTCAAATCCAACCCAGCTGAGTGTAATTCAGGAACAATACCTGGTGGATGCCTTATAACGCTCTAACGTGTTTCTTCAATGATTTCTTTTCTCTGACATGCTTCCTGGAAAAACCTTCCACTGACAGAGTTGCCCGCTGAAGAAGGTGAGCATGTTTGTGAAATCTGCTCCTAATTCTTGTTGATAATTCGTCTTTTTTTTTTTTAAACGTGCAGGACTAAATGGCTTTGTTACATATTGCAGGAAAAACCTTACTCGAGCTTGTGATCGAGCAATTTGAAGACTTACTAGTTAGAATTTTGTTGCTGGCTGCTTGCATATCTTTTGTAAGTATGATTTATTCTTTTTAATTTGATAGGCTTCTGTACCTCAGAATGACACATTCCAATGTATATAGAAAGAATTATTATTAAGAGGTAGAACGATGAGATGCAAAGTAGATTGCTGTCTCTTAAATGTGTTCCTTGCGATGGGGTTTCTGTAGGAAACAAAATTTCAGGAGACTCTTTTCATTGCATGAGTCATAAGCACGTAACTGCATTAGACAGGTATGTTAAAAAGTGCTTTTCATTCAACCCAGTTTGCTTATTTGAGGTGGGATTTCCCAATGCTTTTGTTGGCTTCGAAAACTAACCTTGAGTAAGTAAGTGTTTAACTGGACATTCTTCTTGCCTTTGGGTTAATCGTTATCAAGCTCAATGTATAATCATTGGAAGACATTTTTGGATGCAATGCAGACTGTAAATAGAAACTCCATGGCGAATATTCCAGTTGCCTTCCCTTCCTGATAATAGCAAGGTGACAGTTGTTGCTTTTGACAGTGACAAGAATGATGACGGCTGTGATGGCACCATAGTTGACCAAATTTGGTAACTGACCTTTGGACAGTCAAGTCATTAAATGGACATCTTCCTTTGCTTACAGGATTAAAAGAACAAGAATATTTTTAACTTTTTTTTTTTAAAAAAGAAGTCCTGCATTATGTGTAATGGGTACGTGCTCGCTGGAAAACTGAGCCAAGGCTAAGTATAGGAAGAAGATGAAGTCTGTGTCTGGACAACAGAAACAGAAGTGTGCAGAATATTAAGTTGTTTAGGTAGGAGTAAAACTTTACAGTAGACTTTGCCCTGGAGTTGTAATTAACTACTTTAAAAAAAAAAAAAAAAAAAGCTGCAGCAGCTCTTGGGGGGGGGAGTGGAAATTGTGGTGACTCTTTAGCTGAGGGTGAACCAATTAGGATGGGCAGAGGAGAATGTGCTCTGAGATGGTTGTGTCTGATGGAGGGGAAGGTTGCCCTGGTGTGGTGCTGCAGTTTGTGCTGTGCTGGTGATCCACTCTCCCCACAGAGACACTTCCCAAAGGGCTCTGGTTTTGGTCTGCAATACACCATTACAGCTGAGCAGTGACTGGTGACATCAATCTGGAGACAGATGTGCTTTACTCACTGCTTTGTTTCCTCCAGGAAATCAGGCTGGTTGTAGAAAATTGAATAAGCAGTCGTTCAAAAGCTTTTTCTCCCCCTTCCTCTTTGCCCTTTTCCCCTCCCAGAGGGTGAGAAGGGGATGTGTTTTTGTTCCTGAAAAGTCAGGAGTGTTGCTGTCATCTCATGAGGCAAATGACAGCGCAGAAGTTTGTTAGCCTTTGGTGCCAAGGTGCATTATTTGTTTTTATTTTAAGCAAGTAGGTGAAATAAATATCAAATTCACCAAACTAAGCTTTCATTGCTGAATCTGAGTAAGTATGACAGAGGCTGACAGAGGTCATAGAACATACACTGCTGAATCCTCTTGGAAAACTTGATTAGTGGCTGAATTCAGTTGCTTTTTTCAGTATGGTTAATTTTCCTATCTAATTAAGAGGAGACTGTAGTCTGATGGAGTGTGGGATAGATCTGGGTTCTCTGCTTCTGTTCAGCTGACATGGTATATGACCTTGGGCTACTGCTCTGCCTTTCCTGTCTCCTATTTTAGTTGTGAGTTCACACTGAACTGATGTCAGTAGTAAAGATTTTCTCTGTTTGATGAAATGTGGGAAAATCCCTAGATATATTATAATTTTGGTACTTCAAAAGCACTTTGCCTGTGCGCTTGTTTCTGGCTTTTTCCTTGCTCAGAAGGTGATTATCTGTCTGGGGTTTTTTTTTAGGTTTTAATACTTTTCTTGATGAAAGCGTTTTGTTTTGTTTTTTTTTAATGAGACTTCTGCAGTAGCTGTAAAGAACTGTTGGATATGTTGATATAAAGATTGTATTACTGCAAAAATAGAAGTAATTACATCACTTAGATTCTGATGTCCTTTATCAGCTGTACCTTGTCAATTTAAGAAAATGTTGGAGATTCAGGTATGAGAGAGGATCTTGAAGTCACTGTTTTGTGTTGTGGGAGTTTTTATGGTGATGGTGTTGCAGTCATAAATCATATTACTTTATTGCTGTTAGAACTGTCTGCACAGAAACAGCCATCTGTAACAGAGATCTGCATTAGGTTTTTGTGCAGAAACATCCCCTCTTCTCTACAGTATGAACTCCTGTGTTCAGAGCTTGTGTGCCCTCTGCTCCCACTCTGCCTGTCAGGGATGTGTCAGTGAAACAACTCAGGCCAGAGCTGGGTCTATCTCAGCCCGGCTGATGGCTGGGGGCAGATGCTGCTGGTGCCACGTCCCACATTCCAGGTCAGAACTGCTGTTACAGATGTGCTGGTTAGTGCGAGCCTTGTGTCTGGCTTTTGAAGAGAAACCTCTGCAGAAGTCAACCCGTAGAGTGTCTCAGCGGTTCATGGCTTTTCCTTCTCGATACTTGTGTAGCATGTACTCAGATCTGCAGTATTTACTTGAAAGAACAGCTTTCTTTGCTGTATAAAGGATTTTGACAGGTTGCAAGATGTTAGCTGCGTGTGATGGGGGATAGTTCCGTGGTATGGGTGCTTTAGGCAGTGGTGTGTGCTGAGCCGTGCAATCTTAGCTTTGCATCGCGCCGTGATTTCCTTCTGCGAGACACGACACAGGCTATAAACTCTACCAAAACCTGAAGTATTTTACAGCATCCTCGGAGCATTCCCTCCCCTCAGTTATTCCTTTGATTCCTGAGCTGACTTAGAAGCGAATGTTCTAGGAATAGTGGATATCTGTGTTCAGATTAAAACAATATATTGTTAAAACAATCTAGAGATTTTTCTAGCCTGTAAATTAGCAGGAGTATGACCTAACTTGTGTTAAAAGGGGAGTGAAGGTCCTCCTGGAGGAAGTCTAAGATGTGTCAGTAACAATGTTTCAAGCTTTGCCCTCGAATCACCCCAAAAGCTACCTGTTAAGGTCAGCAGCAGTGAGTATGTGGCACAAGATAAGGGTTGCTTTGCTGTAGAACATTACACTGACATGCTTTTAGCTAAACTTAGATTGCTCAGTAGCACGAGGGTAGCGGTGATAAAAATGTGAGAAGTCATCGTGATTTCATTTTATGTTGTAGGAATTAAACTGTGGGTGCTAGGTATCTTTTTTCCCCCCCTTATTTCTGTAATAAACACAAAAATACATTTAGAAGTATGGAGTAACATATCTGATGGGTGCTCACAATCTGTTAACCCAACAACATTGTTAATTTTGTACTTACACGTGTGGTTAACATGTCTTGGTTTGTGTTTGTGTTTGGTTTTTTTTTTTTCCCTCCTCTCTCCTTGTGTAGCAAACAAAAATCTCTGCTGAATAATGGAACTAAAACTGGGAGGTTTTTGTTTAGTCATTCCTGGCATTCGATGTAACTGACATGGACCAAATATCAGGACTCCTAAAATAGTTCACATTGGCTTAATTTTCAGCTGTTTTGTACTGAAAAGATAAATCACTAAAAGAGGGTTTTCTGAGCAGTAGTTGGTACTCTGTCCAAAATACGCTAAAACTGTAATTCATGGTATCTTGTGAGAAGAAAGCTCTCTTAGGAGCAATCTGCACATCTTACGTGGCCTGCTTTAATTACTCCAGGGCTTTTTGTTAGGGTGAGGTCTTACTCCCCCAGCTTGATGCTGTGTTTCCATTGTCAGAACGAAAACCAAACAGAAATCCCTGCGAGGTTGCTGACAGCGACGTGTTTGCCTTTCCTCTGTTGGTGGTGAGCGGGTACAGCCTGCTGGGCAACACAGCCCTGCCTCCAAACTTGCACTCTTTAGTTCTGTTTTTGTTACTTAATGATACCTGAGGTAACTTGTCTCCACAAGGTACCTGACAACACAGCGGTACTTCACTCCTGGATGTGGAGAAAGCTCTGAGGACACTTGTGTTGCTGTAGCTGTTTTCAGCAGTGGTCACCCCATTGCTGGCTGACTTTGGCATTGTATCTCTGCCCCCTTTTCACAAAGAACCCTGAAAACTAAGTGCTGTTTGCCTGTCATTGTGTATCTTTTGCCTTAGTGTCCTGCAGGTTCGCCCCATTAGGCTTTGTTTAAAATAGGCTCTGCAAGCTCTGGCAGCCCTAAAGCAAATATGCTGAATGAAAGTTGTCCTTTAAGCTGCTTATGTTGGCTGGTGATATGGGACTCTTATGTCTTGCTATTATTTCCCTTATGTTTTTAGATTGGAATTTCTCTTGAGCGATTATCTTATTTTTCCTACTCTTTCTTGAATACATGATGACTTTACTTATTGACAGTAGTGCCTGAACAGTGTGTTGGAGATCAATGACCTGGAAATTAAGCTGTTCTACATGTGAGTCTTAAAGTGATTAGGGCTGAAATATGGAGGGGGCCCTTCTGAGTAGAAGTTAAAAAAAAAAAAAATCTCTTATTGTAAACCTTTCCAGGGTCTTAAAAGTGTGCTAATGGAAACTTTTTGTCGAGGACTCAATGACTTGGACAAGAATTGTCTGGTCTTTGCCAGGCTTCAGAATATGGGTTGTTGCTACTAAAAACGCTGAGCTAAATGCTTGTATTGCTTGTTCTGCTTCCTCTTTGTTTTTGCTGTGGGTTGTTTTTTTATTTTACTTCAGGCTACTATCAAATAATAAACCTGATCTGGTAAGCAGTAGGTGCTGTGTATCACAAGAATCCTAAATGTGTTAATATGGCTGTTGTCTGGTGTAACAAAACCAGGAACTCGCAATGTATTCGGGTATTTTGATGTCTCTGTTTACTAAACTGTTCTAGAACTACAGTTTGGATTGTACCACTGTTAGTAATTGTGTGGAAAATTTTAGGGGGATAAATTTGTCTTGCTGTGGCTTCCAGGATTAATTAGATACTTCATTTTAATCTTGTCACAGATCAATACTTTTGCCAGAAAAACAATCATCAGATTCCGTACCCTCAGGATCTCTAATTTGAGTTCATCTGCTCTTTTTGAAATAATGGCTTATCGAAAGTAACAATCCCTTGAAAACTTAATTTTGGCTCTCCTTGACACGTTTGGATCTTGCTGTCCTTGCAGCTGGTTTCCTTACCTCTGGAAGTTGTGGCCTTTCTCAGTGTTACTTTATAACACATGTTGGCTTCAATCAGGAAAGATTCTGGTTTAGCATCGTGTAAAGCAGATGTTTTATTCCAGTTAATCTTGTAGGTGCCTGCTCAGATGAGAACATCACAAAATAATTGAATTAATTGCTTTGTTGGAAGCAAAACAGGGGCTCTACAGATTTACAGTAAAGAAAGGGAGGGAAGAAATAGATAGCAAGCAGCTTTTCCGACAGCAGAGTGTGACCTTGTGGACACTGCGAAGTCTGGAAATGTACCATTGACTTCTCCTGTAGCTCAAATGGCAGAAGGTGTTAGAGGGGATTGGATATTTAGGGGTGTGGGAGGAGGAAAGAAACAACAAGATGTGGAGAACATAAGAGATCCTGACTGAAGCCCTTCTCCAGAGAAATTTCACAGTCCCTCAAAACGTTGTGTTGCCAGTTGGAATGCCTCGGTCCTCTTAATCGCAGCCTGGATCTTACAAGTTCATCCTTTTGTAATAAAAACTTGTTGTAGCGTTGGATTTGCTTGACAGTCTGTTTTCTGCTGGAGGCTTTCGTGCTGCTGCTCCTTCCTTTCCCCATCCTGGAGTGTCTCTCAGTTGAGCAATAGCTCGGAGCAGCATGTTGGGGGAATTATGGCGCTGCTTTAGTAACAGTTTGCTCTCTGCAGCCCTCGGTGATTCACTGTGCTGTTGCCTGACTACCAGCCCTAATTATCTCAACACGTTGTTCCTATTTACTGTCACTTTCCAGGCTTCCTGTTGCTCAACATGCTGATGAAAAAGCCCTTCCTCTCTGGTCATGTTGGCTTGACTTTTCCTCAGGAGCTGCAGAGCTCTGCAGAGGCCCTGACACAGTCAAGTCAAGTGAATGACAGAAGCCTAAAACCGGAGTGCACTTGTAAAGCAAATGAATGAAAATAGAATTGATGTGGAGCCTTTTATGCAAGTCCTCAGGTTGATTCACCTTTAAAAATTGACTTTTGTCAGCTACTCAGCTTAGAGTTCAGCTTCAGTGAATTCACTTAGATGCTTCAGTAAGACACTACTTGTACTTAAATAAGTAGATGCTTATTTTTCATACCTACTCAACAAAAACTTGTAAAGCTGTATTAATTTTTTTGTCTAAGTTGCTAGTTAAGGGCAATTAAACTTGGCTAAAATTCAGATTCAGGCAAGGTTTGTGTTTTAAGTAGTCTAACTAATCTGTCTGCATTCTGTAAGGGATTTTTTATTTTTTCATTGTCGTAACTGTTGTCACAACTTCTGCTTTCACTTCTGAAGCAACAGTAGCAATTGTTTCCCAAGTAAATAGTTCACTCCTTTAAAAGAAGAATGGCTTTTAAAATGAACTTTGTACTACTTTAGTAAAGATTCTTTTTCTTTTCCATTGCATATTGCCAACTCATTCATTAATTACAAAACTACAACTTGGTAGGTTGAAGCTTCTAAGATTGCTCAAGTCCCAGCAGTTGAATCTCTCAGGCTGAAACTTAGCAGGGATAAAGTTTGCAAGGTGTCTGTGTCAATGAGTAATTTAAATGGTTGTGTTTCTCTTACAGGTCCTGGCCTGGTTTGAAGAAGGTGAAGAAACAATCACAGCATTTGTAGAGCCTTTTGTAATCTTACTTATTTTAGTAGCCAATGCCATTGTGGGAGTGTGGCAGGTATGCAGAGACTTTTACAACGTCAAATCACAAACGTTTTGGGGTTTTATGGTTTGGGAGGAAGCTGTGGACACTGTAGTGTTGGGTGCTTCACACAAAGCAAGTAGGATCTGTTGCTAACTTTAGATTCCTGAGAGTCAGCAAACCATAAAGCTCCTCGACACAAAGTGTTGACTTAAAGGTAAAATGAAAGCTTCAGAAGTGTTGCCAAAAAGGCAAAGTGCCCATCAGTGTGTTTGGCCACACACTGGTGAACACATGAACTAGACAGGCCAGAATGAAGGCCTGAATTCAGGAAGCAAATCAGATCTTGCAGAGCTCAGAAGAATTGGATCAGCTTGCCTGTTGTGGTTTTTTTTTTCCCAACTAAGGAACAAAGGATGCACTTTTAATCTCATTTCTTGTCTTTCTCTTGAGACAACTGCTGTGTTTTAGTACATTGTTAATGCACAATTAATTCTCCCAGTTCAATTACTATGGTACCTATTAAGTGTACACCCAAAGACTGCAGGTCTGTCAAAAGGCAGAAGTTTCTTCTGAAAACATCTAAATACCATGAAATTTTCCCTACATTATCAGCTGTGAGATGACTTAGATGGCTTTTTATAAATCATGGAGACAGTAACAACAGTAACATAGTCTAACACTTCCTGAGATGCCAAAGTGTTTCATATCATTTTAGGTTAATAATTCGATCACTTCAGACAGGGCATGTCTTATTAGAATTGCTTTTCTGCAGATCAAAAATACTCAAGGATTTTTAGGGTCATTCAAGTTATTTGTACAGTTGTTTGTTTGTTTGTCTTTTAAAGGGATGGTGCTAATGTGACATAATTACTGGCTATCTTAGTGCATTAGGTTTCATGCCTTAGAAAAAAAGGGCAAACTCTCCAAAAGAACAACAAAAATTAAGAGGAAAAATCCTGTTAATGTTTAAAACATGTCAGAGAGGACCCTGCATGCTGGAAGAAGTGGCATTGCTGCCTCCTGTGCTCTGCTTTGTGCTGACCCAAGTGAGCTGGCTGAAGACTATTCCTCGAAAAAATCAGTTTTTAGCAGTTCCCAGCTTGCTTCACAACTGCTGGAGCTGGTGTGGAGGAGGGAAGAGGTCATGTTGATCCAGGGGTGACAGCACTGCCCCCTTAAGAGTCATTTTATATTCAAGTCTTCATAAAGTAGTTGTGCAAGAGTTAATGTTTAACTTGAAACTCTGAGCTACAGCTCTGCAGCTGCCGACTGGAAGCGTGAAATGGAAGGCAAAGCTCCCTGTACAGCTTGGGGATCCTCTTGTATACTTGTATGCCCTGCTGTAGGAAATAATCAATTTTTTCAGAGGAGATAGTGTGCCAGGAATACCTCTCTATATATTTCTGCATGCAGAGAACTTCATTGTGAAACAAGAGTTGCTGCGCAGATTAAGTGACTCATTCCCTTGTTTTACTGGGCATGGAAAATCCGTCACAGTGCACAGTCTCCACCCATAAATGTATGTGTTCCTACAGGTACTGGATGTGAGCAACTGAGTCATTTGCCTCAACCTTTCCTCTCACGTGCACTGTCCCCAGAGAGCCATCTGTGACTGCTCCAGTGCCTGGCAGGATGGTCTGGCTGCCACAACTCCAGGCAAAGTGGGAGCAGAGAGATTGAGTGTAGCACACTGAGCTGGCTGAACCAGCTGAATCATAGAATCCTTGAGGCTGGAAAAGATCTTTTAGATCATCAAGTGCAAGCCGTTAGCCCAGTACTGCCAATGTCACCACTAAACCGTGTCCCCCAGGGCCACCTCTATGTGTCTTGAATCCCTGCAGATGTGGTGACTCAGCCCCTTCTCTGAGCAGCCTGTTCTGATGCTTGACAACCTTTTTGGTGAAGAAATTGTTCCCAGTAGCCAATCTAAACCTCCCCTGGTGCGACTTGAGGACGTTTCCTCTTGTCCTGTCACTTGTTCTAGGGAGGGACAAGGTCTCACTGAGCCTTCTCTTCTCCAGGCTGAGCCCCCACAGCTGCTCCTGGTGCTCCAGAGCCTTGTCCAGTTCCATTCCCTTCCCTGGACATGCTCCAGCTGCTCAATGTCTTTCTTCTTGTGATGGGCCCAAAACTGACCCCAGGACTGGAGGTGCCTCAACAGTGCCCAACACAGGGGGATGGTTTCTGCCCTGGTCCTGCTGGCCACACTGTTACAGGCCAGGATGCCCTTGGTCTTGGCCACCTGGGTCACATTGAATTTGGAGTTTTTTCTCCTTTTTGAGGGAAAACTTTTGTTGAAGTCACCTTCCATTTTTGGGACTTTATTTTGCACTTTAAGGTTTTGTAATGTTGGCTCCTAGTTCATCCACAGAAAGCAATATCGGCATTATTGTGTTGAGGAGCAGGATTAATTTACCTGGTGGAATGTGAGGCTGGTATTAATTACAGCTTTATGGGTCTGTGCTGGTATCTGCACTGCCTGGCGCTGGGCTGTGCCATGTAAATTCTAGTTCCTCAAGGTAGTTTTTGTTAATGCTCATTTTCAGCTGCACTGTTACATGGAAGTACCAAGTCCTTCAACCCTTGAATTTCTGAGTGTTTTGTTTCTGCTTTGACATGCAGGAGGAATTTTTCATTATCTGGAAAAGCTGATGTATATTTGAAGGACAGACAGTGTAAAAACTATGTGCACCCTACCATTATCTGTAATTATCAGGGCTAAATGACGTTTGGACTTGTCAATAGGCAGGGAAATGGAAAATAAGTTCCTTCTCCAAGAGCTGGAGAAGGAGCACTGATAAGCTGCTGGTTCTTACATTGTCCTTTATCTGGGTAACATCACAATATTGATCCCAGTCTTTGGTAGTGCTTAGTGGGAGAACTGCAGTTGAGAGAGGAAAGCTGTTGTGTTAGTGGAAATAAAAAAAGTTGTCATATGTGGGGATTCATCCAAGTTTGTCAATTAAGAGATTCTGGGGAAGTTTCTAGTCTGCTTTAATTTCACTTCAGAGTCACTTGATTTGCTGAAACAAAGTTGATTTTATGTTGTTTGAGGTTTGTCTTAACTTTTTCTGCCAGTAAGTGAAATTCAGTAGTGCCTGTCTACTCCAGTCTGACTCTAAGCTGCTCCAGCTGGTGAGGAACAGCCAAGACTTATATCCACGAGTCTTGTTTCCGTTTAGGGCTTTTTTTTAATGTCAAAAGCACATTTCATATGGATGTAACATAGAATTCTTTGTGTGGGCTCCCTGCGACAACACAGGGGATGTTTTTGAAGGAAAATGCTGCAGGGTTGAAATAAGCAATTTTGAGGTTCTAACTCCCCACAAACACCCGAATTGGGCTGTAAAGATTTCCAGTCAGCAACCCCACAAGGGGAGGGGGTTGGGGGTGTCACAAAATGTTGTGTATGAAAGAATGTAGCTGAGCTGAGTTGGTAGTATTCATATGATAATGCTTTTGAAAAATCACATCTGACCTACTTATTTTTCCTTGAGGGCTTTGGAAATGACACTTTTTTTTTTTTTTTCTGTCTTTTAGGAAAGAAATGCTGAAAATGCTATTGAAGCTCTTAAAGAGTATGAACCAGAAATGGGCAAAGTGTACCGACAAGACCGGAAAAGTGTCCAGAGGATTAAAGCCAGAGACATTGTCCCAGGGGATATTGTGGAAGTGGCAGGTAAGACCCATTTATGTAGTACATACATACATGTGTCAGAACATTAATGTAAAATTCTTGTGGGGGCTTTGCCTTAATGATTTGAGGCCCGGGGTGGGGGGGAGGTTTTCAGAGCCTCCTAAGTATATACTTCACTTATGAACAATCTTGTTTCTGTTCGTCTGTAATTACCTTAAATGTGCATTTGCACTGAGGGGATTGTTTTTCAAATTGCCGCTTAGTTTAATTGGTAGGTCTAAAAGCAAAGCATCTTAATTGGAGTGGTGGTTTTAACACTTGTCACAACTCTAAAATGTTGTTTTCTAATGCCTGGTTTCAGAGTGTCCTACAATTTGTCTGGTTTTCTATCACAGAATACCTTTTTCCTTGCTTTTAAAATGTGTTTCCTTGGATTTGGGATTGCTGAGATATATATATATATATATTTTTTTTAGTCATGCTCTGAGTTTTCACTGAATGTGTTTTTCCAACTCTTACACTTGCAGTAGCAGAGCCTTTGAACTTCTCTTCACAAATGTCTTCTGTCCTCTCAGCTGGTGTGACTGGCACATGACATTGCTGTTTTCTCATCTTTCTTCATTCTTTAGTGCTACTTTTGCCTATTGCTATGTAGGAAACCCCAAACAGATAAACTATTTAGAGTCAAGCTTCCTATTTCTCCTATGTAAGCATTTGAAGGGACTGTCTTGAGACTGGACTTTTGCCTTGAGCTTTCTGGTATCCTAGATTTGCTCTAAAAGGTGTGTCTTTATTTGAAAGGAGTGCAAAAATATAAGTGTCATACACCGTTAGCTAAAACTCCATCATTTTGGTGATAACGCCATAGCGATAATTCATTCTCTAAACTGGGCTTATTGATGACTTCAGTGTTTCCTGTTCCTTCCCAGCTAACTGTAGGTGGTTCTTGCTGAGTGTCAGGAGTGATTGCACCCTCATCTTTTGTAGGTCATTATCAACTGTTAACTGAGTGATTGTTCCTTTGGGAACAATTCAGGGTGTACATCAAACCTTGCTTTTCACGAGTGTCATTTTGATTTTTAGAGGTGGTAGCTGTCTCAGGAGGAGATAAATATATACCCTTAAACTTGCCTATCCTCCTGTTTTAATTAGCAGGCAGGGAGAGTGTGCACTCAAAATGAAGTTGGTGTTGGCTGCCGGCCCAGCTTTCGTTCCTTGAGAAACTTTAGCACTCGCTGAGCCCTGTCTCGAGCCTCCGTTTTGTGCACAGGATGATTCAGCTCCCAAGTACAAATCCAGAGTGCTGATAGCGGAAATTAGGGGGGGATTGTGATACCTTGTCACTCGCTGTGCTCTTTGACTCGCTGTTCCTGCTCTGCACAGGCAGAGCTGTGAGCTCTGCAAGGAGCTTTGGTTTCAGGCTGACGTTCGCCGTGTCCTTTGGAGGATGACAGGGCTGGATAAATTACAGATTCTGCAGGAGATGTCCACTCCAAATCCTTATCCTGATTTTTAAATGTCACTGATGGAACGGGAGTTCTGGAAGGAGTCAATGTCATAGGAATACATTTATGGGGTTTGGTATTTTAGAGAAGTGTTGCTAGACTTGCAAGTTGATAACTGTGTATTTTGCACAGTTATGGTTTGGGGGGATCTCACTGAGGAGAAACGTTGGATTTTGCTGCTCTGCCAGGTGTCAAGAGCACAGAACACTTTCTCCTTGATTCTTTGCTATTTCAGAAGAGGTACAGATTGCATTTTCATCTTACAAATTTAGCTGTGCCTTTGTTCTGAATGTGAACACCTGGGGGATGTGTGGGCTTTTACTTACCTGCTCTATATTGTCAGTATCCATAAAATCAATTAGTGTCTATAAAAGGTCTGTGTCTGAAGGAGAGAAACGATTTGGGAATAACCCCTGACTAGCATGCCTATAGCACCAGGCTCTCTTTAACAAGCACAGTATCCTTTTTGTCATAGGGTTACCATTGCAATATTTTAAAATCTGCTTGTAGAACAGTGTCTGATAGTCCAACATCTGTCGAACTCCTTTATTTTGTATTTTTTTTAAAGAAAGAACAAGTTTACATAGAGAAACAAAAATTATCCAAGCTTATGACTGTCCTTTAAGATGGGTGGTCTGGCTTGTTGATGGACTGAAGAATCTTTTGTGGGTAAAACACTCATTTTAACTGGTGGATCAAACAATCTCGAGCTAGGCTCATGATATTTTTCTTATAATGGCAAATACACTTAAATGACCTTCACTTGAAGCTGCAGTTGATTGTAAGTCATGTGGATGTTCAGTAGAGAAATAAGTGCTTCAGTGTGATACAGATTGTGATACTGAAATAACAAATTCTGGTCGCTGGACAATTATGAGGTTTTAATTGTAATTGAACTCGGAAAAGCTCCTGAGCAAGTAGAGAAGAGCAACACATGGTGTGCCCGTGGTGGTGTCAGGACCTGGAGGTGAGGGAGACTCTGTGCAGGCCTGTGCCTCAAGAGCAGGAGGACTCTGATGGCCTTTGACACGGTGTTTGCAAAAAGATGACCATGTAGGGAAGTGACAGAGCACTCCATGCTGGGATACATATCTGGCTGTGGAATTCTAGGCAAAGTGCCAATGACATCTGTGTGTCCAGGCAAATATCTTTTAACCAAGTGGTATAAACAGCCAGGTGACAGGTTTCTCCCCTGTGCTGATAACTAATTTCGAACAAATTTATTCAAGTCTTCCACTCCAAAATAGTTGTATTTAATGCTGTAACAGCTTTGGTAAATTTGAAGTGACTGTGGATGGGTCTGACACAGAGATGACTGTTACAGGAATTGTTAGATTGATATTGCAGTTTGGGGGATGTGGGGGAATATATTTCCCTCTTTACGTAGCAGGAGTTCCCTGAGAATAAGTAGCACTGAATCATTTCTGAAACTACTTGTTATTTGCAGTAGTTTTGAACCCATTAAAGAATAACCTGTGTGGCTTAGTGTAACCCAAAGACAGTGCAATAATGGTTTATATTACTACTTTTTATTCTGGCTCCTGAGGCTGTTTGTAGGGTTTGACTGTGTTCATTATACAGACTATCCATCTGCCTCATGGCCTTCTGAATTAAAGCTTCTGGAACAGATGCTGGTTTATTTGACTTGAAATAATAGGGGGAAACTGCAGGTTTGCATTGTCACCTTGCAGTAAATATGGAGTAACCTGAATTAAACTGTCCCTCAGGTGATAAATAACCTTCTGTCTGAGGTGTCTCTTGGGATCAGTGTGGTAGGGCAGAGCACTGGATGAGCAATTACCCGTCCTTGTGTCTGGTAGCCAACAAATTCCACCTTCTGCAGGTGTAGCAGACACTGTTTGCTCCGTGCAGACATGAATTTCTTAACTGCCTGTTGTTAGGAGGACTTTCTTCCATGCCTGCCTAAGCAGAGGTGCTGGAAAAGACCCTGCACAATGAACAGGGACTCTCTGGGGTGCAGTTGGGCTGACAGGTTTGGGGTGTGTGCCTTCAATTTGCTCTCAGAGCTGTGTGTGAGGGTGAGGGTTTCTGAGCTCCACAGTTTGTTTCTCAGAACTGATGAACTGAAAACCATCCAGATGCTGTCCTCACATGGCTCTCCAGTTTGCCTGTCTTCAAATGGATTATCATGCTGCTATAGAGGCTGGACTTAATTGGAAGGTGCACTCTAAACTTGTAACCAGGGCTATCTTAATAGATTAGATATACTTTGGTTTAGTTGAGTTTTTGTTTGCTGGGTTAAAGTAACATTTCAAAGAGAAACTTAAAGTTCTTAGTGTTTTTTATGAAGTTCAGCCTGACAAACTGGGCTAAACTGGTTGCAAATCACTTCTTTTCTTTTTATGGAAGCACATTTGGGAACAGAAGTGAGCTTTGTTCACTTCCGTTGTATTTTCCTGTCTAAAGGTTTCTGGTTTAGATACAGTGTATCTGCATTTCTATAATTTAATAAATGAAAGTTCATTAGTTGCAGTCAGTGAGTGACCAAAGCACTGTCACAGTAGTTCCTCTTTTCCCTGAATTGGGAAGAGGAATTGAATGATGGTTCTTGTCATCTGTTACTGTATCTGTAAGTACTCAACAGCTTAAAAATACACAGAGTTCCCAGAAGCTGTTGCTTATTAAATCAGTGTATATTCCACAAGACTTAGCTTTATACCTGGCATAGAGTAGGCAGGAATTACTTTCTGAGACTTTATTCAAACTGCAGAGCACTTTAAGACTCTTGGTGCTTTATAATGAAAGAAAGATAAATTTTTAGGGTGGAAAAGGTCATGAAGAAAGATTCTTGAGGTGAATTATGTCAAACTCCTGGGATTATGAAGAGCTGCACAAACATTGATGTTGCAGATCTTCCTCCAACACAGCTGGGTCTTTGTGTTACTCTTCTAATAACTAGAATTGATTTTCAGACTCTGTGCTAGAGATGTAGGTTTACTTTTGCTGAGAAATTATCGAGATTTGGAAAAAAATAATGAAAAGGATGGAGTGAGGCTGGAGTCCAGAACAGAGACCTGCTGGAGGCTGTTCTACAGCAAACTGCTGAGACCTTCTCTTGATGGGGAAACAAAGGGGCTGCAAAAGTTGTGGGTGTTGCCTTGTCAG
>JAWWES010000037.1:10898585-10936382 GCA_035583135.1 Lophotriccus pileatus
AGTCCAAACTCCATTCCAGGCTTGACTGCAGTCTGGAGTTCTGTGAGGTTCAACTCAGGGCACAGCCTAAACTTGTGTCACTTCTAACACACATTTGAAATCTTACAAAACACACTTCCCATCCTTTCCCCAGTTCTTGTAGCGTTGTCTTCCAGACCTACCAAACTTTTCAAGTAAAAACAGAGAAACTGGTTCTGGTTTAGTTGTTTGAATTGAGAACATGTCTGATATTCTGTGGTCTGATAGAACTGACACCGAGTGGGGTTTTATTTTTATAGTACTGAACAAAATACTTGGACATCAAGGTAATGGTCTGTCAATACCATTCCACCCTGGCAAAGCAAGCTTTTTTTGGGTTTTTTTGAAGGCTAAAGAAACCTTGCACTTCCAGAATTCTTACTCTGTGTTCTTATGTTACCCAAATGCAGCATAACTTGGAAACTTTGGTGTGAAGGTGTGATTTTTCTCTACCTGAGCTGGCAGAAGTTGAGGCTTCACTGACAGTCCATTCTTTTTGCTGTTAGATGTCTTTATGGGCTGATCACAGTGTTTTTAATCTAGAGCACAGTGATATAAATAGATCCACTAATTAAAAGCTAAAACTAGACAAATTCAGATTAGAAATAAGTGCAGACTTACAAGCAGGGTCCCTGTCCACGGGCACATCTTATCTAATGTTCTGGTGCCCTCTTCAGAGAGAATGACACGAGCATGTTTTTACAGAATGAGAAGGAATAAAATAGGAATAATTCAAGTCTTAGGTAGTGTTTAATTCAGTTTCTATTTTTTTTCCTAAAAAACAGTTCCAACCTGAAAATGTTTTGCTCCCAGAGAGCAAAGCTTTTTCTGTCCTTTTGGTTTTCATTGATATTAATGCAATATGTGTTGTTTGAAATTTTTTAACCTCTGTCTTTAACAGTTCTTAGCTGAGGATACTCACGCTGTGCAGACACTCCATAGATATTTTACATTCTGTCCAGAATGCAGGAGGTTTATGATAGAGGCCGTTTCATGCAAAGAATGAACGTATTTAGATGTCTTGTTCTGTCTCCTTGTCAGTAAAAGCAAGTGCTGTTTTACTGGTGTGCTTACAACTGATGGACTGTTGCTGCTCTAATCTGTGTCTCGTTGAAAAATAAATGCCACTGGTTTGGAGTGGAAATTCAGACTTAAAGTGTCTCATAATTACTCTTCTAATTTTGACATACTGACACTCTTGGCCTTGTATGAAAGTGTAGTTGGACTCAATTATCTTCCTGTTTTACAGAGCTTCTGATTTTTGGGAGCATTTTATTATACCCCGTTCAGGAAGCGTTAAATGCTTCAAACCTGTTCCTACGGAAGAAGAATTAAGTTTCTGATGGTCTGAGGAAATCAGGCACAATGGGAAGACAAGATTGTCTGTGCAGGGAGGGGGAGAGGAGCTGAGCTGTGCTGAGGAAGTTTTAATATTAAACTTAATTGTGCTGGAGCAGCTCTGCCTCTAAACATTCACAGTCTGATCATGTGTCAATTTTAACTCTTAAATTCCCCCAGCAATTCCCAATTCAGTACTCAGAAAATTCTCAGTTCTGCAGCATCCCATGTGTGTTATTTGAAGTCATTTAATGAGTAAATGTGTTATTTACTCCTTTCAATCCTTAAGCTTAAGCTGACTCTCATACTTCATATAGGAAGCTTCTGTTGCTTCAGTTTATTAGTAAATACCCACACAGTGGTGTGTCCTCTAATTTAGAGATAAGGAACTTTTCCTTTTGGGCAAGAGAGGAGACTGAAATAACTGCCTCTGAAATTAAGGCACAAAAAATCTCATTAGAAAAAGTGGTTTAAATGACTGTACCCATAATAATATGTCATGTTGGAAAATTGCTAACAATGTTTTTTGTCAAAAGAATGAATAAAGACTTAGTCTTTTTCCCTTTTGGTGGTAAAACCCCATGGATTTTGAATCAGATGTTTTAATAGCAGTGAGGGGCAGGTTGTATGAGCTGAATTTGATAGTATTTCTACCCTGGCCTGATGAAATGAGAACATCCTAAGAAAGCAGAAGAAAAACCATAGTGTCTTGAAAATCAAAATGTGCCAATAATGAACTTTAGTATATTAAGACACTTTTTTTTTTCTTTGTTCTCCCCATTTGGTATTTTATGGAAGTTGGTTTGGGGGATGTCTTTGGTTTCAGGTTTCAGGAACTGTGTTCCCAAATTGTTCAGCTTTAGAATAGTGTGGAGCTGTACTGATAATCTTTATTGCAAAAGTCCAGTTCCAACCCCCAACCTGCTGATAACAGAATCCAGGCTGACACTGGCTTTGGTTAATGATAAACATCAATAAGAAAGTGTGAGGTACATATTGTGTGTGAAGAGCCCTTCTGACTTCCACGGGAAAAATTCCTTCCATTTGCTGTGAACACAGAGAGGGACCTTTTGCAAACACTTGGTACTTTCTTTGCTAAGAAGAGCAATTGTTCTTGTGACACATTAAGATAAAAAAATAAACAAAAGTCTTCCCTCTTTATAGTGTACCTACCTGTAAATCCCCCTCTGAGCAAGTCTCCAGCTGTGGGAGGGATCAGAGTTAATAGGGCTGATATCAGTGTTCAAAGTACACATTTAAATTAGTAGTTTTATTTTGAGGCCTGTTCTGTACCATAGTGGCTTTTGGGGGTGAAGTTAATTCTGCTTCCTGAACTTACTGTCACAAGCAGTTTTGATTAGAAGATGCAGAATGTAGATATAGTCTCAATAATTTGAGAGTTGAAAGATGAGCATGGTCCTGTTGTAGTCTAAAGTTCTTTGTTAGTAGCTAAATTATAACAGGGACTGAAACCCATACAGCTTTAATAGTTATTTTCCTTCCAGCTTCATTATTCATAAAATATGTGCCCCACCACTTCTGCTCATCTTCCTGGGCTGCTCAAACCACAGTCTGGTCTCACCTGCAGCATTAATGTTGCATTGTGGCTGTAGAGGTCTCCCAGGGAGTGTCTCAAACCACATTCTGACAGAATTCTGAAGTTAAATATTTAGTTTTATTGCTGTGCTGGGGACTGGTGAAGTGTTGAAGGGGTGTCAGTGCTCAGATGAAACATCCGGGTGATGAGTTCATTGTTTCACTGTGGGACTTGGTCGCTGCCAGGTATTAAATTGGGGCCAGCACTGTTCAATATATTCTGTACTTGAGGTTGGCTTGGAGGCTTCTGAATTATTTTCTCTTTCAAGGCAACTTTGCAGATTGAGTGGGGCAATCTGTGCCCTGGGTTGTCCTTTAAAGGCTCCCTTCTTGAGGAGCTTCAGTTGCTCTGCAGGCACTCAGTCCGTGCCAAGCTCTGCTGATAAAGAAGGGTTGGACTGCACAGAAAATCAAATGTGTATGTGAATGACTCTTCATACAGAGGGGAACTTGACCCATAGCAGTGTAAGATAAGGTGTGGGGAGCTTTGAACTTGAGGAGACAAGGCTGGAGTGTAATCAGTGGGAATCTTGGCTGACAACACTGTTGGTTGTATGGCTGAAGAATCCAGATTTTCAGATATTAAATTATCCCTATTTTCAGTGAGGGAGTGTTTAAAACAATTAACATAAACTTTTAAAATGCATATCACAACTAAATAACACTCCAGTTTCTATCAAGGAGTGGGGAATTTAAGTTGTCTGCTTCAGTATAGACTCATGCACAATTAAATAAAATGGGTGTTTGTCGTTTTTACCCCCTTGCAGGGACCAGGTTGTTTTGAAACAGATTCCTTTGTTGTGTGCTGAGGCTCAGTATTGAAATTCTAAAATTCTGTGCGTGAATAAAAGGATTCTGTGGGTAAAGCTGTAATGATTCAAACCAAAGCCTTCTTACACCCTTGCAAACAGCAGTCAATGTTCTATTTAGAAGGGTGTTTTAATCAGTAGTTACATATTTGACTACACTATACTTTAGAACATATATGTGGGTAGTTTTGAAAGCAGCTTATTTGATTTCTTGTGTGCCGTTGTGGAAATCAACTGACTATTTAGGATGAAAAACTTTTGAAAATAAGAGATGAAAATATTTCTGCAATTGACCATTTTAGATCTCAGACTATGGGATTATATCCATTTACTGCATCAGCTCAGTGCTGAGCAATACAAATACATATTCACCTTCTAAGTTCTTGTTGTCTTCCAAGCCTTGGGTAATAATTCTGCTGGCTTTCGTGGACTGAAATGTAATTGAATTTTTAAAAGACCCCCCCAAAATCAACAGCAAAACACCAATTTCTTTCCTGTTTTAAAGTACATGGATAAAAAGCCTTCTACTTGTGGATGAGATGTGCACTAAAAATTTCCTGTGGTTCCTATCAATCATGGGATGATTTCCTATTTATATTCAATTTCAGCTGTGCTCATGAAAGTATATTCCAGATTATAAATGACTTATTGTCATAGCTGTTATTTTGCAAAGAGCTGCTTAAAATAGCTCTGCATTTGACCCTGATGTGCAGCTTTCCTGCCTGTTGGAAATGCCTTGAATATTTTACTACAGCCTTCTCAGACAGAGATGGGGAGTGAATAATGTGCCTTATCTTAAATTGTTGAGATAAACTTAGAAAGCTGCACTACCATAATAAATTTGACACTTCAGTTCTGGTGCTTCAGGCAATTGATAATGACAGCAGCACTTTTCAGGGAAAAACTGCTGCTTAAATATCAATAATTATTAGAGGGTTCTCTACAACCACTTTAGAAGTTGGGAATATTATGTTTGAGTTTGAACAATATAGAGCAGCTCAGAAGCAGGTTCAAAAATCAACTTTGAGGGGTTTTTTAACAGCAGCTTTTTTGTGCTGTGGAGGGATCAAGTCTCTCCCAGTGTTGTGGTGGAGGAGTTGGCTGCAGTTTTCCAGCTCTTTGGAAAGGTTGGTGCGGATGGGCAGCGTTTCACCTCGTGGCCTGGTGCTGAGGGATGACTGAAATGCAGCTGCTGCTGTGTGTGCACAGAACCCTCCTCAGCCTCCAGGAGAGCCCAGTGAATAGTTTTGCCTTTTTTGGCCGAAGTCACCGTTTGTCTCAGGCTATTTTCTCTTGCTGCTCAAGGGCATTGTGGCTTAAATTAGTGTTCACATGGTATAATGATGCAAAAAGGGAATTTGTGGCTGTTTTTATTGTCCCCTCGTATACACATGCTCACAAAAACACATGTCTGAGTCTACAAGCAAAACTGCACAGTCTTCTGCTGATTTTAATGGTTGGAGTTTCTCTGAATTTACAGAAAGTCACATGGTGCAGTTTTTCCTGATGTTTGTAGTCACACTTAAGTGTTTTGCTCCACTGTTTTGCACTCCAGGATGTCAGTGGTTGGATGATCCAAGGCTGTGACACCACTGTCGAGTTTTTCATGGTATTACCTGTTAATGTACATTATTGCTGTTGGTTGCATAAGCAGTTCCTGCAGGAATTGCAGCTTATTTTAATTTTCCTGCAGGGACACACACACTCCATCTACTCAGCTCAGCTGTCTTTAGTTAGTTATTCTCCCTTCTTTGTTTCTTTGCATTAGTTTATAATGACATAGCTAACACTTGAGTGCTTGCAGGGCTGAATGACATCAGGAGTGTTCAGTCATGTGTGTTCAGTGGAATATTGACATGCAGAATGGAGAACCCCTCCAGATGAGTCAGAAATGAGCCTCATTAACATGCTTCAGCGAGGGAATTTGCATGCAGCCATTTATTTGCAGGAGGAACAAAATGGTGGGGCTTTAGTTCTTTTCTTAAAAATTAGGAAAAGCTGGATAAGAGGAAGGAGGGAGGTAGGAGAACTAACTGTGGGATGATGGAGATGCTGGAACTCAGTTGGCAACTGGATTCATTACTCTGCCATTTTTAGGAGCTGTTAAATTTCATCACCTACCGTGGTGTCTCAAACACTTGTTAGTGGATGCTTTTTAGTTTGTGAGTTGTTTTATTTTTTCTCCAATGTTTTCTTCTGAAAGATAGAAATATATATGATAGGGTAAATATCAGAGTTGTGTGAAAATTGTAACTGGGATGTGGATTGTGATGTGTTTAATAGAGCAGCATTAGTGGAAAATACAGCTACTGTGTGATCTGAAATGAACTCCCAACTCTGAAACATCTGGCAGAATTCAAAGTATAATGTTACAAGAGCATATTTGCAGAAGCACGTTACTCTCACAATTGGTGCCAAAGAAAAGAAAAATACAACTTCTTTTAGTTTTCTAAATAAATAAATGGGGAGAATTCAATCTTTGGAGAGCGGAGGACTCACTTTGGGCATAGAGAAAAACAACCAGAAGACTCTCCAGGACCAGTTGTTCTGAAAAGGGAGCTTGATTCACCTTGGCTACGGGGTTTGATTGTTTATAAATATGTCTTCTGAAATGGATATCTTGCTCTTGAGAATGTTTTCCCTTTGCTTTCAAAGAGCTGTGTGATTAGAAAAACAAGCCAGTGATTTACAGCTGCTTTCTTTGAGATTAGGTAGGAGCAGATGTAAATTGGATACTCTGAAAATTGGAATGTTGCAGATCACTAAAGCAGCTGTTGGTGATTTCAGTCATCTGAACAGGTACCGGAAAGTCATTTTTCTGGCTGGTAAAGGTAATAGTTCACTGGGTTAGAAGTCTCTCAAATAGCAACATTCTAACTTTGTCCTGTCGTTTCTTTGTAGTTGGAGACAAGGTTCCTGCGGATATAAGAATTACTTCCATCAAGTCTACAACTCTAAGGGTAGACCAGTCGATTCTCACAGGTATTTCTGTGACTTTTGTATAATTATGTGCATAATTGGAAGTGCCTTTGCACCATGTATTTTGGATAATCCATTAGAAACAAGCCTGCAGCTGTTGAATTACTCTGTTGCATTCAATGCAGTAAAGTTCTGATCTGGTAACTTGGAGTGGCTGAATGTGTTGCTTCATCTCTGGCTTTGTGTTCCTTTAGTGGGATGAACATTCTTGCTGAGACTTGTGATGGTTTTTTGGTGGTCTCTTCCCCCCCCCTCCGCTCCCAGCAAAGACAAGAATAATTTGTGGGAAACTAAAATAAAAATAATTCAGAATTTCTCTTCTAGTTTACAGAGTCTTCTAGGTTTGACCATCTTGTCACCACTCAAATGTGAAAGTAAATCTTAATAAATGTTGTCTGCACCAGGTCTCCGTTCTCTCTGCAATACTGGCAGCATTTAAGCTGCTGTTACCAAAGGCCCAGCACACTCGAGCCTTATTTGCTGAAATTCTGTGCACACACATTGATGTGTTTTCTGGTACCAGCCCTCAAGTGCAGGAGCTATTTTTAGAGCCCCTTTTCAGATTTGTCGAAAACAAAACAAAGTAGAAGTACTTCTGAATATAGGAAAGAAGCTGGGAATCAACCAAGCGTGGTCCAACAGTTTGCTTTCAGCTGGAACATGAAGATCTGTCAGCCCTGTTTTGGTAGCATAAATTAATGTTAACTAGCTCTGAATTTTAAAACAGTAAAGCGTTCATAGGAGAGCTGTTTTTCATCCTTGAAGCCCCAAAGTTTCTCAGTACAGATCCTGAATACCACAGAACTGATCAAGCTTACTGATGTTTAGCCTAAGAAAATGGAGGCACTCTGTGTGTGGAACTGAAATAAGTAGAAGAAATAATCCACCAGAAATCTATAAAAAGGGAATGATCCCTTGCCTTTAAATAACAGAATTCTTATCTTAAAGAATTCTGTTTTCAGCCAAGTTGATGCTTGAGCCTCCTGACTAACAAAGTAGAACTGAAATCTAAGATGCTGTTTAACAAAAAGCTTTTAAAAGTGGAAACCTTTGGTTCTTTTGAGTTTGCACAGACTGGTGTAACTCCATGCCAGGAGCTGAGAGCACCACCTTGTGAAATCTGATGCAGCAACAAACATCTGTTTCTATAGAAAAGGAACCTTTCTGTACCTGTGACATGTTCACAGAAACAGATACATAATTTTCATTACAAGTCAGCCGTTCAGTTTTTGATCAACTGAAATACTCCTTGTTTCACTTAAGCAATTAAATAAAATCACTTGAGGAAAGAAGTTTAACATATTAAAAATTCTAGGACTGAGGATTATAACTTTTGGATTCCCTCAGGACTCAAGATACATGTACAGTCTCATCTTCTTATTTTAGGTGAATCTGTGTCTGTTATTAAGCACACTGACCCTGTGCCTGATCCTCGTGCTGTGAACCAAGACAAGAAGAACATGCTCTTTTCTGTAAGTTTTTTGAAGTTTTCAAATCACTTGTAAAATAATTGTGAAGCTGGTAAAAATGTGCAGAACTTTAAATCTTCCCCCAAAAGCTGTAGGACTTTTGTTATATTCTCTATACACATTTCTATGTGTGTCTCCAGGTACTAAATGAATTAAAAATTAGAATTAACTTTTATTAAAAGCTGTCCTTGGGGAAGATGCTGGATGAAACCTATATGAGGAAAATTATTTTTATCCTTCACAGGGAAGTTCTGAAAGCTGGAGCACACACACTTTTAAAGTGCTTCTACATTAATTATCTAAAGTGATAGTTCTTATGAGTGATACAAATGCCCACACAAATTGTGGTATTGTGTGGCTAAAATTGAAAACTGTATAGGACTGAAACAGTTTGTTCCAGTTTGTTCAAAGGAAGCATTAAATACCTTTGAGGTAAGAAAATAACTCTTATTGCTGGCAGGCTGTTTGTAGAAAATTTAACTTTTCTTTCTCATGTATGTCTGTTCACACGGGGAGCCCCACAGAGAACACATCTATTACTCACAGTAAACAGCAATAAATCTGGCAAAATACAGTCCTAATTTAAAAAAAGAAGAAAGGAAAACCACACCTAAGATTGCAGCTGAAATCCACAGTGCTTACTCAGCAGCTGGGTTTGCCTGTGCTGCTCGTGAGAGATCGATACTGAATCATTTTGAGCCTGTTCTGGAAGGAAAAATTCCACGCTGGAATGTTCCCTTACAGACACAGGGGCAGTGTCATCCTCTTCCTCTTTTTCTGTATCCAGGCTGACAACACTTGTATGAGGTGGTTTGGGGTATTTTCATGGTGTTTTGTTTAAAATCAGAACAAACCCAAACACAAACTGTTTATAGGTTGACTACAAGTCTTCTCTTCCCTCGTCCTTCTCTGCCTCAGGGTACGAACATCGCTGCTGGTAAGGCCATGGGAGTGGTTATTGCAACAGGAGTGAACACTGAAATTGGGAAGATTCGTGATGAGATGGTGGCTACTGAGCAGGAGAGAACCCCCCTGCAGCAGAAACTGGATGAGTTTGGGGAGCAGCTGTCCAAAGTCATCTCCCTCATCTGCATTGCCGTTTGGATAATAAACATTGGCCACTTCAACGACCCCGTTCACGGCGGCTCCTGGATCCGAGGGGCCATCTATTACTTCAAAATCGCCGTGGCTCTTGCTGTGGCTGCTATTCCCGAGGGTCTCCCTGCTGTCATCACCACCTGCCTGGCCCTGGGAACTCGCAGGATGGCCAAGAAGAATGCCATTGTCAGGAGCCTGCCCTCTGTGGAAACCCTGGGCTGCACCTCCGTCATCTGTTCTGACAAGACTGGTACTCTGACCACGAACCAGATGTCAGTGTGCAGGGTATGTTCTTCTAGTTCTGCTCTTCTCAGCCACTCTGAATAGTCAGCATTGCTGGAATTCCTCTGATCCTGAGTCTTTTGGTTCTCATCTCATCAAAATCTTGCTTTATTTTCCTAAGATAAGCTTCCACTTTTAATTCAGTTTTCCACTGTGCAGTCTTGAAGGCTTTTATCTCTTCCCTTATTTAGTCATGGCCAGAAATAGCTCTGGATGGAAGAGAAAGTTGTCTGCAAGCAGCTTTCCATTGACTGTTCAGTGAGCCTTTCATGTTATTGGTGATTTTTTTGTGGGATTTGTGGCCTGTTTCAGAAAGTTACACCGTAGAACAGGATGTGTGTAAGTGTTAAACACTTGCCTCTTTAATTGAGAAAGATAACCATGGGTGGAGAAACTCAGTATGAGAAAAGTAGATTTACTGCAGTAGCTTTGATAGTCAAAGGTGTTTTCACTGCTGGGTGGCTCCACCTTTATTTGGTTATCTTATCTCCAGTAGTTCTTACTGCTCTGGTGTAGATCACTGTGGTGTGCTCAAAGTGCAGCATTGTCTGACTAATCTGGCAGCTTGGAGGTGCAGTTGGCCCTGCCAGCATTGCCAGGGTCATCTTCAGTGTTTGGTGTATTTTTAGGTGAGAGCATGAGTTCTGTGCCCCTCCTCCTTTCCCCCCAATGTTCTTTTAGTGTTGGTTATTTTGGGACTTTTACAGCTAGTCCCTTAACATAATGCCTGTTCAGTTGCCAGTTTGTGCTTCTGTGCAGGGATTTTATGGAGAAAACACTGAGTTCTTGTGTCTGGTGACTGTAGAAGTTCAGTGGCACAGCAGCTCCAACATCAAACGTTCAGAGTCTCCTTACATTGGGTTAGAATTCCAAATGTGTGAGTGGTGAGCACTGCACACCAACAGCCAAAGTTTGTAAGCCCTGGGCACTTTATTCTCATGTGATTGATGGCTTTTTCTTCCTAATTGGTGGGTGACTTGTTCTACTTCCTTAAGTATTGTAGTATTTATACCTAAGAGACACAAAGCAGCTGCTCATCAGTATTCCAGAGGAGGTTACTTGCAGTAGAGTTGCATAACTGCCCTAGTCTTTGCAGGGATTTTTTCATCATGCAGATGCCAAAAGCAAGAAGCTTCCTGGTTAACTCATCATTTAAGTTGTGTTTACTTAAAAGCTCAAAATGCTCTGCTCCTTATTTAGAGGTAAATGCTTTAGATCCTGTGCAGCACAACTTTACTTGGCTCCTGGTTAACCTCTGGCAGCTGCAAAATGACACAAACTGCAAGATTCTGCAAAAATGTAGCAAAACTCTAATTCTTGAACAATGAAGTTTATTTTATTAGGCTGCATTTTGTGAGGATGCTCATGTAAAACATAGGGCAACACAAAGAGGGGAGGAGGAGACATTGCTAAAATGTGATGTGACAAAATGACCAGAGGATGAGAAGTTCCATTAAGACACACCCTCATTTAGTGAGAAATTATCTTTTTTCCACTACCACTCCAGCAAGCCATGAAGAGTAAGGCAGCTTCAGGCACTGTAGTTTTCATCTGTGTCTTCTCAGATGCGGTTCTGCCTGCAGCTCTTCCAGAAGGGAAACAAAGGGAAGAGTGAGGTGCAGGTCTCTCAGGGGTAAAACTGCATCCTTCAGATTGGTGTCTGAATTTGAAAATGTCATTCCACCAGCACTAGGAGAGCACTGGAGCTGGCTGAATGGTTTAAACTACCAGTGCACCATGTGGTAAAGTGCCCTGTAACTAGAAAACCAGGGCAGCAAACACTTTCACTTAAGCCTGGTGTTAGGGCACACTAGGCAGTCTGGCTCTTGTCTAAATCCTCACCTCTTAGATCTCACAGCTTCTCCTATTTGTAGATGCTTTTACTTTGATTTTGGCAGGAATTATCAGTTTCCAAGCTGCCCTGTGCTGCTTCTGAGTGGAACTGCTGTTTCAAAGCAGAGAATTAATTTGTGATTCATGTTCCATGAGAGTTAATGCCCACGTCTGAAGCTTAGGAAGAGCTTGGGTATAGTCAGGATTGTCAAGTGGTGTGTGAGAAGTCTCCACAGCTGAAGTGAAGTGCACATAGTCTGTGTCTTTCAGCTCTGCTGTCCTTGTGTCTCAAGTTTTGAAAGCAGAAGGGCTGTTTTCTGTACTTTGTGCTTCAGAATATGGAGCTGTTCAAACATGGGGGGATCGAAGTGCAGAGTATCAGATTTTGTCTGCTTTGTTTATTCAACCTAAACTTGCCTCTTGGACCTCCTTGCTCTAGGCCTGTTTAAATCTCTTGCATTAATTATTGTTCAAAGATAGCAACAATTCTAACCCTCTAATTTCAGATGTTTATCCTGGACAGAGTGGAAGGAGACAGCTGTTCCCTGAACGAATTTACTGTAACTGGTTCAACATATGCTCCCATGGGAGAAGTGTAAGTGCTGTGTGGAAGTTAAATATTTGTCTGTTTATGCATTAACTATTACTTTAATCTTGAAAAGTGATGCATGTGATACTCAATAGTGATTGTTAATAAATGAAAGGTCAGCCAGTGAGTACACACCGAAGGGCTGGGAGAAAAGTAATTAACAGGAAAACAAAGTTAAATTCTAGAGTAAACCTTCATAAAACTTGCCTAATACAGCCTTCAATATTGCAGTGGCCCTTTGATAATCTAAAAATGAATTAGGGGTAGAAAGGATTTATTGTACTGAAATCTCCCTGGACTGAGATTGTCTGTCCCAGTGGTTCAAAGTGAGGTTTACTTTTTTATTTAAAAACTGGATAAATCTGAAGAGGTGAGACTTTGCTAATCTGTGAACTCAGTGTTTCTAACTGCTCTGCCTTGGAGAAAGGTGGAAGTTGTTTTTTCTGAAGTATCTTCTGAATGTGTTGCAGTTAATTCTTCAATTTACTGTAAATTCCTGTCCCCTGCCCTCAGTAGTTTATTGGTGCATCTCTACTTGACAAGATGTGTGTGTCTGTCTCAGCCTTGGGTATTTGAGCTGGTGCTAAACCCAGTCCCTTAGGAAAGGAATGAGATTTGGTTTACTTTAGCGCTTGCAAGTCTCTACTAGTGAGGTAGGTGGTTCATCCTGACAACTTCAGGAATTTTTAGAGCTCTGCTTCTCCACTGGGTTGTTACAGCTCCTTTTACTTGGTCAGTCTTTGGTGTGTTTTTCATCTTAGCGCTTCAGTTTTACTCGCAGAAGAGAATTTAGCTTGAGTTTTTGTAAACCTCTCAGCCTTGTGCAGTTTTGCTGTTTGCCTCCTGCCATCTCACCCATCTCAGTAGTGATTATCTGTTTAATTTCCATGGCACTTAAGAGCGTGGTGTTCTCTGTAGCTGGGACTCTTTAATTCCCCAATTCTCTTTTTTGTTTCAAAGCTAATTGCTGTCAAAAGCTTGTGCTTTCATTTCAGGCAAGGTGACACTCTAGACCTTGCAGACACCACTGAGCTCTAGCTGGTTTCACAAGAGCTCTAGATAAACAACATAATAAAATATAGTGTGGTGGCAGATGTTGAGTATAATGAGACAGACATCAATATATGTTAATGTTCTGATTTTACTTGCTGGAGTCGGGGAGATGTGAACAAGTGTGTTAAACACGCTGCATTCACCTACACAAAGGGTTCTGTGAGAGGGAAGTTGCCTCAGAGGAGGAACACACAGCTGAACTCTCAAACCTTTAGGGCTGATTTCTTTCTGCTTTTATGGACAGCTTTTAAATCAGGGGCTTTGCAGGGACTTTAAGTGACTGACTTCACCTTGGTTTACAAACTGTCACCGAAAAATGACATTTGGGGGGTTAAGAGGCACTTGTTCCACTGCACTGCCCCAGAGCAGGGCCTGCTCCAGATATGGACCCTTTCTGACACGTGTTACTTTGTACTTCAGACGTTGTTTTCCACAGCCTGTTCTTTTTCATAACCACTTAAGTGGTTTTTGCACTAAATCAGTAATTTTTCATTTCCTCTTAAAATATTCGATACGTAATTCTCCTCTAAGATGTATTCAGCATATAAAATAACAAATATATCTTAGGGAAACCCCAAAATTTCATGCTGATTTATTTCCCAGGGATGTTAGAGGTTGTCAGACAGTTTGGAGTAGTTTTGCCATGTCTCAGCATGTGCTTACTGCAAACCGAGAGCACAAAATTTACAGTAATTAAGAACTGCAGCAAAAGCTGGCAGAGTTTGCATTTGACCTTCAAATGGTTCATCTTTAGCTAATTGAAAAGCCTGAAGCTGGAAGGAAAAAAAAACTCCTTTATCCAGAACTGATCCCAGCACCTCAGACTCTGCCTTTGCCATTCTTCAGAAATTGTTGATAAAATCCCCACCCTGCTATAACAAGTTATGGGATGTTCCAGTATGTTCTTTGAGTTCAGAACAGGTGAAAACAGGAAGTTTTAGCTGGGACAGACAAGGTGACAACCCAAGAGCTGCTGAGGAGGTTAAAGAGTTGACACTTCAAAGCCACTGCTTATGGCTGTTGAATTGCATACAAAATGAAATGCTGAACCGATATTTGTTTTCTTAAGATTCATTTTGTTCACGTGCTTTGTTACACAACACTGGAATTTGTTTGCAGCACCACAAGTGAACAAAAGGTTACATAATGGGACATGTCATAGTCTGTGTTGTGGATTCTTATGGAGTAGTGATCCACATCTTTCCACCATCAGGCCTTTTATTTCCCTCCTGGAGAGCTTCAATAAAAGATGTTATGTATTTAGTTCTGTCGTGCTGGTTTTGGTAGGGGGAAAATAACAGTATTGAACACTGTCTTGGTTCTTTTATGCTTGCTGTAGAAGTATGGTAGTGCTCCAGAAAAGGAATTAATTTATGAACTGTTTCCAAATGTGAGAGCAAAGCAGTTATTTCTGATTTGTGCCTTCCCTCTCTCTTAAGACCTGAGATATTGATCACTGAGTGTGTCTTACTGCTGGGAAGGTGTTTCTGTTCTAGTGGAATTTGTGTTGGCTTTTCAGTGGTTTGGGAGGTTCACATGTAGTACAGATTGATTTTTAAGAAATTAAAGAGGTGAAATCTGCTTTTAGACCTGCCCAGTGCATGCACTTCATGCACTGCAGTAAATCTTCATAATACGCAGTAGGAAGACAGCTGAACTCCAAGATATCCAACAATATCCCTCTCCTTCCTGGAACTCCCCTCCAAGCCCTGCACACACTCTAATCCTGCTTTCCTTTGCCTCCTCACTGAGCTCTTTCCCATGTTGCTGCGTGACTGTCACTGGAGGAAAAGGTGAGATGCTCATACTAAATAACTAACTTGATTCTCCCCCTTTTCTCCCTCTGCAAAGGCACAAAGATGACAAACTCATTAAATGTAGTCAGTATGATGGACTTGTGGAACTTGCAACGATCTGTGCACTGTGCAATGATTCCTCTTTGGATTACAATGAGGTAAGAACATATCCTGGAATCCAGGAGAGCGAGCATGGGGATAAATGGTTTGTTCTCATCTGTGTAGTGCTTTTCCGTGGTAAATCCTCTTCTAATCAAGGGGGGGAGAGTATTTAGGTCCTCTGAAGTATTAATTCTGAGAACTACTTGTTTGTTGAATACTGAGAAAACTAAATGCAGCAGCAAGTGTAATCTGTAATTTGGAGATCTCCTGCTGCTTTCTTGCTTTGCCTCTGCCTGAGGGTTGCTACATCTCATAATGACTTAAATGCTTGATGAAAAGTACTGACATCTTTCTCTGCTGCTCTTGAGAGCAAAGGCTTCAAATTCCTACAAATCATACTCTTCAAAGCTGCTCTTTAAAAATAGTTCTGCTTGTTTCATAAGCCACAGTAAATCTTGTTAAGCCTTGCTTTTTTTTTTTTTTTTCCCATTGTGAAACTCGAACTTCTGTCTCTGTTGGATTCCAGGTGAGGTTTAAACTCATGTGTTTTTGTTTGCTTTGTGTTAACCAAAGGCTAAGGGAGTTTATGAGAAGGTTGGTGAAGCCACAGAAACAGCACTTACCTGCCTGGTGGAGAAGATGAATGTGTTTGACACAGACCTGAAAGGACTTTCTAGAATCGAACGTGCCAACGCTTGTAACTCGGTGAGCACTCCGTGATCTGGGATGGTTCTGGGACAGAGATCTGGGGTGTGTATTATCTACATGCATTTTTATGCTGTTGCCTTTTATTTTTTTTTTTAAGGTGATAAAACAACTCATGAAGAAGGAATTCACTCTGGAATTCTCAAGAGACAGAAAGTCCATGTCTGTCTACTGCACACCCAACAAACCGAGCCGCACGTCCATGAGCAAGATGTTTGTGAAGGTCAGTTCCTCACCCGAGCAACTGGAGCTGTGGGATGGCTGCAAAGCAGCACAACACTTAAAAATTGTAGTACAACGAACTGCAGCTTGAAGATGGAGGAAGGATTCTGTAATTTAAGCAAGTAAGGGTTTTATTAAGCTAAGTAACTCTTTTTTTTTGCCTCTGCAGGGTGCTCCTGAAGGTGTGATTGACAGGTGTACACATGTCCGTGTTGGAAATGCTAAAATTCCATTAACCCCAGGAATTAAGCAGAAAATCATGTCTGTCATTAGGGAATGGGGAACTGGTAGAGATACACTGCGTTGCTTGGCTCTGGCGACTCACGACAATCCTCCCAAAAAAGAGGAGATGAATCTGGAGGACTCCTCAAATTTCATTAACTATGAGGTAAGATTGGTGGCACTTCTCCGTCTCCCAAACTGGAGAATGGAACTCCTTATGTCTGATTATTCCTTGAGGAAGTTACATCTGAGAACTTTCAGGCTGTTTTTGATGTCAGACACAACAGTTACCCACCTGTGCAGAGGGAATGCTTAGTTTAAGAAGAGACTTCGTGTTTTAGAAGAAACTGTTGATGGCTGGTAGGAGTTAAAAAGCCAGCTGCAAATTGAAATATTTCACTTACAGGTCCTCAGGATCATAACTCCTTCAAACTGTTCTCTGAGACTGACTCTGAAAAATATTCCCAAAACTACATTGTGGTTTCAGCTTTGGTTTTCAGTTTGGCATTGCCAAAGTGCAAGAGCTCTTTGGGGGTTTTGTGCTGGAACATACACGTTGTATGCAATGTGCTGTCAGCTGCAGGGGCTCAGTCCATGATTATCATCTTTGCTGCTCTGTAATTTACCAATGAAATCTGTATCTGGTGTTTGGAGGGAGGGAAATAACAGTTGCATGAGAGCTTTGGGCCTGTGCTCTGTGCTCCTGGCACTGATTACCAAAATGAAAGACTCAATGCTTGCAGGTTGAATTTGCAAGGCTGGCAACTAGACCATGTTTTAGCCAAGAAAATTAGTGCATTTGAAGCAAAATCTGTTTGGAAAGGTAGGACAAGGAGTAAAAGCAGATGTCACTACACTGAGAGAGATGTAACGTGCAAGCAAAAGGCTTTCACTGCTGTCAGATGAGGAATCCACGGCATCTTGCACTGAAACTTGCTGTGTCTCGCTCCAGACCAACTTGACCTTTGTGGGCTGTGTGGGAATGCTGGATCCCCCGAGGATTGAAGTAGCTTCATCCATCAAGCTGTGCAGACAGGCTGGCATCAGGGTCATCATGATCACTGGGGACAACAAGGGCACGGCCGTGGCCATTTGCCGCCGCATCGGGATCTTTGTGGAGGACGAGGACGTTTCCACCAAAGCCTTCACGGGCCGGGAGTTCGATGAGCTCTCCCTCGCTGCCCAGAGAGATGCCTGTCACCATGCCCGCTGCTTTGCTCGGGTGGAGCCTTCCCACAAATCCAAGATCGTGGAGTTTCTCCAGTCCTTCGACGAGATCACAGCCATGGTAAGAGATGGAGCTGGTCCTTGGTTTGAAAGGCAAGCCCTGTGTTTAGACCCTAATTAGGCCCTTTCAGACTAATGCCCCATTCTGGAAAACACTTGTCTCCACATTTCCCTGTACTCTAAAGCCTCAGGATAGTTGTGCACTTAGTGATGTTTAAGGATCCAAAACCACCCCCGCTGCAGAATTCCTTTCTGACCCTGTACGTAAGTCCCCACCATACTTATTTAATTTTTTGTTTCAACCCTGAATTCTCGTTTCAGACTGGTGATGGTGTCAATGATGCCCCTGCACTGAAGAAGGCAGAAATTGGAATTGCTATGGGTTCTGGCACTGCAGTGGCTAAAACTGCCTCTGAAATGGTTTTAGCAGACGATAATTTCTCCACGATCGTTGCTGCTGTGGAGGAAGGACGTGCCATTTATAACAACATGAAACAGTTCATCCGGTACCTGATCTCCTCCAACGTTGGGGAGGTTGTTTGGTAGGTTTAAATCTCTTTTTTTCTTTGAACTAGAGTAGTGATGGTGGAGTCTTCTGTTGGTTATTTACTTCAGTATTTCTCAGGAAAACCAGAGGAACAGGTTCTCCAGGTAATCAATCATTGTGGGAGTTGTACGTCCTGGCCTGGTCTTTAGTGGCCACAGAAGTTGCACATTGTGTTACACAGAATATTGTAGCTCAGTAGGTAATACTTTCTAATTATTTCTATGATTGGGATAATTCTCTAGAACAGGAAAACAAAAACCTTAATCAAATATTACAAGATGTGGAGTTTCAGGTAACTCAGTCACAGGCATAGCTTAGATGTTTGTTTAACCTCAGGTTACAGGAATGTGTCTTGTGTTCCTCTGTGAGGAGCAGTGGTGACCCAGCACCACAGAATGCATTTCTGGTAGCAGAATGTCAATGTTGATCTCCTCACAGCCCTCACATCAAAGCAGACTTTCTCCCAGAGTGGAATAAAACACAGCAATTGTCTTGCCTTGTTTCTTGTCAGCTTTAAAACCGTCCTTCATATGGCTCTTGCTGCAGCCCCTGTTTCTGTTCTATTTATTCACACAGCCTTGGAGCCATGAAAGCTACATGCTCATTAAACTTCTGCAGGGAGTAGCAGTGATCTAGGGAAATGCAGCTTAGTCATTCAAGCTAAAATGTCTTTTAGAAGGTGGCTTGCAAGCCTTTATACATATGTGTGTGTGTGTGTATATATATATATACAGACAAGTACAGTGGGGAAAAACAAGCCTAAAGCGAAAACATCAATTTTGGAAGTTACCAAAAGAGGACAATGCTTCAAAGCTTACATGCTTTAGTGGTTAGAAGTGTTTGCTCTTGGACATGGTTTTGAATACTCAGCCTGTGATCTGAAGTGGAGAGCTCTGTATGAGAGAACAGAAGTGATGCTGCAGGCTTAGGTTTAAACCTTAAAGGACTGACTTACGCGAATAAGCTTTTAACTGGTGGGTTTCTTTATAGCATCTTCTTGACCGCTGCCCTGGGTTTTCCTGAAGCTCTGATCCCTGTCCAGCTGCTGTGGGTCAACCTTGTGACTGATGGTCTCCCTGCCACTGCTCTGGGCTTTAACCCTCCCGACCTCGACATCATGAACAAGCCCCCGCGCAACCCCAAAGAGCCCCTGATCAGCGGGTGGCTCTTCTTCCGTTACCTGGCCATTGGATGTGAGTACTGATGGCTTTTTTTTTTCCCTTAAATAAACTCTAAGACAGGGATTTCAACTCATTTTTTTTTCCCAGTACTGGAAGCTTCAAGGTAGAAGTTCAAGTGTGGCAAGTGAGGTCTTGTTTTGTTTACAGTTCACAGTGCTGAGAGAAGCACTTTGTTTTCTTCCAGGCTACGTTGGTGCTGCCACAGTGGGTGCTGCTGCTTGGTGGTTTATTGCTGCTGATGGTGGTCCAAGAGTTTCCTTTTACCAGCTGGTATTTGCTCAGTTTAATATCTTTGGGGGGAGAGGGGAGGTACCTGCTGCTTTCATGCTTGAAATGACTGTAGAAAACTGGTAGGTTGCAGGAATTTATGTAATTGAACATTTTCAGTCTGGTTACTGTAAAATTTTATCGTGATTAATTAGTCTCAATAGTAAAGCTCAGGGATGTGGGATACCAGAGCCTCTAACAATTTGAAGAGTTAATTGTTGTCTTGTAAGGAAAAGCCTAAAGGGGATTTCTCTAAAGTGGGCAAAAGTTTATAAGCACTGGGCTTGAGAGTCACGGTAGAAACTTCTCTTTCTATAATATACTCACTGCTTTTTTGCCTAATTGCCTATTTTACAATTTTCCAAGTTAATGAGCTGTGGAAGTGAGCTCACATTGTTCTGTTCCAGAGCCATTTTCTGCAGTGCAAAGAGGACAATCCGGATTTCTTCGGGGTGGACTGCGTGGTTTTCGAGTCCCCGTACCCGATGACAATGGCTCTGTCTGTGCTCGTCACCATAGAGATGTGCAATGCTCTCAACAGGTTCGTGTGTCCGGGCAGGAGAGCAGAGCCTCTGCATAACTCATCCCAAATCCTGCTTTTTGTGCAATTTATTTTGTGGTGGGACAGCTCAGCTAACAAAGAATGAGTCACATTTCCTTTCTCAGTCCTGGTAGTGCAAACAAAATGACTCTGAGATAACATTTGAGATCTGTTATCATAAGGTATATTTTTAAGGCTGCCAATTCACTCTGGTATTTTACTAAGCACAAGCAACTGAAATATTTTCCATTATTTTTAATCTAAGCTTAATCAATCAGATTATCCCCTCCTATGTTGGTATAAAGTGATATCAAGGAGAACTAAAATAAGAATGCTGAAGATATGGAAAATAGTTTTTCCTGCCCTAAGGGAATGTGGGTTTAGCCAATTAATATTAGATTATAAATGGAAACCACTAAATAGCACAATGTCAAGGGTATTTTTCTTCAAATAGCTTAGAGGTCAGTTAATTTAAAAACAAATAAACTTCAAATACTAGTGTACTGGGATAGTCCTACATAGTAAAGTGCTGCTCTATATCCAGTGCTCTGGATCTCAGCCTCTTCTGCTTAAATGCAGATGGAATCAAGAGCAGGATTAAAGAAGGTGCCAGTACTTGACCCTCTGTCGGTCTTTCAGTGAACTTCAGAAGAACTGGGTGGACTGAGGTGGATTCTGTCTTATGCTGCCAGGTCCATCCTTCCCTTGCCCTTCCCACAGGGAAGATTTTGGGGTTGTAGTGAAAAGAACGGACCAGATCAGGAATGAGCAGGACATACAAGAGCCTTCAGGATTAAATGTGAGGCTGACTGACTGCTTTTCTAAGCTGACTTTCAGGGTAGTTTACAGCTGCAACATGCATTTATAAACCCTATCCTGGGATTTTTTTGCCTCCCTGACTGGGATCCCTGTGCCTTGCCGTGCTGCTGTGCTGTCTGGATGGTGTTCTGGTTCATGGAGCCTCCTGCTGGGGTTACCTACACACACATGTCCCATGTTCCTCTTGCAGCCTCTCAGAAAACCAGTCCCTGATGAGGATGCCCCCGTGGGAGAACATCTGGCTGGTGGGAGCCATTTGCTTGTCCATGTCCCTCCACTTCCTTATCCTTTATGTGGAACCACTGCCAGTAAGTGCACGTGTCTCACACCCACCTGGGAGATAGAGCACAAACCTGTGTGGGGCTAAGGCGAGGGCTGGAGGGGGAGGAGAGATGCACCTGGAATATTGTGGTCACCACCATGTAAGGAAGATATCAAGACATTAGAGAGTGTCCAGAGGAGGGCAATGAAGATGGGGAAGGGCCTTGAGGGGAGGCTGTATGAGGAGCAGCTGAGGGCACTTGGTGTGTTCAGCTGGAGAGGAGGAGGCTGAGGGGAGACCTCATGGCAGTTACAACTTCTTTGTGAGGGGCAGAGGAGGGGCAGACACTGAGCTCTGCTCTGTGGGGACCAGGGACAGGACCCCAGGGAATGGCCTGGGGCTGTGTCAGGGCAGGTTGGATGTTAAAAAAAGGTTCTTCCCCCAGGGGTGGTTGGCACTGACCAGGCTCCCCAGGGCAGTGTCGCAGCCCCAAGGCTGCTAGAGCTCAGGGAGCGTTGGATGATCCTCGGGGGCACAGGGCGTGCTCTTGGGGATGGTTCTGTGCAGGGCTGAGGGTTAGACTCGGTGATCCTTGTGGGTCCCTTCCAGCTCGGCACATCCTGGGATTCTGTAACACCCGGCTTTTCTTTCAGATTATCTTCCAGATCACGCCGTTGAACGTGACTCAGTGGCTGATGGTGTTGAAAATCTCCCTCCCTGTCATTCTGCTGGATGAAACACTTAAATATGTGGCCCGTAACTACCTGGAACCTGGTAAAGATAGTGTGAGGCCTGCCACCAAACCCTGTGCTCTGTCAGCATGCACCGAAGGAGTTTCCTGGCCGTTTGTGTTCATTACTATGCCCTTGGTTATCTGGCTTTACAGCACAGACACTAACTTTAGTGATATGTTCTGGTCTTGACTGACATGGTGACGAGTTTTACATTCAAAGGAGAAAAAAAAAAAAAAGAAAAAAAAAGAAAAAAAAAAGAGTTTAACTTAATTTTTTTATTGTTTAGAGCAACTGTCTATTTCTGCTGAATTTTCACATGAACATATTTGCCGGTGATGGAGGTTTCATAATCTAGATTTTTGTTTTTTGGTTTTTTTTTTTGCTTTTTCTGACTTCAGTGGGGGCAATATATTCCTCTTTTATACACAGTTAAAGTGTCCATTGACATGTACAGAGAACTAACACTATTTTATGCAAATATTTTTTTGTAGATGAAAAGCATGTACAGTGTTCTGTTCAATAGTCTTATTCATCATGTAAAAAAAAAAAAAAACAAAAAAAAGAAAAAAAAAGGTAAATTTGTTTTGAGCCAGCGGACACTATCAGACTAAATTGGCAGCAGATTTTAGGGAATGAATGTGTGTTGTCTAAAACTAAAAAAGCATGTAACTGTTTGTCTTCTGCATGATCATCCAAACTTAATTTGTCATGAAGTCAGGTTCGATTCACGAGCAGAACTTTCTGCACTGGGTAGAGGGTCCTGCTCCCTCGGGCAGGATTCCTCCTCGGTTCCCCTCTTCCCTCACTCTTGGTTCTTGACTGGCCTTGTTTACACCAGTTTCTGTATGAGGTAATGCCTAATCTTGCTCGTGCAGAAAATACCATTCCAGGTGCAGCCTGCTGGGGTTCTTCCACACTCTCAACACACATAGGGTTGGTTTTTTTGGGTTTTTTTTAAGATTATTTATTTTGTCTATTGTATTTTATTGTAACAAGACCTTATTTTGCCAGTGTTGCCCATTTTGCAGGGACAGGGAGGGCTACTTCTGTCTCTTTAAAGCCTTTTTAACAAACACAATCTATTTGAATTCAAAAGAGGGTTTAAGTTGGGATTTAATACTTTTATTTACACATCAGAGCCTTTCTTTTTCTTTCTCTCTTTTTTTTTTCTTTCCCCCCTTTAAGATCAAAATTTGCAATGAGACCTGGAAAAATTTACTTGCACTGCATAGGTAGAAATCAGATTTCCTACACTTAGGGCACTAATGCTCAGTTGTATCCATGGGGTTACTCTGCTGGCCTGTTGTAAGCCTGACTTGAAGTAACAAGCTCGTGTGTGTTTTTTGTAAAATCTGTAAATAGCACATGACCAAATTGAACATATTGTATAGAACTATTTTTATTTTGATGTGGCACTAACCACCTTCATTATTACGGTAAATGTTAAAGCATGTTTTCAAATTCAGTCCTGTATCAACAATGTGTAAGTCATTAACAGTCCTAACTGTGGTGTTTTTCTCCAATGCCTTCCAACTTTCATCGACTAAAGTGAGTATTTCTCTTCCATTTCACCCTGCCAGTGGTGACTTGCTGTAAAATAGCATTATGATGTATACATGTTGAAGAATAAATAGTAATTTCCTTCATTCCCATGCTGTGTTTTGTCAAACTCTGCTGTGCTACATTATTATCACCACTTTAGACTCTTGTTTTGTGGTCTGAAGCTCAAATTACTGATTCCAAAGGCAAAGCACTTGCTTTTGGTTTAGTGTATTTTAGGGTCTTGTTTTATAGCACCCGGGAGCCTTAGTGCCCCAAGGTCTTTACAGCTTTTGGTCTTAAGTTACAGATTTGTCTAATTTTATCTCAAACTTAAGACCCTGACAGCTGTGAACGTGAATGTTTAGTGTCCAAAACGCTCTGGTACTCGTGGTCAGGTGCTGGTTTACTCCAAAGCTTTTTCCCTGCTCTGAAAGAGGGGCTCCCACCTCTCCCTCATCCCTGGTACCTGCAGTGCTGCTCCTGGCAAAAGCAGCTCGTTATTTGTGCAGTGGCCATCTGAGAAGGCAAAAGAACAGTCTCAGCTTAGCAGGACGGTCTCTGAAAGCTGTCCTGGGGTCTCTGTCTGTAGAGCAGCAGGTGCTGTGTTATCTTGTGCTGGCTCAGTCTGAGTAACCAAATTCGGGCAGCTTTTGTGATCCCTCCTGAAGGGACGGGACGGTTCCAGGCTGTGTCCTGTTGGTGCCAGCTGGAATCCAGCGAGCACACATCATTCTCTTGGTTTAAGCTCTCAAATATAGACTCTCCCCTCAGAACACTCAGGCTCTATCAGAAATTCCACTGCATTGTGAGTGCTCTGTTTACAGAGACTTTGGCTTGTCTTGAGTTGATGCTGGAGTGGCTCAGAGGAGCTGACCTGATGATGTAGTAGGTGTGTTGCTGAACTGTGAGCATTTGAAATCTCCTTGAATGCCCTTTTTTAGTGTGGAAGAGCCAAACTAAGGTTTTACATTCCACAAAACCGCTGGCCTGCAGTGGCCACTTGCTGTATCAATAACAAATGAGCAGCATGAGGCTTGTCCCTGTTTCTTGAAATGGAAAAATAATAGTTCACTTGATTTCAGGATTCCTTGAGATCAAAATATGTCCCAGTATGTTACTTGTTGGAAACAAACTAGCAAGTTAGTTCTGTGTGCTCCCAACATCACTGACAGACATTTTCCAGGGCAGGAATGCCACTGAGTCCTTGAGCACTGGTTCTTGTTGAACCTCCAGAGCACCATATTGGTGGCCTTTTTAAAGCCACTATGAGTGATCCACCTTCTTCTACAATCCTATTCCTGTCTTTTGTGCCAAATGATCCTGCTATTCATCCCTTTTCCCTTCTCTGAGAAGATGAAGGGAAAAATGACTGTTGATAAGTAGAATTCAGTCTTCAACACCTGTCTGTGTTGAAAATGAATCTTGCTGCTTTTGTCCTGGATTTCCATAGGCATCTGAGAGCTTGCTCATGTCTTGGAGGCACTTGGGATAGGGCCTTGTGTTCCTCCAGTTTGCCCTAGGAAGCTGGATGAGTGGTGGGTCAACAGAGTAGGATCCATCCCTCTGGGCTCCTGAGCTTACAGGAACAGTGAGTTTGTATAAGGTGCTCCTCCAGAGCCCAAGTTTTCTTCATCTACCCTGGTTTTCTTCTGTTTCTCCGTGTCTTGTCCAAATTTTCCTGCAGAAGTGGAGCAGTGGAGTTCCCCCAGATCAGCAAGTGCAGGTCTCAGGCTCGGTGGCAGCCGTGCTGTGCTTCAGGGCTTCTGTTTTCCAGGGATTTTAAATCCCAGCCTTGTCTGGCCTGGATTGGCCAAATATTAAGACCCACCATGAGCTTCCTCCTGGGCAGCTCATCCTGCCCTGGAATCACAACCCTGTGATCCTGGAGGGAGTGCTGTGGGTCTGGGCTCCACCCTGGGAGCTGAGCAGGCAGCAGGAGGAAAAAAAGGAAGCTTTTCTGATGGCTTTTCTGTTCTAGAAAGCACAGAACTGCAGTGCAAGGTTTGGAGTCACTGCAGGAAATGTGTTAACTCAAATGTTTACCTTAGTTGTATAGATCCTGTCATCCTTCAGCCTCAGCTCTTTCATCTGGAGAAGCCAGGAAGGGAGGGCCTTTCAGAACAGGCTGACTTGCCAACATCTTGAAGTTGAAATTCTCATTTAATTTCTTTGGTCCCAAATATTTCCTCTCCAGCCTCCCCTGGTTGAAACAGGGTAACTGGGGGTAGCAATAGGTAACTCCTGTTTTCCTGTTCCTATTTTCCTGTGTTCCTGAGAACACACAAACAGCAGCACTTCCTCAAGCAGAAATAGCTCAGAGCTGCCCAGGCTTGATCTCCCACTCCATTCCTAGAAAATAACTTCATTTTTTTTTGTTTTTCTTTGCTCTCATCTCACCAAGCTTTGTCATCTCTGCTGTTTTCTGGACTCCTTGGTGCCCTCACACATCACTGCTTATTTTCTGGTGTGAGAGGGGTGTGTAAGACCAGGATCAATCGTGTGATTGATGCTGCCTTATGCTGGGAACACCAGGAAGGATATTGGCTTGTGCTGGGAACCCAGTGGGGTTTGGAATGAGAGCAGCTGCTCCTGAATCCAGGGTTCTGTAGCAAGGAGGATGCTCAGGCAGCTGCAGCCCTACACTGGATATTTAGACAGGAGCTTTTGTCTTTGCAGTGCCTTGGGCTCCCTCTGCTTTCACATAATGAATGATCCAAAGTGCTGTCCATGAGCTACACGAGCTGCTCCTTCTTGCTGCCATCCAAGCAATAAAAATAGTTCATACTTGGTTTCCCAAAACGTTACTGCAAACAAATGAGGATGAAAGAGGCTGCAGAAAAACATACACCAGTCTGTCCAAGCGCTCCAGGGCTCGTGTTTGCAGGGAGGCTGGCTGGGAGGTTAATGGTACGAAAATGAGATTTTAATCTGCTGATAGAATGCAGTACAGCAGTTCTGTTCAGAGAACACAGCTCCTGCCCCCAGTTCATGGTAAACAGCCTAAAGAGGGTTCAATTTGCTGAGATGAAGGGAGGTAAAACCGATACAGAGTCGTCTGTCTCTTGCACCTGTCTCGTTTTACTTTTTTGCACTTCTAACCATTAACTGTTTCCCTAATCTCTGCTAATTACATCCTTAATTGCATTAATATGCATTTTCAAATCTTAGCAGGAGAGCCCAAATTTTACAGTGTTGAAGCAGTGTTTGGAAGAGCTTCCCTGGAGTTGTAGGGCCCCAGAGCACCCCAGGCTCTCCCAGACACAGGGCTGACCTTTGGCTGTGGTGTGGGGGCGAAGTACAGCGGGAGCTTTAGGACCTTGTACTCTCCCCTTGGCCGACACGTTAATCTGTGTAGTGTAATGACTTCTTCAAAGCTTTCCTACTGCTTCCCAGAACAAGCTGCCTGGAAAAGGGACATTGTTAGGTCACTTTGGGGACCAAGCTCGGAATAATGCCTCGATGAGGAAAAACACCCCTAAAATCTCGAGCTCCACGTGTGCAGGGCGAAACTTGAAAGTAAAAATTCCAGATCAGCGAGACTTGTCTGTTGCCACTGATCAGGCAGAGAAAGGCCAAAGTTAATTAAATGTCTTAATTATTTTTCACTGCAGTCCTTGGTAGGAAGTGCTGGCTCTGCTGGTGATCAAGGGAGCTCTGCTCAGAGGAGCTGAGCTTCGACCCAGAGGGTCTGGCCTCTAAGGACAAAGTAACCTGAGAGTGTCCCTTCAACGACAGAGCAGCCAGTTTACCAAACTTAACATTCTTTCTTCTGTCACTGTTGATCTTAGTCTTGCTTGTATAAAGATAACTGAGCATTCATCCTTTCATTAACTGACGCCTTTTCTTTCTTTCCTTTTCAGCAATACTGGAGTAATCGCTTCCTAAACAATTTTGCAGAAATGTAAGGTTGTTTTGTTGCGTGCATGTGTTTTTAGCAACACATCTACCAAAACTTCTGCATGTATCGTGTAAAGATTCTTTGCTTTCCCTAAAAAAAAAAACAAAAACTCATTGTGTTCTCTGTGGAAGAAGTGTGTGGTACCATTAGGACTCCATGATACAGATGTACAAACGTGCAATATAGATTTTTCGAGGCGGAACTCTCTCCAGAGAAGGTTGGTTTCTGTGCTGCATGGAGAAGAGTTGGGTTTTCCTTGAACAAGAATCACGGAGCTGTCAGCCAATCTCCCATATTTCCTGTATGTAAAATGTCAGTTTATACAATGTACAATATCAGATAATGCATGCCTTGGGTTGTAGATGGATCTCTCTGTATTGTATCATCCAAACATCCAACTCCAACAGCTTCTGTACAATGCTCTCCTATTTATAAATCCATGGAAACGATTACAGATGAATGTTAAACCGTAAGCCTCCACTTCATAACTTTGGATTTTTTTTTATCATCTGTGCAAATCAACCTCTTTTGCACTGTAATGTAACTTATTTAAATCTAAGGCAGTAAGACAGATGTTGGTGCAATACAAAATATCGTGATGCATTTATCTAAAAAAGCAACAACGACGTAGCCAGTTCCCACAGCTGCATGTGTTGACCTTTAGAAGTTGTAAATAAGATCAATTGTCTATTGACATGCTGACAGTAAAAGGAGCATCACACCTAGTTTCATTTGTATCAGGTAAATAAATTTATTCTCCAATACATACTCGGCGTGGTATTTGATGCACTTTGTCTCCTGCAGGTCCGTGCTCTTATTTTAATGCCAGGATGCCACTTTTTAGCACCACCACAATCTTCCCTCCTAGAAACTATGCAGATGCAGCTGCTCCTCGGCAGTATTGACCTCCTCGCTGGTGTGATTTCCTCTGTCCAGGGGCTTGTGTGTGTGTTTAAGGGACACTGTCAAGTACTTTGATCACTCAGTTTTTTTAAAATGCTCCATTGTTTGTAAAATCCCTCTGAGAAACGTAAAATAAACAATTCTTTCCCAACTACATCTTTTATTTTATTTTTATTTTTCATTTGCCTTTTTCTATCTTCTAAATTGCCCCAACCTGAAGTAGGTCCTGGTCTCTTCTCCTTCCGTAGGCAAAAGGAAGATGAACCAAATGTGTTTGCTCCAAACCACACCACGAGCATCCTGCTGGGAGTGCTTGGCACTTTGGGCTCTATCCCTTCCCCACAGCGGGGGAGCTCACAGTGCAGGAGTTAGGCAAGGCTAGAGCACCTCAAGGGGAAAAGCTGGCTTTTCCAAGTGCCCTGCAATGCTCTGCTCCAAAGCTCAAACGCTATGTTTTGTTTGGAATAAAGAGGCAACTTGAGGAATGTGTTTTAAATGAGGTGTAATGGCCCTCAGCCCCCGAGAGCAGCACCGTGCTGGCAAACGGCCTTACCCCAACGAGGTGACACGTCTGAGACCCTTCAAACGCCACAGTGGGAGGTTTAAAAATACAGAGGCGGAATTCCATTGTCCAGCAGAAGTCTGGGATGGTGGAGGGTGAGTTAAGGCATCGGGCAGAGCTGCTGTGGCTGCTTCCAACTATGGTAGTGTTGTGTGGGCAGGCTGAGCTCTGCTCTCACCCCTGCCTGGGGCTCCACACTCCTTCCCTGCCGCTGCGGCTCCTCCCGGGGCTGCCCTTGGAGCCTCAGCACGCCCAGAGCTCTGCCAGCACAGCCCTCCCCGCTGGGGCAGCACAGGGCTCCCGTCTGCACTTCCCAGGAACAGCTGGGCTGAGGGATCACAACTGCCCCGGTGGCACCTCTTGTGACAGCCTCAGCCTGGCTGGAATTGGGAAGCAACCAAAGGGACAAAGAGGCTCCCTCGCGGCTGAAGTGTCGTTCAGATCTCGCCACCACATGTACCAACGTGCTCCCGCCTGGGCCATCTTCTGCCCCTTCTCTCAGCCTGTGGAAATTCTTGTCCCCAGCAGGGGTGTAAAGTTCAGGGAGACACCAAGTCATTATTCAGCGAGCAGCTCGAGCTGCTGTCACAGCGAGGTACATTCCAGCACCTCTGCGCTCAGACAGCGCCTCTCTGAGCAAACTGACACCAACTCACACCTGATCTTTAAACGTTCCTTTAAATGATGATCTGCAAGCTAAAGGCAGAGCGAGTCCCCCAAGTGACCCTGAGGCAGCACTCTGGAGCACAGCCATGTGAGCAGAACGTGATGCTCAGCGGGTTGCCAAGGTACTCAGTGCAAGAGTGTGTGGTAAGAGATGCTGAAATCAACAGCTTCATCTTCCCCCTCCTTCTCCTCCTCCTCCTCCTCCTCTCCCTGCAACCCCCGGCTCTAAAGCATCACATGGATGAGCCACTGACAGCAGAGCAAGGAAGCAGCTCCCCATAGATCAGTTATGAGGCATTATGGGCACATTACATCAAACTCTAAATACAGAGGGCAGGAAATAACCCCATTTTTACCTCGAGGTGAATTTGTGTGTGATTAGAGCCCACATCCACCCACAGGAGGGTGGGCGAGAAACGAGAGAAGCCTTGGGGAGAGGAGATGGCAAATTTTCTTCCCCACTGAGCTAGGAAAAAGACACAGGAAAATCCTGGGACAGTAAAAGACAAAGCAGCAATCCCCTTCTGCTCAGTCTGCAGAGCTCTGAGCACCTGAAGAGGTTTTCTAACATATTACATCCCAACAATTTACCCACGTGGAAGTGCAGAGAAGACTTCAGACACCAATTTAGCAGGCTCCACCATTTACCTGATCAGGGCAAGGCCCTGCCCTTCCATTAGACACAGTGGGAACTGAACCTAGAAGAATAATTCCCTTAAAACTGAGTGATGGGGTGATGCCCTTCCTGCTCCCGGAGCGGCCGGCTGGGCAGACTTACTCTGAAAGACTAACAGCATCCAACCTTTCCCAAAACAGAGCTGCTGATGCTCTGATCCCTAATCCTAATGGGATTAAGAGCTCCCTCACCAGCTGCATGGCAAGTCTTTGAAGTCTTCTCCAAGATGTTTCCAGCTGGGTGAAAGCCCTGCTGGCAGCATCCCATCAAGCCTCTCGGTTCCTCTTTTACCCCGTGGAAAGGCTCTGCCCGCTGGGCTGGCACTGGGATTAGACTGGGGTTAGGACTGGGCCATACAGCTCCCTTCACCACACAGCACCTTGGTGTCCTACCACAGAACCCCAGCACCAAGCTGTAAACCCCTCTGCACCTCTTTAAGGCCAGATGATGGATGTTCTTCCTGCCACCCTGTGAAGCCTCTGAATTTACTGCAGGGATGGTAAAATCCCAGTACAAAAGGAGATTGAACCCATCTGTTTCCTCATCCCCCTTGTCAGGCAAGAGCAGCAGCAGCAGCAACAAAAGCAGAAATCAAAGCACAGCACAGGAAGGGTTAAACCTCTCTCACAAAAACTCAAATATTTCCAGAGAGCTGGGTAGAGGGTCCTTAAAACTTCTCAGAGCCCAATATTTCCACCAGGGGAGCAAACACTTGACCTCCAGCTTTATCAAACTGGCTGAGTTTCAGTGTGACATTATCCTCTGCAGAACCAACACCGAAAGGTCAGCGGGAGCCACCTCCTGCTTTCTCACCTATTAAAAGCTCTCCTGGGGAGCTGAGAAAAGGTGACAGCCCTGTCTCCCTACCCTGTCCCTCCTCTTGGCACAGCCACAACCCAGGAGCTGCCCTGGCCAGAGAGAATTTGGGCTAATACAGGAATTACTGCTTTTTTCAGAGTAATGCCAAACTTTCCCATGTTAGTTACACAGACATCAACATTCCAGAATGACAATCAATCCACACAAATCTCCCATCTCGCTTTCACCAGGGACCTCAGCAGGGAAACCAGAAACTGAGGTTACACCACCTCCCCACTCCCACACTGTCCCCTCTGCACCCATCAAGCTTTACAAGGCAAAGCAGCTCCTCAGTCCCAGATCCCAGCTTTACTGGCTTCCCAACAGACAAACATTTATCCCAGGAACCACACGGGCAGCAGCTTCCACAGAGCAGCCCAACGAAGTTGCGTAGCCACAGCCTGCTGTTGCTGCCCTGCTGATGTCATCACACTTCACTTTCCTGGAAAACTGTTTAGTATTCCAAGAGGATGAAGCCAAGTGAGCAGCTTCAACCTATCACAACCTAGCACAGCAAGGAGTAACACAGCATAGCACACGCTCAATGCAAGGAAATAAAGCAGGAATATAAAAATTGGAAGCATTTTTTGACAGTTAAATAGTTCAGGGAAAAGAACTGGCATCGTAACAGCCTTTTCCAGCAAAGCACACGCTGGACAGGCCCTTCTGTGCTGCCAGATCAACCCAAGCTCTTGGATCAACTGCTGAAGTAAGGAGCTCATTTCTGCCAACCCCTGAACTCCCCCAGCCCAGGAGTCCAGCTGGGAGATGTTCCAAATCCCTGATCCCCAGTAGCTGAGCAGTGCTGCTCCTGCTGCCCCTCCAGCCACTGCCACTCAACTGGACTCCTTGTTGCCTGTAAATATTCAAGAAATTAAAACAAGTCCAAGTCTCAGGACATGGGATCTTTTTCCTCCACTTTACCCTCCTGCCAAGGCTCCCAGTGCTCTGCCACACAGCTGAAAAAAGAGCAAAAGAATCTCTCTATAATCAGGAGTAGCAGGAAAGGAAGAAGCCCCTCAACTGGAAGCAAACACTGATATTGGCCAGCAGTCCCCTCTTTATCTCTGCTTCACAATTCTAGAACTCCCAAGACCTGCAAATCAGAAATACTGCTGGCATTTCAGGTGTTATCAGCACATGGCAGAATAAAGTGTGAGTAAATGCATTATTTAGGCAATTTCCAGCCACATCCTGAACTTGTGCTCCTTTTGGGCTCTGCTAAACTCAGCCCTTTAGCCCTTACCCACTGTATGGAAGGAAGTCGGTCCCTTTCCATCACTTCTTCTCTTTTCCTATCACAAAACAGGAAAGAATTAAATTATATTTGTGACTTAAATTCAATGATTTCAAGCAAACTTGGGCACTCTGTCCTTACCCAGACTGGCCTCTCAGACATGCCAACACTGTACAGTCAGAACTGGATGGCAACAGCTTTTTTACCTCACAAACTGTTTTTTCACTTCCATCCTTGCTTTGACAAAGCCTGCACTTCAGTTTTTGGCTTCATGATCTTTTCTTCCAAGGTGCACAGCACGTGACTGAGGGAGGGAATGAGGTCAGCTGCTCATTAAGGGCTACTTGTTCTATTCCCTGAACTAGAACTGCACTGGAGTGTAAAAGATCTCTGCAAAACCAGAGATCAAATTCTAAAATTAGAGGCGCTAATGAAGGCTCATTAATAGGCAAGAATCCCTCTGGAATTCTGAAGTGAGTGCTAAATATATCTATATAATCTCAAATGCACCTTGAAGTTCCTTAGTCCCTCACTGTACAACTATTAGCAAAGACTACACACCAGCTACCTGAGCCCAACCCATCAGATGCTCACCCAGGTTTTATCTGCAGGATCTGACATTTGATTTTCAGTCAGGAGCCAAGTTCTCAGAAAACCAAAGCAGCAAGGACCCAACTCTACTTCGAACAGCCAGCTCAAGGTGTCCTAAGGTGTGCCTGGACTTGTTAAAGCTGCACCCAAACACACTCATCTTGAAGCAGTTTTAGTTTCCTGCCTGTTCTAAGAGCACAGATTATCAGATTATCTAAGAACAAACCACAGACAACTCCATTCTCATCCACAGCAGAGGTCTGCAATACTGCAAAGCTGCAGATGAATCAGATGAATCTTGACTGTGAGGAGAAAAACAAAGCTTTTCTTTTTAAAAAACAAGATGCTTTGAATTTGCTTGTACATATATTATTTCTGCCATGAGACATGTGATGAGCTGAAATCCATTCACTGCATCCCACAGCAATGGTCCAAGGGAAGAACAGGATCAGGCCTCTCATCCACCAAAAAGCCATTAACAAAACGTTTTGCTCTCCCTGAAATTTGGTGGATTTGCTCCATGGAAGAGCAGGAGCAGCTCATGCCCATGCACCTCCCAGCTTTGCTGTTCTTCCCAAATCACCCTCAAACCACCACAATTCAGTTTGATATTTTGGAAAGTTCAGAGCCCACGAAATTCCAGAGAGAACAGGCATCCAGCTGTTTTCTTTTTTTAAATGGATACACAATTAGACTCCTCCTTTGTTAGATGTGACATACCAAAACATTTCCAAAACAGTCTACTCTTTCTGTTTGCATTTTTGATGCAACATCACAGAGGGATGATATTTTACCCTGATCTGCCTTACAAGGGAGAAGCTTCTTTTCCATCTCATGTATTTGTACCAAAGAGCCATTTTTCCTCCAACTGATACTCAAAACTATGTTTTAGCTTTCTAAAAAAAGTCAGTGTGCTCCAGCATACCTGTGGTAACAGAATAAATACAAAAGGAATTAAATTGCCAATATAAAGATAAAAAAAACCCCCATGTTTTGGTAAAGACTAAGGCAATCAGAACAGTAAGAAAAATAAGTAATTCCTCCTCCCACACATCAAGCCCACAGAACTGCAACAGTTTCTAGATTACCCAAAGCAGCTCACCCTTGAAATGCTGAGAATTTGTGCATCAAGTGACTTTGCTTCAAAAGGTGAGGAGAAAACACATGAATTCAAGTATTACCTGACAAACCCAGGAAGTACATAAACATGGAAAGACCAGGACAATATGGCTATTTGCATAATTTAACATTTCTCCAGCAATGCAAGGCAAGAGGGATGGATTCCTTTTATACCATTTTAAATGTCAGTGCTGTATACAGAATGTGAAGTGCTTTGAGTCACTGCTGTAAAAGCTTTTAGGAACATCCTGAAATAAAACTAAACTTCATTTTAAAATAAATGCTCATGTACAGACTTTTAAGTGATTATAGGGTTTAGTAAGGACTGAGAAAGTGACTTTAATTCTCCATCATGGGCTCAACTCTGTACACAGAGTAATCAGTCAGCTACAAAAAACATCCTGCAAGTCCAAGTTGCCTATTGTCCCAAACTTCTCCTGGACAGCACAAGTAATGCCCTGGAAAAAGACAAATTAATTCAACAAACACAGCAAGAGAAAAGTGCTGCTTTCAGTCACATCCAAGCAACCACTCCAGACTTCAACAGGAGCACGAGCCGAAACAGGAGCACACAACCGAGAGCAAGACCCTTCCCACCGAGGAGTACAAACCCCTGTATTTACAACTCCAAGCACACTTAGCCCTGGACAGAATTCAGACACTGTTTTCATCCCAACAGGCTCATTACACACCTCAGATTCTGATGGTTTTAGTTTTTAGCAGGAATTTTTCAGAATGAAAGCTGCCAATATAACCACGGATGCAGTTAGTCCCTTATACTCAATAAATAAGAAGCATCAGGAATCTTCATGGTACTGAGATGTACAGGAGTATTAAATGGTTTCAGTCTATAAAAAAAAAAGTCCTTTGTTACTGCAAAAAAAACATAGTTTCTGTTCTTCTAAGAAGAATGGCCCTAGTGGTGTGTTCAAGTGCCAGAACAAGCAGCAGGTGAGACCTTTATTGCATCCCAAACCACTGCTCTTGATCTGCCCACTGAGCTGCTTCACTGTCACTGCCTTCCAAGTCCCCTTCTTCTCCGCTTCCCTCCATGTCATCCACGTCTTCTTCCTGGGTGGCATCTGTTGGGCTTTCCTCTTTTTCCATCTTCTGCAACCCTTCCAGTGACTTCTGATCGTTTGGATCCAGACTGAAGGAAGGAAGAAAAAGAAAGCATTGTCCTGAAACTTTTTGTCTCTTTATTTGTGGCCTTAGTGTAAAGGAGAGTAACAAACTCTCATCTTGCTGTCTGCACTTCCTGTTTAACTTCATCAAGCAGCTTATTTTAGTAGCTGATGCAACTTCCCCTAAGGGTGACTGTACCACTGAGTATTAAATCTCCATATAAAACAGTTTTGATCCCCAAGAATGCACTTATCTAAACATCCCACTCTTCCAGAAAACTTAGTCACCTCTTCCAACAATACTAATTATAAAGTGGCAGCAAAGCAGTAAAAATTTAAATGACTCTGACTAAATATATTATATGCAAGCAAAAACCAGCTGACCCATTTAAGCTATATAAGTTTACAGTGGACATAATGTGCTGGATTTCAGGCACACTGAAGTCGCTGGAATCAAAACATGGGAATATTTAACATGGTAACATCCCAAAATAACATTTAGGTTATGTTAAGTTTGAATCACACTATTTAAATTTACTGAATAGCTCATTTTTATATAGCACCTTCTGGTCTAAAAGAACAGATTTTAAGGTGCCTGACTATTAATTAATAACTATAAATAATTTCATCCCTTAAACCTTTTGTTAAGGAATCGCAAGCCCAGTGACACGTTTAGCATTAATGCAGTCCCTACATTGTGCACCTCTCAGATCAAAGCCTTAAGACCAACTAATTAACTAAGAGGATGTAATTTGTCACGTTTTTGTTTGTTTTAAGGGAGAGTGATGTAAAGCCATCTCTGATTCTCATTCTAATCAACTAGTGGCTCAACTCTTTACTTAGTCCAGCTGATTATTGGTTCCCAGAAATCCCCTGCAATCCCAGGGTGTGCTTTACCTCAGGGCTATGCTGTACTGGTCCATTGCTTCCTGGTACTCATTGACAGCCACCAGGAAGTCTCCCAGGATCCGGTGCAGCACACAGTCACTCTGATTGGCCAGGGCATTCCTCAGCAGAGCAATTCCATCTTCATACTTCTGCTCTCTACCTGTTCACAGGCAAAACTACAGTTTTAATTAATAGCTGAGATAAACCTATAAAGTCAGAGTGTTCACAGAGTCATCACAACACCAGACTATTTGTCCCTTCAGTGCTGTCAGCAAGGAGGGCAGCAGTGATCTACTTCTTGCAAGATTAACTCTAAACAATGGCCTTTTGTTGCAATACCTGCTACACTCACAATTACACCTGCTTCAAAGTCCAAACATTCTGTTTGCAAATGCTTTAAGAGCTGGTGCGATGTAGTATCGGTTTCTGGATGCAATGAATCCCTGTGATTTTCCCTTCAGGATAGAACTCATAAATCCCTGGGCTGGAACATCACTGCTACATCCTTCACATGTCCGAAGAACACCCTTCCATGTACAAGAGTTATAAATAAATAAACCAACATGGGGGAAAAAGGCACTTACTAAGAAGTTCTGCTTTCTTTACCACAGCTTTAATGTAATCAGGTCTTTGTGTCAGTGCCTTGTCCAGCAGGGTTTTGGCCTTTTCCTGGGTGACGGGGTCCTCCAGACAGACAGTTGCCAGCAGGGTGAGTGTCTGTGCATTTGCTCCCAGGGTTTTGTAGACGTTGTTTGCCATCACCATGGCCTCACGGATGCTGTTGGATGCCAGGTAACACTCGATGAGACCTGGGGACACCAAATGGAAACACTGCAGGTTTTCAGTCAGCTCTGCACTCGTCTCCTCAGTTATTTGCCCAGCTGGCACTTCAGCAAAGAAATACAGCTGCTAGTGAGAAAGGGACTCTGTCCATGTTAACATACCCAGTCCACAGATAACTGATTTCACCACTTTTATTTATGAGCAGGAAAAAAACCCCCAAACTCTAAACTACATCTAATCTAACATTTTTGTCCAATTCCAATACTAAGATATTAATACTTCACCTGGACTCTTCACAACTCACCGAAGCTGCTGTTGAGATCAACAAGATTTAAATATTTAAATATTTAAATAAATATAAGGAAACAAAGCTCCCAGTAGAACTGGCCACACAGTTCACGTCATGATCCAAAACACCCAAGTCTGTTTCTATCCAGTCTAAACAGACCAAAATAATAAAAACCCCAAAAAACCCCTTTGTGAAAATCATTCTGACAAGCCCATACATTCTCTAGTATCTCTTACAGACCTGGTAAGTCCCCTGACTGTGACATCACTGTTACATTGATGAGTGTGATATCTTTAGACAAGATGCTCCCTGGATGTTCTGGAGAGATTCTACTCTCTGGGTATTCCAGACATCCTCCAGTATCTCCCATCTGAGCGCTTTACAGATTTTGGGGTAAGAACAACTGATTTACTGGAAAGCCCGGAGGAGCACCGAACTCGTGGCTGTTCCCTTTGCCTGCCCCGCCCCAGAACCCCAGGGCTGACAGCCCAGCAGCTCCCACGGACCCTCGTAGCAGTCCAGCCTGCAGGGCGCCAGGCGAATGGCCTCGCGGAAGTGGATGATGGCCTCCTGCACGCGGCCCATGTTCCGCAGGGCGGCTCCCTTCAGCAGCAGGGCCTGCACGCTGTTGCTGTTCAGCTGGATGGCTTTGGCTCCCAAGTACAAGGCACGGGAGTAGCGTTTGCTGTAGAAACTGTGACACCTACAGAGAGACGAGAGGGGTTGGAAATACGCAGTGTGTGCGGCGCCTGTGAGCAGGCGGGGAGAGAGGGAAGGAGGGATGGAGGGAAAGGAAGAAAAGGATAAAAAGGGGAAAAGGGGAAAAAAGGAGGAAAAGGAAAAAACAAAGCAAAGACAAAACAGAAAAAAAAGGCAAAGGAAAAAAAACAAAGGGAAAAAGCAAATTAAAAAAAATAAGCAAAGGAAAAAAGGCAAAGGAAAAAGAAACAAAGGGAAAAAGCAAATTAAAAA
>JAWWES010000037.1:10936482-10951786 GCA_035583135.1 Lophotriccus pileatus
GCAAAGAAGAAAAAACAAAGTAAAAATCCCAAAGGAAAAAAAAACACAGAAAGGAAAAAAACCCAAAGAAACTACAAGTAACTGTTGAACTTTTTTCATTTGAAGTTAAGAATGTATGTTCAGAAAAAAACACTCTTCAGGAGTTTAAAAACAAAGCTGTGAATATTGAACTGTCACAGCTATTCATTATATCACTGTTATTGCACCGAAGTGGTAACTCCAATACGTTTAAAGATGCAGAGAAGAACCAAAATAACTATTTATGGGTAAAGTAAGAAAGGAAAGAAACCAACTTACCCAGACACCACCCAGGGTTCTGCATGTTGGTCAGAAATGTTGAAGAGGCGGCAGCCCAAGTTCTCCACATCCTCGAGCCGACCTTCACGGGCCAATAAATAACCATACACATCCATCCCTAAAGAGACATGGCTGAAGATCAACCCTCAAGAAATGGACAATTCATTCACAACGAGCAAAACACCCACCAGAACCAAACCCAAAACTGTGCAATTACCAGTAGTGGTTCAAGACATGCAGTTTCTGAGTGTCAGCTCTGCACTGGTAAAACAATACACAATACTCCGCTGCACGTGGCTGTTTCTCATGAGGGCAACTTTCTTTTAGGATGTTCTCACCTTTTATCAGGTAAGGATCCAGCATTTGTGCTTGTTCAAACTTTAGGATAGAGTTTTTATTATCTCCAGCTCTGAAGTACAGGTCTGCTAAGCTCCCCAGCAAGTCCACGTTATCCCTCAGCAAGGACTTCTTCTCCAATGAGCTTAAAGAGAGACAAATGCCCATCATTTATAAATGTCACTTTCAGTTGCATTATATATGATTAATATATTACTTGATTGCATAATAAACCAAATAAGCTCTTTCCTCTCTTACCAAATGGTGTTTATTGCCCTTGTGTTATCTCCAGTATGCACAAAGGCATATGCCTTGATCCACACAGAAAGCCAGTCCAAGTTGGGAATGCTCTGGATTATGTTGATGGTCATGGAGGCCACTTCTGCTCCTTTCACTGACAGTGAGAGCAAGCCTGTTCAGGACAGTACACACATCAATCTCAGTCACCAAAAACTACTTTTGACACAAATGAATTGCCTGAGGACCAGAAGCTCCATCCCTTGACATGCAGCTAGTTAAAATTTATGTAACATAGGCATTATATACCACATGCAAATGCCAGTTGCCCAGTCCCAAGCATAATTCAAATTATAGCACTGTTCAGCACTGCAGACACCCACCCAGGATGGCATCCAGTGCCAGAGGGCACTGCCTCAGCACTTCTTTGTAGCTCGTCACAGAGGAGCGCTCCTGACCCGCCTTCTTGTAGAGATTGGCCAACATCATATTGATCTACAAACAACAGAAATGTTGGGAGAGTCAAGTGTGAGAACTACAAGATTAAAATTGTGGCTTCTCTGTGAGTACAGAGACAAAAATCTACATTTTTTTGTATATTTGCTCGGAGCACCTTGAAATCTGTGTTTTGCACATAAGAAGTCAAAAGATGAGCAAGTGTTTAGATAGGATGCATCCATTACATCAGCCTCTTCCAGTGGTTCTCTCTGTATCCATGGCAGAATTTGAGAGAATGAGCTTAGGAAGGCAGAGAAAGTCTCCACTCAGCTTCTGAATGAAGCCATGACTGATTAAAAACAGAAATTATCTGAGCTCTGCACAACACCAGGAGCTGGTTTCTGCTGCAACTCTTTCATTTACTGGTGTGGGCGGACAAAAAGTTTGCTTTTCTCAATCTCTTCTTCTTTCTCTGTTCTGTAAATTGGCCTTTGAACAGAACACTCTGACACTGGCTGGAGTCTCAGCCAGGTACACTTTTAGGACAATTTAACATGAAACACAGTTGGCTGACCTGATGTGTTAATCTTTTAAGCCCTTATGACTAACGGAGCCAGCGAGCAAAGACTCCGCAGATTTGGCACTGCAGACCACAGTGGGATCTAAATATTTAACATTATCTAAACTGTGCTGTAAAAGGATTAAAAGATTTTAAAAGATGAGGCACTAGCAAACCTACTTGCCAAAGTCTCCAGCCTTCCAAGGATCTTACACTGTTCCAACTATGCAATAAGTTAATAAAGATGCAAAAAGCATTTAACTTCCTTCCCTTTTTTGAATTCTTTCTAACAGACAGAATACAAAACTGGTCTGATTTTAAAGAAGTGAGTTTAAATAAGCTAATTTAAAATTAGGAAATGTTACCACACAACAAAAGCAAATACCAAGACATAATAGCATTATACCTACAGGTTATATTCGTTTTTGACCAGACACTGACCAAGAACCTGTGACAAAAACCTGCCAGAACTGACCTTTGGGGTCCTCTGTCTGGAAGGAATCCCGTCAAGAATGGCAATGGCATCTTTATCTTGCTTCAGCATCGTGTAACATTCGGCCATTTTGTATTTCACTTCAATTTCTGACGGTAAACACTGAAACAAAAAAGGGAAGATTTAATACAATGTTGGTTTAATCGGGAAAAAAAAAATTTAATAGGATTTCCTCATAAAATATTTATACTATGTTGAAAAATATCCAGTGTAAGTTAGTCAACAATTCAATTTACTGCTCATTCATATTGTTCCTGCCTTCAAATGAAAAGCATGAGCCACACACAGAGAAAAATTTCATGTTCAAGACTATTTTAAGTCTTCCATTAGAAGATAAAACATTTGATGTTATTAAATTAATTAGCCTTTAGTGTCAGGTTTATTTGACAAGGTAAATCCACCACCTAAGGTATTTAAAAGGCATGTAAAGGTGGTGCTCAGGGACGTGGTTTAGTGGTGACCTCGGCAGTGCTGGGATAAGGGATGGACTCAAGGATCTTTTCAATCTCAATAATTCTATGATATTGAGTCAGCAGCACTAATTGTAAGGGGGAACATGATCACTTTACACAGCACATTATCAGTTTTAAATACCTGGCTCTGGGGTGTTGATGTAGCATTCCCAGTGGAAGGTCTTACTTTGGAAGTTTTACTTAAGGCTTTTTTCTGCTGCAAGGCCATGGTGTACTTACTGACAGCATTCCTATATTCCTTGTCATGGAACAGAGAGTCTGCATGATAAACAAGGAGCTGGTACTTCTGAGATGGCGAAAACAGTTCCCTAAAGAAATGCAAACAGAAAGGCCGAGATCAGCTGGCTGCTTAAGAACCAAAACCTCACCGATCCAAAGTATTTGCAGCTTTGGTTTGTCTGACTTCAACTTCCAACTGGGGCTGCTTCCTTACCACCCTGGGAGGGCCCTTGAGTGACAGGTACTAACTCCAAACACAGGGATTATCTCACCAATTTCTTTTATCTGTGAACAAACAGAGGTAACAGCCACTCCTGACACCTCATCAGCAACAACAGCTCAGTGTTTGGCTGCTTGGCCACTGCCCCCATCCTTCCCACAGCAAATCCAATGCCCGCTACACTGGGTCAATTTTCTTTTAGGATTTACTCATCTCTATCTATTACTATTATTATTTTACTGACCTTTTTATTATCCAGCATTTGTGCTCATTCAAATTTTAAGAGTTTTGTTTGAATGGACTCAAGTTTAAAAGGCAACCCAGCTCCTTGTACAACTATCCTGGTCCTAATCTGTGTTCCCACATTTTAGAAACCCCCTTTATAACACTCCCAGTACGTCTGCAGAGGTTTTGAAAGAGTTAAGGTTTTGGAATGGGATTTGGGTTTCAAACAATACTTAAAACAGACCTAATAAGTAAAATGACAGCTGAGAAACAAAGGGGATCTATAGATTCAGGGGAAGAGCCCTGAACTACACAGGGCACCCCTGGAAGGGGGAAATCGATTCTGTTACTCAAAAGATGGAGAGAGACTGTTTACAAGGGCCTGGAGTGACAGGACAAGGGGGAATGGCTTCACACTGACACACATTTAGATTGGATATTAGGAAAAAATCCTTCCCTGTGAGGGTGGGGAGGCCCTGGCACAGGTTGCCCAGAGAAGCTGTGGCTGCCCCATCCCTGGAAGTGTCCAAGGCCAGGTTGGACGGGGCTTGGAGCAACCTGGGAGAGTGGAAGGTGTCCCTGCCCATGGCAGGGGTTGGAACCAGATGATCTTCAAGGTCCTGTCCAAACCATTCTGGGATTCTCTGCCAGGACACCCCAAAGAGACGCTGATGCTGGTACCCGAACAGAGCCGGGCTCCATCCCCGACAGGGACAGGACAGGGATAGGACAGGGATGGGACAGGACCGGGACCCCCCAAATCGCCCCCCCCTCAGCCCCTCAGCGCCCCCTGCCGGCGGGGCACTCACGGGTTGTTGCCGCTCATGGTGAGGAGCAGCCCGCTGAGCAGCCGCACGTTCGAGTGCAGCCCGGCGGCCGCCATCTCGCGCACGTGCTCCACCACGCTCATGCTGCCGGCGGAGCGGGAGGGACGGGAGGGCGGCCGAGCGAAGCACCGAGCGGGACCCCGGCCTCGGAGCCGCCGCCGCCGCCACTCCAAAATGGCGCCACCCAGGGGTCCTCGCGCGCCGCCGCCTCAGGGCGCCCGCAGCGCTGCCTGCGCGGCCCGACAGGCGCGCTGAGGGCAGCCCGGGGGGGAGTGCGAGGACCCTTCCCGGCGGCGTGAGGGGAGAGCGGGGTCGGACATCGGGGATGAGGAGATCCTCTCGCACCCCTTCGGTTCTGCGCCTCCCCTGCTCCCGCAGCCTGCCCCTTGTCCTGAGAACTGCTCTCTGCTCTCTGCTGCAGCCAAAAGCGGGAGCTTTTAGTTTGGACGTGCCACCGCTGCTGTCTGGAGAGGAGTACAGCCCTCAGCAAACAAACACGCCGGGCAGCAAAGTTTCACCGTCACCGGGCTTCAGGTAACACTAAAAGTGTGCTGGTGCTGTGCGGTGACAGACAAGTAATGCCATGAAGGGAAAAAAAATGAACAAACCAAACGTGGATTTGTGTTCTTCCAGAAACCATCTGACTGACAGAACAGACAGTTTTAACCAGTTTGGGTGTGTTTGAATCCAGGAGGGCAGCCACAGACCCTGCTGTGTGGCATCTGCCTGCACTACCATTTGAAGGCACTTTAGCAAGCACAGTGGAGCACAGCTCTGTGAGGACAGACCTGCTAAATAAACAGGTAAATTGCTGAAACTGCAGCTCCTGCATTAATCCTGCTGTTTTCAGTAGGAATTACTCACTTTCTACTGATTAATGTTACCCAATAATCATAAAATCATGGAATAGTTTAGGTTGGAAGAGACCTTGAAAATCATCTGGTTCCAACCCCTGCCATGGGCAGGGACACCTTCCACTATCCCTGGTTGCTCCAAGCCCCATCCAACCTGGCCTTGGACACTTCCAGGGATGGGGGAGCCACACACTCCCAATTCTCTCAGCCTTCCCTCCCAGCAGAGCTGCTCCAGCCCTCTGATAACCTCGGTGCTTCCTCTGGACTCTCTCCAACAGCTCCATGTCCTTCCAGTGCTGGGACCCCAGGGCTGGAGGCAGCTCTGCAGGAGTGGGGGGTGTCTCACCAGAGCAGGTCCTTTCACAAAAAAACCCCACCTCTCTGATTTCCCTGAAAATCGTCCATGAGTCACACAGTAGTTATCACATTAATTACAAGCCAAGTTTAATGAATACAGTGTAAAAATCACTTCATGGACAACACGGCACGAGAGGTCTGTTTGCCCTGGACACTGACACTGACTCCAGCCAGCAGAGCAATGACACAGCTCCCTTGCCCCACAGCAGGCCCATTTCTTCTCTTAAATACCAGTCCTGTTTTAGATGCTGCAGCCGCAATAACAAAGCAGGTTGCATCTGAAACAGCATGTAGAAAATCACTTATTAAGCACCAGCTTAATAATTTTTGCTCACACAACTTTATCTTTTTGCTCTCCCCCCACCCCTTCACCCCTCATTGACAGGTTTGTTTGTTTTCTTTTTTCTTCATAAGCAGTTAGGTCTTCCCTGGTACAAAATGTGTCCAAAACAAAGGCAAAAGACGTGAACATCTCGCTGTGGAAACACTCAAAGTTGCTGCCACTTTGCCTCTTCACTGCCCAGGGCCTGAGAGACTCTTGTTCATGAACTGCCTCTTCACAAAGCAGATCCACCACTGCAAAAGGAAGTACAAGCTCAGAAAATATGCAAAAGTGTTTTCCATGTGATGGATAAAATAGTCACTTTAAAGTATTCAACCTCTGACACATAAAAAGTGTTAAGGCCCCAGTTTTGCACATAGTTTTCCACACTGGTTTCTACTGGAATTTAGGTGAACAAGACAGCAGGAATGGACACAATGAATTAATAATTTAGGACTTCAGGTTAAAGTGGAAAATTCTACTTTCTCTTATTTTAGTTTTATTATATTTTATTCCAATATCATTATAAGCAATAGATGCATCAGGAAGCTATGCCTTTGAAATTAAATTAGCCTAAATAATTTCAATATTAGACACAGTCACATTTGCACATGAAACGTGAACAGTCAGGAGGCAATTCACTCATTGATTAGCTTTTTTGTTTTAATCTGGATAAGAGGCCAAAGCAGCTTCAAATATGCTTCAAAGGATATGCTTCAAAGCACCTCTCAGATCAGAGCTGCCTGGGAAGAGAAACAGCATCTCTCCTGCCTGTGAACTTCCATTTGCAAACCCAGCCAAGAGCAGACGTGCAGCACTTTGAGGAGCTGCACCAGACACACCCTCAGTACTGCCCTGCCTTTTCAAGCCACCCAAATTGGCATTCACTGTCGTGTCACATTAGATTAACTTTATTGATAACTCCCAGCTGCTGTTTCACTGCAAACCCAGCCAAGCTTGGCCAAAGTTGCCACACTTGACCCTCACCCCATTCACACATTGCTGAAAACACTCCCCAAACCTCACGAGCTCCGTGATGGTCCCTCTGAACTCTCACCTTGCTGGGCTTGTCACTCTGAGGATCAAACACTTTCTCACAGAGGCGAAGGCCGGTCTCTTGCCTCAGCTGCTGCAGGTAGGCCCTCATCACCTCTGAAAGCAGCACAGGGAAACCAGGTCAAAGTGGATTTAACAGGGAGGCATCAGATAGCCCTGCTTCAGGAGAGAGTTTCACATCTGCAGGTGCTCGCCAGCTGGCTGAGTTGGTTTGCTCAATTTACAGCAATAATGGGGATTTTAATGATATTTTTACCAGTAAAAAGGATCATCCAAACTGTTTTCTTCTCTCAGTCACCTTTGCTCACTGTTGTGGCCCTCCTATTCTGGCTTGGGCTCCACTACTAGGGTTTAGCTGGGATTATCTGATGCAAAAGGTATTCTTGGACCCTATAAATTTGTTCTGTTGGATCCATGGATCCAGGGGAGTCACTGGGCCCTTGAGGTCAGAAAATCCAGCTTGTGTTGCCTTCACAAGACAGACCACATATTTAGAAAATTCAGTTTTAATGGTAAAATACAGTTAATAAAGTATGAGCCCAAGGAAGCCCTCAGAGGGGCTGGATCAGCCTTACCTTCCTCCTGCTTGTTGGCAGGTTTGGCGTAAATGGCATTAAGTGGAAAGCCAGGCTCCCCAGGGATTGGGAAGTTAGTGATTCCTAGTGTGTACATTTCTTTCTCTCCTTGGCCTTTGGAGTTACACTGGAAGAACCAGGCAAACAGTGGATTAGCAGTTATAAACAAAAGCTGAGGGAGCATTAGACCCAAATATTTTACCCCTCTGTAACACTTAAAAACTCATCAATAAGAGCAACATAAGGTATCCACAGCCTTGGAGTATCTGTGGCTCTGACAGCTGGGTCTGGGGTGACCAGGACTTTTTGTGCCCCTGGGAGGAGAGTATGAGGAAATCCTTTCCTGACTACAGTCCCCAGAACAGACTCTGTTTCCCTCCTGCACAGAAATTCACTTTTCTTACCTTTTGCAGCTTCTTCAGGCACTCAGAAATGTAGAGGGTTACGTAGATCAGTGTTCTGTCAGCCTCGTTCTGCACAAGAGCAAGCACAGAGCCCAGGAACTCTTAGATTAAGGGAGACTTTGTGGAACTGATAAAAAGTCTGAAACAGGAATGGGTTCAAGCCATTTTGGCCTAGTTTTCCCATGAGAGAGGGAGTTGCAATTCAAGAAATCTACCAAACTTTAAAGATTAAGTGGAAGGGGAGATTTTGTGATCTAATAGAATTATTTCCTTGAAAATAAATTTATATTCACAGCACCAATCTTCCAAAGAACTACTACATACACAATATAATAAAAAAGTACCTTAATTTCATAATTTTTGAAGAAAACATTTGCTTTGAAGTAGTAGATGGCTTCGTCTATGATATCAGTGTCCTTAGCTAACAAAAAAGAAATAGAGTTAAACATTGCACTGTTATACCTCATTTGTCATAATTTTTACTCACTGAAATACATAAATAAGCATTATTGCAAAGGCAATACGAAAGTCAGCACTATGTAACAGAGAACATGTGAAACACTGAGGAGCTCACTGTAATATTTAAGATTCCTACTCTTATTAGGAGCTTTAACTTCCTTATTCTCCTTCCCCTGTGCTATCTCACTTCACAAACAGCAGCAATTCAGCAGTTCCTCATTTTTCTACCAGTTGAGTAACTCCTCAGAGTTTTAAGAGCATAAAGGGATCAATTTTTGCAGTGCCCCACCCTGAAGTGCTGCCTGTCCCACTCCTACACTCCTGCCACAGACCAGAGCGAGTTCTCTGTAGCTGCACCCCCACTTCCTCCCACACGGAGGGTTCACAGCATCACATCCTCCTCAAAACCCTCACCTTGCACAGCTTAACCATTTGAGAACTTCTTTCCTCCTCTACAAACTGCAAACCCCTCCATTTCCCACCGCTGACTCCTCTTGGAGCAACCCCTGAGATGAGGAGCTACGTCCAGGCAGGTCTTCAGACATTATTATAAACTTACTTTCCCGAGGTGCTGGGCCCTTGAACTGGCTTCTGATGGGTAACAGTGCCATGTTCCCAACTAACTTGGTGTCCGAGTCCATTAATGTGGAGTGGTAAGCCTAGAACGGGGGAAAGCTGGTTACTGATCCTACTGAAAATAGACATCTCTGTGTCCAATCACATCCCCTGTGTCTCCACAAACAGGAGTCACAGTCTACTTCGTTATGATGCTCCCAGCAATGTTTCCCTGCACAAACACTGTTTTCTAACAAGGCCCAGAGGTTGGTGCCATTCTGGTCAATGCCAGGAGAGCATCAGCACTGGCACCACTTGCAGTGGTGGTGGGAGACAGGATAAAATCCATATGGCTGATCTGCAGGGACAGGTCATCGCCCCAGCTCACTGACCCCATCCTGGGGGCCCTGTGTAGTTCATTGAAAATTAGCTGGTCTTTTAAAAATTATATATTTTATTTCCATGTCTAGCTAATAATAGTAGATAATTATAAATAAAGCCAGGCTTAGCACACTCAAAAACAAAGGCCTTTCTGTGCACTCTAAAACTGGTTTAGGTTAAAAAAAAAAAAAAAGAGATTTCTGCTTATGACAGATTCTTCCTGGAAAACCGATTTCAACTGATAAGATTATTTTGGGGCACTTTCCAAATGTTCCCATCCTGCTGTGCCAGCCCACTGGGAATTCTTCACCTCCTCCCAGCCCAGGTTTTGTGGGGTGCAGAGGAGGATGTGACAAGGTGTAAAAACCAGTTTATTCGACCCAGGCGAAGGTGGTGTGAACAAAGGCAGAGCCAAGTATTGCTCTGATCACCCTCTGCCCCGCTGGCGCCGGGTCCCACCCTGCCGGCTGCGGGTGGATCCCTGCCAGAGGGAGGAAGAGGAAGCAGAAGAGGGCGCTGGCCTTGCAGCAGCCTCCCCTACGAGCCCTTCCCCGCTCTCCGCAGGGCTCCCCGCCGCTGCAGCCCCTCGTTCCCCCCGCTCAGACCCCTCCGCAGAGCCCCTTCCCCGGCCCGCCGTCGCACCCGCCGCTCACCGGCATCTCGAAGGGCAGGAGGCGGCTCGGCGGGGCCGGGCGGGAGGGAGCGGGCGATCGTCCAAGGAGCGAGCACAGAGCTCCCTCCGCCTCCGCTGCAGGAAATGAGGCAGCGGCAGAGGCGGTGCGAGCGCGGAGCCTGCACCGCCCCGGGGCACCGCACCAGGGAGGGACCGAGGGAGGCACCCTTTTCTTTTCCAGGCACGCTGACATCTCAGAGGTGACCTCCAGTCTCGGCGATGTCAGAATCACAAGAGCACATTGGGGATGCTTTGCTCGCAGCTGGTTTTCCCTCCTGCTCCTCCTGGGGATCGCTTGCTCTGGCCTGGTGCAAAGGCAGCTGGCTGCAAGGGGCACTCGGTAGCCCAGGTGTAAGGAAGGACAAAACGGGTCCAAACACGTTGTGTTCACAGGGATACAATATATTCAGGTACACACTCCTATCACTATCAAGCCATAACCTTCCCTCTGACCCAGCATGCTGAATTTGCCCCCTGGTAAATGATTCGTGGCATGAGTCGGGGTGAAAAAATGGGGAGGTTTTGGAAGGTGAGTCAAAGTAATCCAACTGCAGGGCTGGGCTTTTGTCCTTGCAACACGCCACCAGCGTGACTTGGCCCAAGGATGTGCCTGTCTGGAGGTGAGTGAAGTGACCCACGTTGCCCCAGTGTTTGAGTGGTTTAATTCAGTCAGATCAAGTTCTACCACACAGGGATTTTTGGGAGCCCTTTTCCACTAAACATGCAGGATTTGCTGCTCTGTTGAACCTCAGTTCTGGCTGTGCTTTGGAAAAAGCAGATCCTTACTTCAAAAATAAGCACCATATCAATAGTGAACCTTTTATTTAAACAGACATAAGAACAACCCTACTCTTGAATAAAATTACACCTTCCAGACTAGAAATAAGAAACTACAAAGCTCAACTCTGCCAAGCTGCTCTCACCCCAGGGTTAGGTAAGTGCAGTTGCCTCCAAGTATTCACTCCTTGGTTTGGTTCCCATTAAGGGGAATCCTCTCAGTCAGACATCTGCTGACCAAGCTGCTCCTACAGAATGCCATCAATTTCACAAGACCATCACTGAGTTCTCTTTAAGGTGATTTTCTTTATATGTGCTAACGCTGGCCTATGTATTTTATAACACATACACACACAAGAATAAAAAACTGTTTATTAAAATAATTTTGAGGTCATATAACTCACTCTTCACTATAAATATTAGTTATCTTACAGATAAAACATTAAGTGTGTTTGTGTAGGGGTTGGGATTTTTTTTTTTTCATTTTTTTACCACAAAGTATTTTCCTCCCAGTTTGAATGTATTATTTTTTTACTCATCCACACGATCCTGAAAGTATTCATCCACAAGAGCAGATTTATCTTCTTCATATTCCTGCCAAAGAGAAACAGAAAAATGCAAGCCTTATGTATAGGTCATAATCTAGATCCAAGTATTCTGCAGTACAGAAGAGTAAAAAAGTGAATTTAAAAATGGAACAAAAAGCACTGGACTTGTTCCTTAGGTTTTATGAGCTGAATAATGAAACTAGAGAGGCTTGGAACAGAGTTTAACACAGTCTTCTATGATGTATTTTACACAACAGAATTTATTTCTAATCTCTGTCTCATATACAACACGTGGGTTGAACACAGGAATTATCAGGAGAGTTTGAACAGTCAGGCAGGAAGAAAATCATAGTGATCTCAATGGTCCTTTCTGACATTTGAAAGTTAAAAATCTGTTGAAAACCCAAAGCATTACTTTTAAACACAACCCTTTGATCAATGTGCATATGCAAGATGCTATTAAAGAATTCCACTTTTTTAACTGTAAATGAAGATGATTCGGGCATTGCCACCAACAGACTAAAGATGGGCTGCTTTGAACCGTACTGCAACTATAATTTATCAGCAAGGCAAAGAACACATTTCTGTTGTGGATCCTCTTTCAATTTGTTCATCTCCCCACCAGAAGCACCTTACCTTTGGCTCTTTGAACTCCAGATCCTCTCCATACTGGATGGTGCAGTCTATGTGCTGCAGAACGATGTTGATACTTTCCTCGTCAGAGCGATCGAACGGCAGGAATCGAACCATCCCATAGTCATCAATCTGGGGGGAGGAGTCAAACCACAATGCAGTGAGGCAGCTCCCAGTCACAGCACTCTAAGCCACCTCCTTCAACCACACTTGTCTGCACTGCTGAAATACCACTTAAAGCCACGCTGCAAAGCAGTGGCAGTTCCCCACTCAGAACATCTGAATGGGAGATGTTAGAATAGAAAAATAGAAATAGCCAATAGAAAAAGCCACTTCCCAAAGGATTCACAGAAAATGCACTGGCTGCAATCCAAATATCGAGAGTACAGTATCAATAGCATCAAGAAGCTTATGCTAATCTGAAAAAAATAAAGAGCTGAGTTAAAAGAGGCAAAAAGTGATACTGAATGTAAGGATGCCAGTTCAAAAGCAATGTACCTACCAATCCACATATGGATTTAGTCAGCTTTTTAAACCTTTTGCTTTTCAATATATTTGTAGAATCTTCAATCATTGAATACATGTCTGGGTCTAAGTACCTGGGAGAAACAAAGTCATCATTAACACTGAAAGTCTGTCATTTAGAACGATACAAGAGATCCAAGATGATTATTTACAGAAAAATCCAGAGATCAGTACAAACATGGAGCTGTTCTTTTGACTGTGACTAAACTGTAAGCATCCTATTCAGCTGTTTAAAGACTGTGTTTAATATAAACCAAAGCCATCCTGTCCCATTCCAAAAGAGGATGTTTAAATTGTGGGAAACATTAGACTGAATTTTGAGTGAACTTTGCCTCAATATATCACACTACAGAGTAAATAATTTTTTGGAACTTACTTTTCTATTTCCTTCTTGGCTTTCTTGCTCAGCAAATCCATTTTGGTCATGATGTTAATCTGTGGAATCTCCAAAGATATCATTGCACTGAGTGCTGCCAGAATTCCAGAGATAAACTGAAAAGAGAATGAAAAATGATGTATTAAAGTACAGAAAAACACAAACCCAGCACACAGGACACTCAACCCCAGATTAAATCTAGTAATGAACATATGGAACATGGACACAAAGACATATGAGGAGTTGGGATATGAGGAGTTTCCTTGTTGGAAAAGGGAGGTGCCAAGTATCTGGTCTATTTTTGGAGCCTCAAATCTTGATCTGCCACTGGAAAGGGCATTGAGAAAACCCAAACCCTTCCTTTTCCAACAGCTTTCAAATGAGTACCTTAAAAGATTCCACCATGAACTGAGAATCCACGAGGAAGACTCCACAGACACGGAATTCCCACTGCTGGAGCTGCTCCACCAGCTGTTTCATCACTGGCAGGTGTGTGTAGAGCTCGATCTGACCTGGGGCACACTCAGGATATCAGTGGGTAGGAACGGGAAGCAAACCAGGAGTATTTCACAGTTATATATAAACATGGAATCACATTTAATATAAATAAAGATGGGTAAAAAAAGCATCCTCTTTTAGGCAACTCTGACTGGTGAAGTGGAAAAGAAATAAATGGAGTTTTGTCCCTCCCTTGACCTCCAATTAGTGTTATTTGCAGTTCCCACGGTGTCCCCACACCACATGTTGGTACCAAACACCAGTGCAGTCACCCAGAGCAGCCCAGGACAGAGTTCACTCCTGAAACACCTGGAAGTGACTCTGACAATTCTTAATAATGCAAAAAAGAGTGAATTATCACAACCAACTAAACCCAAAGCACTGCAAATTTTATACTATGACATAAAATACCAAACAATGCCAAAACATTGACGTGTTTACCTGGGCAGTCAAACAATATATAATCATCCTCCACGTGCCCCAGGCTCTCCTCCAGCCAGCTGAAGTTGTTGGCAAAGTACTCCATGCAGAACACCAGACCTCCATTGGGGCCAAACCTCAGGGACTCATCCTCCATCACATCGTCCACCTCTATCAGCTCACGGATGTCTGTGACAACAGTGGACACCGGGAATAAACCCTCCACACAGTCCGGGAGGTCAGAGAGCCAGCATTCCACCACTGCAGCACTGGGGGCACGGGGACATTTATTCATGAACTAATACATCTAATACACACATATATGCTAAATACTTCTATGGACAGATCTGAATATGAATGGGAGTCTTCTGAGGGTCCCCGATGGCCCTCTGAGGAACATCCCATTCCCCAGATTTTCCTTTCATGGTCCCGGATCCGCTAACGAATCTCTTCTCTTTGAACGCGTCTCAAGTATGAGGTCAGGTCAAGATGTACTTTTCTTTGCGTAGACACACTTTGTTCTCAAAGCTGTGACATGTGCAGGTAGATATTAATCACTGGCCCAGGTAAATACAGGGATTGAGCACCAGCTGGCACAAGACCATCAGTGCCCGGTGTGGGGAGGCAGCACCGCTACAAGACCACATTAATCTCTGACACAGGCGCTGAGCACTGTCGGGCACAACACCGGGCACTATTCACAGATACGGGACCCAGACGCTATTTGATGCCGGTACCGGCCCCCCTGCGCTCACCTGCCGTCACCGGGTAGCTGAACAGCTCTGCCGCCGGGTCCAGGTTCACCACCTGCACGACGCGGCCCAGCGCCTCGCAGTGCTGCACCATGGTGGCGCAGTACGTGCTCTGCAAGGCACACACGCCGGTCAGGGGCTGCCCGGGGCCTGCCACCCCCCCTACCCCGCCCGCCGTGCCCCCGCCGCTCCCCGCTCACCTTCCCGCTGCCCGCCGGGCCCATCACCAGCTGCGCGTACCGGGGCATGGCGGCGGCACCGGCGGGGAATGGCCGCTGCGTCGCTCCGTAGCCCGGCGGAACACGTGTGTCCCCCTCCCCGCCCCGGTACGGCGGCCCGGCGGGGCCACGCCGTGCCCGCCCCTCTCGCGAGACGGCGGCGCTGGGGCGGGCGCACGTGCGCGCGGGGTGAGGGAGCGGGACCGGGAGCGGGAGCGGGAGCGGGACCCGCCGCGGCCCGACGGGCCTCCGGTACCGCCAGCGCCGCCACCGCGGCCCCCCGCCCCGCCCGGCCCCCGCGCCGCGCCGTCCCGTCCGGAGGGCCGCTCGCAGGGACCCCCCACCCCGGTGCTGGTACCGCAGCATCCTCCCCGCTCGGGTACCCCGGAGCCCGCCGCTCCCTCAGCCCCGGCACCGCCCCGCGCTGCGAGCCCGACCCTCCTCAGGTACCCGCAGTCCCATTTCCTCGGCTGTGCTTCCCCACCCATCCCCTCAGCTCTATCCCCCCCATCCCCTCAGCTCTGCCCCCATCCCCTCGGCTCTATCCCCCCATTCCCGCAGCTCTGCCCTCCTGTTCCCGCAGTTCTGTCCCCCCAT
>JAWWES010000037.1:10951886-10982027 GCA_035583135.1 Lophotriccus pileatus
GACCTGCCTTCACTTTTGCCCCATAACCCCCCAGCACCCTCCCTGCCCCCCCCATTTGGGGTCTCCATGGATACCGCAGGATCCTTCCCCTCGCTGTGAGCATCTCCTGCCTCTCCTTGCCCGCCTACCCCAAACCTTCTGGAGCCCTGGCATTTTCCCTCAGCATTCTTCACTGCCCAGCACAGCTTGTCCTGGCTCCGAGGCTCCCTCACAAGTCCTGTTTGGTCCCAAGGCCCTGGGGGATTTCTTGTGTATTCCAAACCCTTTCCTTCGTCACTCCTGTTTTCTAAGCCCCTGGACTGAAAACCTGTGTGTGCAAACCAGCGTTAAGTCCATCAGTGGCCTGAGTTTGGCTTGCTTGTTTTGTGGTGTTTGAGGCTTTTTGCCAGTGTCCTTGGATTGCAATTCTTCAGGCATGGATTTAAATGACCCCTTTTCTTTGCTAGCAACTAAGAGGTCCCTCCCCTGCTCCCCAGTGCCCCCGCTGTTCGTATGCCACTGATTTAACGTGATAACTCACATTGTGCTTAATCCAGTAATTCCCTGTGGGTTCCCTAAAAGTCTTCCTCCATTTGTACTGCATTTTGTGGCAGCAATGTGCTAGAATTCCGTACTGCTTGCTGTCTTTTGAAGCCATTTCCCCCATATATTTTTTTTCCCATTATGATTTGACGCCTGTTTTCTCTGGGGTTCATCAGTCTCGGGGATTCTTGCTGAGCTGGCAGGGGTGGCACTAACTCAAACCCAGAACCTGGGTCCCGATTCTGCCTTTCTGTGACCCCCCCCAGGGCGTGTGACATGGCCACGGATGTCGCCGAGCCCGTGGTGCCCGACTGCCGAGGGGACGGGAGGAGCGGAGCCAGGTCAGACGCCGACTACCCCCTCCGGGTCCTCTACTGCGGAGGCAAGTGCTGGAAGGGCAGGTGCCCGTGATCCCTACATGGATGGGCTGTTTGTGAGGGCAGAGAGAAAGAGAGAGTCTCGCTTGGTCAGATTTTATTGAGAAGCTGGGCCGTGGTCATCCCGACCTTTCCGATTGTCCTTCTGAAACACCTTTGTTGTGTTCTTTATCCCAAGCGTTTTTGGTGAAATGCAGGGATCTTCCCACCCCTGAGAGACAGAGGACTGACAGCTCTCTGGGTGTGAAAGGAGTGGGAGCTCAGATCTCTTTCTGCAGAAAGGCAGTGAAGCACAGAAAAGGCCTCTGAGCTTTAGCATGACAATAAAAAATGGAATACATGGGAGTAATTGCACTGTGTGTAGAATTATTCTTTACTCATTACCTTTGTAGTTATGTGGGTGAAATTTAAAGGGAAGTAAACAGCTTTCATGTGTTTTTTTAGGTAGGTTTGTCATTTTGCTTTGGGTTTGAATACAGTTGTAGGGGATTGGGAGATAGTCCCTGTTGTGTGTGAAAGTCTGCACGTTGGTTTGGGTGGTTGTGGGGCCAAGTCCCTCTTGGGGGCTTTGGCAGCTCTTGGAAAAAGCAAAGTTGACCAAACCATGTGGTATTTTACTGGGTGTATCTACACCAGTAGATACCGTGTATCTACATCGGTAGAACTGATGTTTCTTTCTGTAACTTCTCCCAAAGCTTTAGGCATCTCCATCCCTCGCCGACTCTTGCTGTGGTGGTTTAATCCTTATGCAAGAGCGTGTGAGCACAGGTCTAATGAGAGAGGAATTAAAATGTGGAGTGGCATCAACACAGTAGTGGTTTTGAGCCAGTGTGGGATTATAACCAGAAGTTCTGATGTAAGCAGGGCTAAGAGTTGGACTCGATAATCCTTGTGGGTCCTTCCAGCTCAGAATGTTCTCTGATTCTTTCATTTGGAATTTAACACAGGCTGTAAGTGGAGAACTTATTTTTGTAATCTGTTCTTTTTTTTTCCCCCCTTCTTTCTTCAGTCTGTTCGTTGCCCACAGAGGTGAGTTAATTATTTTGTTGTCTGATTTTTTTTTTCCTTTCTGTCCTGTGATTCCTGACTATGGTGATTCTTCCTGATATTTTCTGTCTTTTCTTAATTGTGCTCCAGCCAGTGTCATCCTTAGGATAACATGAGGCTTCGTATGTGCTAATATTTGTATTCAGTCATATTAAGGAGAAATGGCTGAGCTGAATAGCAAATATATTTTGGTGCATTTGTGGTGTATTTTGTCTTTCCTCCACTAACAACATCCTTGTGATTTTTCTCTAGTACTGTGAATACATGCCTGATGTGACTAAATGCAGACAATGGTTAGAAAAGAATTTCCCAGATGAGTTTGCAAAACTTACAGTAGGTAAGAGTCTTGTCTGTTTTCCAACTGATCTGTGCCCTCAGATATATTCAGAAATCTTTGAGCTTGTCCAGTCCTCATCTCTTCCCTTTTCCTGCTGTATCATGTGGAAGTTAATACTTTTCTTAGGAGTCTACCGTGCTTTTGGATGCTGTGAAATATGTTTGATTGGAATTTCAGTATAAACATTAGCATTTATTTAATTTGCATAAGTATGTAATGAAGGTGTAACACGTATCAGTCAAGGGGCTGCTGCATTTCAGCAGAGTTCCCTGATTTAGCAAAATGCCGTTGTACCATCCTGTTCCTGCAAGGCTGTGAGTGTCTGACCACTAATTTTGTTCTTTTTTCCCCTCACTCCTTTCTGATGCATTTAAGAAAATTCACCTAAACAAGAAGCTGGGGTTGGAGAAGGCCAAGGAAATGTGGGAGGAGAAGAAGAAGAAAAGAAGAAGCAAAAGAGAGGCAAGGTCTAAATAGTTGATTGTGGTACTGATTTATAAGCAGTTCGTGTCATCCCTTTCCCACCTGCTGGTCTGGACCAGGGCACGAATTCCTTGGATTTTGGTTGTGAGCTGTGCTGTGACAGCAGATAGTGAATATCTTTTTCTCATGGAGGCAGCAGTTGGTGTGATGATCTGTGCTGATGGAAACGTTGGAGAGCAGGGATAGGCAGAGCCAGGGAAAGGAAACCTGTGTCCTGTCTCTCATTGTTCCTGTCATGGCTATCACACTTACTCAGGGAGCAGTTCTTCCCAGCTAAAATCAGCTGGCTTTCCTCCCGGAATACTCATTCCTGCCCTGTTTAGCAGCAGTTTATAGGTTGTTTGCAGAGTAGAACAAAGACTGCTTTCCTCCATTAATACCTCATGACTCTGCTTTTGCCTTTGGTCCTTCCCCCTCTCTGGATTCACGGAACAGGATTTGGTTCTATGCTTTTAAATCTGTTACCTGTGTCTCCACTAAGAGCTACATCTCTTCCCAGCAATACCAATGAAAAACGTTTTCAAAACTCAGCTTTGGAAGATAAAAAAAAATTATATGAAACTACTTAAACGGACTTTTATCTTCTATCATTGGAGTTCTTGCTGTTTAATTAATTAACATACTTTCCATCATAAATCAGAGTGCTGGAATTCTTATTAATAGGTGTTTACCTGTGCAGTGCCAGTTGTGTCTAGTGCTTCAGAAATTATGGTTAATACCGAGTTAGATTCACATTTTAAGCCACACATCACTGCAGAGGTTTTATTTTTGTGTCTTGGTAACCAGTTTTGTTTGCCTTGTCAGTAGTCAGTGTCTAGTGACAACAGTAATTTATGTTCTGGAGCTTGGATGCTTTTCCCAGAGAATTTCAGGACGTTTTCTTTCAGCATTAATTTATTGTGTGTGGTGGTACGATTAGTGTTCAGTCTGGGTTTTGTTTCTGGAATAACAGTGTTTAAAATATTTAGGGGTTTTCTCGTAGTATCTAAAGTTTCATGAAAACTTACAGTCTGGTGTTGAGTATGATGGCTTAAGATTGAGTGCAAAGAGAGAGGGTGAGGCAAAACAAGCCTGAACTTACAAAGACACTGCAGGAATTTGCTGAGGCAATTTTAAGACAGAAATTTACTGCCTTTAAAATTGTCAGGTATCAGTTTATAATAATATAGACTTGAAAGTGCTGTGTGTTAGGAAAAGAAATAGTCACAGGGCTTAGTTTGCTTGTTCTAAATTCTTTAGGTTTTCATGCTGAGGAGGCTCAGGAACATCAGACTTTGGTTACCCTGGAGTAACTTGATGACTGTACACAAAGTCAGCCGAGATCTTAATCTTCCTTGAAGAATCCTAATTAGCGGAATGTAACTTTTCCATGCTTTGCTCGGGCTAATAAATGCCCCACATGTGAAGTGTTCCCACAGGTTGGCCCAAGAAACAGCCAGTAGGAAGGATGATGTTCCATCATGTGCAGTTTTGCCTCGTTTCAGAGGTGTGGGGTTTGCTGCTGGTTCATGTATCAGGGCCTGGTTCATTCTGGGGTCGTGCTTGGGTGTCCAGAATTTCGTCTGCTGTGGAGCCTGGCTCGTGGCCCCCATAAATGAACCTCAGACACAGACCCTGGTGATGTTAAACTCGTGGAAAAACATTAAAATAACAATTTGTTCCCCAGACTACAAACCAAAGAACAATTCCTGAATGAGCATTTAAATGTAGACCAAGCACAGAGATGGTAAAGCACGGGGAAAAGCCCTTTTTTGCTAATTGTAGTGGGGTTCTGCTGTACTTGAATGCACATTTGACATGTATATATTATTACTGCTCTTAATATTGAGCTTTGGTGACATGGGATCTTTCTTAAATAATAATAAACCCGAGACAACGTGCAAAATACCTTTTTTTTACCAACACAGTTGGGGAGATAACAATTTCTTCGTTTATAGGGATTAAATCTGACCTTATGTGCTTTTTTTCTTTGAAGTGTGTCATCATTTAACTAATCATGTAACCTTATGGTGTCTTTTAAAGGTGGAAGGGGTCAGATAAAACAGAAAAAGAAGACTGTACCACAGAAAGTTACGATAGCTAAAATTCCCAGAGCAAAGAAAAAATATGTCACAAGAGTGTGTGGCCTGGCAACGTTTGGTGAGTTGACTTTAACCCTGCCTTTAACCTCACGATATGTCTTCTGGTTGTATTCCACTGGGTGACCTGCTTCTATCTGTGTGAGGTGAAAGTCCCAAGGTACTGTTAGCAGTTCCAAAGGTACACTGACTTCCCTCAGGGATAAGTTATTCAAGTCCTTATTTCCTGTGTTTTTTCAAGTAGGTCTGCGGGTTTTTGGAAACAGGGCTTCACTTGTTAGACTTCAGACTAGTCTGTTGTTTTTAATTATGAAGATGTTTATTTTCAAAAAAAAAGGTATTTTTTCCATCCACCCTTTAAATATATTATTGGCAGTTAAATTCTTGTGAATTTAACTGTTCTTCAGGCTGTTTAAGTAAGGCTTGAACTGCCTTTCTAATCAGACAGTCAAATGATTACCAGCTTAATGCTCTCCTGCATAGCTTTGGTTCAGCTGCAAACAACCACTTGGTGTTTGTAACAACATCTTACTTCACACACTGATCAGAAATTCTGTTAAAAAAGGTAAGTTTAAACCTTTTTTGCATTAACAAGCCATTTCTGTATTGCCTCCATGAGGATATCATCCGATCTCTTGAGGGATCAGTAATACCTGGATCTAAACTGGGTATCTTTGTGCTGGAAGCCAGTCTCAAAAAGCGTTGGGGCATGTTTCTGGAAAGAACACCTCTATGGAAAAACTTGTTCAATAACCACAGGAGTTGTTCAGAAGGGGAGGTGTTTTTTAAACATTTCTGCACATGCTTTTCTGGTGAGTGTGTGCAGCACAGGCCCACGGGAACAGAACATGTAGAGGACATTCAGCAGTTTTTACCTTGGAGTCAGATGTTTGGGGTGTAAACAACAGACTTTGCTTTCAATGGAAACCGTAGCAAAGCTTCAGCTGTGAGCTGCCACTGCTTTTTCAACAGTTAAAACGAGGTTTTGGCTTTGAACTTGAGAAAATACTTTACTGCCAGTGACTGTACTTAAGTTGTCCGTTTTTCCCTCAACAGAAATCGATCTTAAGGAAGCACAAAGGTTCTTTGCTCAGAAATTTTCCTGCGGTGCCTCAGTAACGGGAGAAGATGAAATCATCATTCAGGGGGATTTTACAGATGACATTATTGATGTAATCCAGGAGAAGTGGCCCGAGGTAATAAACCCTTCCTTCTGTTGGGACTCTACTTTCCCTCAGTAACCTGTGACTTTCTGATGATTTTGGAAAAGGGTTTCATCTTTGGCAGCACAGATTGTTGCACAAAAATAGAAGAGCAGTTGTTGCATTCCCACCCTGCAGTGAGGGAGGCATGTCACAGAGTCCAGCTGTGGCTTCTGTTTGACCATTTCTTAACAATGAATGTCTGAGTATTCTTACACTGCCATCCTATTTTTCAACACCTCTTAAAATATTGCAGAATTTAAACAAACAAACAAACAAACCCAAGCCCTACACACTTGTGCATCAGAAGAAAAACTAATTTGGGGTTGGACCAAAATTGATGGTTGAGAGCTGTAATTTTAAATGCTTTCTCTGACTCTCCCTTGTCCTGGTATTTCCCGAGTGGAATTCTTTCTGAAATAACTCCATAGGGCTGTCTTTATTCCAAGCCCTTTAGGCTCAGCTGTGTCCTATGAGCACGTGTCACTCACACAGAATTTACAGCAGGGAATCCAGGAAGGTGTGTTTAGTTGTGTCACACTTCATTACATTTACAGGGGTGAATATTAAATGAGGCATGTAAGAAGAAAACTACATTTACTTTGCTGTGTTTTGCTTTTTTTTCCCCCTAGGTGGATGATGACAGCATCGAAGACCTTGGAGAAGTCAAGAAGTGAAAGATTACCTTTATTTAATTAAATGGTTATAAATGATATAGCCAAAGTGAGGCTTCTAAATCCATTTGCTCTGCAGTGAAACTGTGGAGAACCCACACCCTTGGCATTTTCACTGTTCTGTATAGGCTGCTTGTTTATTTTTTTCTTTTTCTGTTGTGTTGTTGAAACAGAATAAAAGCCTAAAGAATTAACTTAGAGGGTGCCAGAGTCTTGCTCCAAGAGGGAGGTTTCAGTACCTTGCTCTGAAGAATGCGATGCTTATGCTAAAATATAACAGAAACAGCGACCAAGTTTCCAAGGATTAATTAAGAGAGAAATGGTATCTTAGAATCCTGCCTAAGCAAAAATAGCTCGTTCTGTTCTAGTAAAGATAGCAGAGAGGTCAACCTAGTAGTCATAGACTAAGATAGGATGAGCATCCAGGGAGATAAAAGAGTAATGAGTCAGGGGGGTTTTGCAAGCCCCAGAAAACTAGGTCAGTGAACAAAGAAAGTTGAAAAGTTCAGCCGAAGAAGAAGAGTAAGAAGACACCCCCTGAGGCTGAAGAAACCAGAAAGACCACCAGAACAAACCTCTGAAAGATGACTCCACCCCAGACTCCGCCCGTTATGAATATTATGATTAGATGTTGCAATTGTATGAACATGCATGTGAAGATGTCGTAACCTCTCATAGAAATGTATATAAACATGAATTTTTCACTGGATCTTCAGAGCTTCGGTGTCCAGGAAGCTCTCCCACGTTGCAATAAATACCCTTTGCTGTTTAAAGGCTGCAATTCTGTCTCTAAACAGTTTCACTGCGCCTTTTCTTGGCATCATTATTTGCCAAAGTTAAATCGGGGTTCTACCATGAAGTAGATTTAAATAAAATTCCTGTGCCTCACTGAGTACAGTTTCTGGGGTTTTTTACATGTACTTTCCTTGAGCTATCTTACAGGAAAAGAAGAATTGAAGTCATTAAAGGTTTGCTTTTCATCTGCTGTCCTTTCTGCTGAGCTTAACCGAGTAAGGCACGTGGCTGACGTACAGACACTTGTGCCTCGGGCTTACCTGCAGAGAGTTTTAGAAATCAGAATGGAACAAATCTTCAGGTTTGTTAACACTGAAGGACAGTGAGTCCTGAAGTCAGGCAGTTTTGTTGTGGGTCGCTGCCAAGAGAATTATTTATTCTAGTAAGTGGAAACACTGAGGAATATGCAAATATGACGTGAAAGTTTAGCTGTTTTCATAATTCCAAACCATCTCCTAACCCTGCTGGGCTTCTGGGGGAGGCAATTGCAGTGGCTTTATGCTTTTAGTGTGCTGCTGGTTCAAAAATGGTAGCAATGAACAAATGAACAAATTAATAGTGAGCATATTCCAGGGGCTGTGTTAGCAGGTGAGGGGGTTCCAGCTGCACAGTCTGCTCTCTGTACTCCCACAAACAGCCTCAAGCATCAATTTGGTGCTTTTTTATTTCACTGCTCCATTTAATAACAATAAGTGCTCCCTGCTGGCGCAGTCCTGGAAGTGACATGCTCCTGCCACTGTGAGTTGAAAAGCGAGGGGCTGAAGTATCACACGCCCTGTTCTCCACACGTAAAATTTGTTTTTTTCAGTGATCTTTGTTCATAAACCTTTGGTTTAGTTGGGAAAGGTGTATCTCCAGAGATAACTATATCTCTGCAGTAGGGAATGGTGTATCTCCAGAAAACGATCTCTGTAGTGGTCCCATTCAACTCTTAGAATTGTTTTCTTAGCTAAAATGTGGAGTTTGCTGTTTGTCTGCTTAGTTTTGGGGAGCCCTGCTCGGAACTAGCTTGCCTCCAAAAACGGCAGGCACTGGGATTGCAGAAGGCAGTGCTGTCTGTCCCCAGAGCAGGACTGGGTGCTTGGCTAGGGAGTTCCAGAAGGTTTTATTTAGAGCTTGATTACTGTGATGAACTGTAACGTTCTGAAACTGCTTTAATGCTATGAAAATAATTGGTCCTCAAAGCGTTCTAGAAATTTTTTTTAAGTGATTTGCCAATGATTGGGCTAATTTTCCCTCTGCATGCAAAGAAGTAAAGTGGTATTCTGCACTTCATCTGACTGTCTTAAACCAAGACATGCAGGGTAGTCACCTCCAGGCCGTACCATCCCTCTGGGTTCTTGCTCTTAGCCTTGCCTTATTAACAACGTTATTAATTACCGCGTTTTTCCAGCAGCCACAGTCTCCCCCACCCCGCGGGCGGGTCCCGGGACTCGAACACGCGTCCGGAGACTCGAACCCGCGACCCCTGGGTCTCGAACCCGCGGCCCCAGACTCGAACCCGCGGCCCCGAGGGGAGGAGCTTCCGCCAACGGCGGCCGGCGGCGGTGGGTCGGGGGCGGCGGGGGGCAACGGGGGGCGCGGGGCTGAGGGCACGGGAACCCCCCCGGGATCGGGAGGGGCCGTCCCAGCCGTGCGGGACAGCGCGGGGGCCCCGCAGACCGCCCCGGGGAGGGAGGGCGGCCCGCCCGGCGCGGTGGTGCCGCAGGGCCCCTCTCAGGCCCGGGCGAGGCCTCGGGGCCGCCCCCCCCGCCAGCTCGGTCCGCGCTCAACGAACGGCGCTTGTCCCCCCTCAGGTCCCCAGCCTCGGGGGTGCTGGGCTCTGCAGCCTCCATGGTGGACGTGGCAGCCCCGAACAGGTCCCGGTGTCCGCGAATGCCTGGCGGCGCTCTGGCCCCCGGTCCCCCATGAGTTCATCGCTGACGCGCTCTTCTTCGTCCCAGGTAAAGCACGAAAGGGCCGTTCACAACCCGCTCTATTTCTGGCAGGGAGTTACTCATTGTGCTGCCGACGGCTTGAGTCGTGGACCACAGGTGGTACCGCTTTGTGCTGCGGAGGGTTTCAAGCCAAGGGCCGCGACTGTGAGGAACTTTTTGGAATGGTTTCTATTTATAACGTGAACGCATTTCAACTTAAAACCCTCGAGTTTATTATCAGAGAACTCGTCGCTTGCCTGTGTTGAAATGCATTCCGCATCTCACCTTTTACAGGCACTTATCCCGGATCATGAGAACAGCATCATTAAGAAACAGAGACAAGAACTCCAGCTTTTAATTGCAGAACTGAAAGAGCGTGACAGGGAGCTCAATGACATGGTTGCTGTGCATCAGAGACACATCCAGGCCTGGGAAGGTGATCGCCACAAAATACTGACTTTAGCAGAGCGATGCAGCTTATTGACCAGTAAGTGTTGTGAATATGAAGAGTAAGATTTTAGTCTTTTAGGTACATTCAGGTGCTTTGACCCCTGACAATGACAACTTTGCATCATTTAAACCCTTCAGCCTTTAAATTGTGTTGTCTCTTTCCAAGATCTAAACTTCCACCATGGTACTGGAGTGATCTGCTCTTGGAGGGGGTGTGATGATCAGAAGGCTCTTCCTCGTTTGAATGTTCAAATTGCTCCTTGTGAATTCTTTAAAAAATAATCTGATTAAACAAATGTGGGGGAGAGAGAACAATTTGCGTCGTGCTGGTGTGCTGCAGAGCCCTGTGCCCCGAGGTTATGCTCTGACATCACCCACAAACCACCCAGAGAAACACCTGGCAGCTCTGAGCAGTTGTTTACTTCTGAATCACATGATTTTAAAACAACTGCACTGAATTATTTCCAAGATTTAAAAAAAAAAAAAAAAAGTATTTCTGAGATTTAAAAAATTGCGTGACAGTCTCTGAGCTGTTTTCTCACAGACAACCTTGTCTCCCTCCTTCTCAGGTGAGCTGAACGACAAAAATGCAGTTATAAAATCACTGACCAAAAGGCTGAAGTTCTTGGAATCTCAGCAGAGTGACAGTAAGGCAACACTTGAAGATACACAGCAGAAGTTTAAAGAGCTGACTCAAAAAGTAACAGATTCATCTGTTCACTGCCAGGCTCTGGAGGTAGGGGTTGAATAATGATCTGTGCATGTACAGGATGCCAGTGGCATTTGGGAATTTCACTGGTGAATAAATAATTCACATTAGGGCTCCTGAGTTGCATTTGTCTTTTAGTACAGTAATGTGAGACAAAGTACAGGTCTGATTTGTTGGGTGAAAAGAAAGGGTGAGGAGAAAAACTTTTCTAGGCTAAAATGTGGAGTTTGCTGTTTGTCTGCTTAGTTTTGGGGAGCCCTGCTCAGAACCAGCTTGCCTCCAAAAACGGCAGGCACTGGGATTGCAGAAGGCTGGACTGGGTGCTTGGCTAGGGAGTTCCAGAAGGTTTTATTTAGAGCTTGATTACTGTGATGAACTGTAATGTTCTGAAACTGCTTTAAGGCTATGAAAATAATTGGTCCTCAAAGCGTTCTAGAATTTTTTTAAGTGATTTTCAGTGATTGTATGATTGGGCTAATTTTTCCTCTGCATGCAATGAAGTCAAGCAGTATTTTTATCAAGCATTTTATCTGTCTAATTGAACTAAGAAATGCAGGGTATTAAGACCCTTGATCACAAGCAAAGTGGGGAACAATTTTTACTCCAGCCTTCTTTCCTGCAGCTTGCTCAGGATCCCACATTGCCACTCACAGTGTTCAAATAATGTGATTTGCTGGAAAAAATACTGACTTTGAATCACTGAAGCAGTAGCTGACACTTATTTCTGTTCTCTAGGAGAAAAATCAGGATCTCCACTGCTCAGTTTTGGAGCTGGCAGTTAAAACAGGCCAACTGCAAGCAAGGGAACAGGAGCTCCTCACTATGCTTAGGCTGAAGGTAACATCTGTCCTCTCGTGGGCATGAATGTGGTCACTCTGCAGGGCAGTTGTTGGTGACTGTGCCACAGGGCTTCTGTCTCTCTTGATCTCACTCATGTTTAAATCTTAGGCTTGTTTGAGAAGGGAAAAGTGGTCAACAAACAACAAACTGGTTTATTTTCATAAACAAGCCCATTTCCAGGCTTTGATTTTGGTTTTTGTTCCTCAAGAGCTCAGAAGAAAGTCTGTGAAGTCGCTGTGACTACTGCAGTGGGATGCACTGTTGGTTTGTCAAAATCCATCCATAATATAAAAAATCAGGAACACGTTCTGTTTCCCATTTCAGGACAATGCTTTACTTGAAACAACTGATCACATTAATGAGTTTACGTGCAAATTGAAAAAGCTGGAAAACGCACTGCGTGCAGCGAAGTCAGAGGATTTCTGTCTCAACAGAGAGCAGAAGGAGCTCAGACTGACACTGAAAGAGCTCATGCATCAGACAAATAAGCTGAAAGGTAAATGTTTGTTCTGAGCTCCTAATTTAGTGTAGACCAGCACGGTACCCTTTCATTCTGGGAAATACTGCACTTTGTTTTGTAGATGTCCTCTCTGAAAAGATGGAGGAGAACAGCAAGCAGCACGAAGAAATCCTTCACCTGAAACACGAGAATGGCTGCTTGAAGAACGAGCTGGCACTGGCAGGTAAGGGTGGGCAGTTGGCTTTTCATGCCTTAGCTTTCAACAGCTCAGGGACTCCTAGACAGCAATTCACTAATATGTGTGAAGGAGGCAGCTTCTTATCCACCTTCCTTGCAGTTTAATAAAAGAATATCCCTTGTGTGCCATTCTTGTGTGAAAGCAATATCTGGGGCTTCTGCAGGGACAGTTTATAGAATCTTGTGAAAGCACAAAGTTCACCAAAGTGATTACGTGTGGAGGAATAAATGGCTCAGAGTGTACTCTCCTGAAAACTTTTGAGACTTTCATGTCTCCTCTTTTCCCCCTTTCCTTTCTGAAAACGTTAAATAAGTCAGGCAGTGAGTCACATTATTGCTGCTGGTAAAACAGGTGCTGAGGAAAAGTTGAAGGAAAATATTTGATTGCTTAGTTGTCTTGTGGGTTTTTGTGCTCTTTTTAATTTGAGGGGGAAACAGATCCCGTTGATCTTAAGAAAATGCTCTTGATTTGGTTCAGTAGCACCTTCTACTGCTACACAGCATTAGCAAAAGCACTTGCTTTGTGTCTGCTCACTTTTAAGTAATTCAGAAATTGTCTGTGCTTTGAAACAGTGGAGAAAGCCGAGAGGAAGGATGAACTTTATCAGTTTGCCAAGTCTAAACAGGCGCGGATTGAAAAGGAGTTATCCAGTTTGCGACAGGTACAGCCCTGAGTGTGTTCCTGCTCTCAGGTCGTAAAAGCATTTTCAGGAACATCAGACCTGCGTGGAACAGTATGAAAAAGTTAGATCTGGCTATTATTAATTAAGGAAAACAATCAAATTTTCTGTTTCTGCCGTGCTGGGGTGGCTGTGCAATGTTGATTTATTGGGGTTAAACTGGGCAGCCCGTGGTGCCAGGCTGGGGAAGGCACGTGAAGGGCAGCAGGACTGGGGTGTGAACACCTGCCCAAGGTGAACTCAGCAGCCTGAGGGACATGGTGTGCCAGCAGATCAAGAGAGACTTGAACCCTGTGTGTTCTGCTCTCGGCTGAGGTTCTCAAGGCACGTTCCATTTTTTTTTAATTGCAAATAATTGGTAGGTATGTTATCTTCTGCATTAGCTTCACAAAAAAAATCCCCTGCAGTGAAAGCAAAATCCCTGATCACTTGTAATTCTGTAACATTGAATAATGTAATAACAACATGTATTAAATACCAGGTAACAGTAATGATATTGTATTCGTGGTTCCATCTTAGAAGAGCACTAAATTCTTCATTAGAAATCCTGGTTTTTGCTGCAAAATGTTATTTTCCTAATACGTGCAGAGGTGTCCTCTTAGATTTGGAAGTCTTTGACAATAGTTTGACTATGGGTATTGGTTTATAAGAACAACTGAGGATGTTTTTTGGAAGACAGGCAATGTTCCTGCAGCCCAGACTTTTACTAATGCCCATCCCTGTCTTTACCAGGTCTATGTAAAACAGCAGAGTGACTTACAGTTCCTTCATGGCAACTCAGAGAGCCCTCAGGCCTCAAGGCAAAGGCATGAAAAGATGGGAAGCAGGAGGTAAAGTAATTTTATTTTTTTTTAATAGAGAGACTTCACTGTTCAAACACAACTCACATCCTCCCAGAGGTGTGCGCTGGGTCAGGATGGCTTTGCTGGACTCAACCACAAACATCCAGTGAAGTTCTCAAATACCTTGTTTTTTACTGGGTCAGGAGACACCATAAACAGCAGTCACAGACTGAAGTGTTGTGTCAGGCCAGACAGCTCATGATTTTTTAGAAAATGAAATAAGTCTGGTGGTAGGGGTGTTAATCTGGCTTGCTCCTGCTTTTGTTTAAAAAGCAAAGTTTATTTCAGGAAGTAAACCTTAAATTAGGGAAGTGGTGCACACCCTGGAGGTTCAGACAGAATCACCACACTGTATAAAACGTGAGGGAACTCTCAGACTGATTTTGGAAAGTAACAGCCAAATCTGGGCAGAGTTCTGTCGGGTTTTGGCTGCCTGTTGGCATTGGAGCTCCCACAGGGCCGTGGCAGCAGCCTGTGTCAGTGTAGAGCTTTGGGAGTGCAGTGGTGGGTGCTCTTTACCTGCAGTGTTTCTGACTTGTTTTTATCGTGCCGTTGTAGCACAGGGGTGACATTCTCTGCCTCTGAAAGCCACAGCAAGACACACATGGGTAGGACTGAGGGCAGCCACACGATGTACAAGGAGTGGGGAACTGCACCATTTCCAGAAAGTAGGGTAAAAGCCACCCTTGAGATGTGTGGAGTAGATAATAGACAGTTACTGAATGCATCAGACTTGGAGGAAACTACCTCAGCCTTCTTAAAGCCGTGTCGAAAAGTTGTGAAAGGCTTGGCTGTCCCCGCGGAAGAAGGAGAAAAGCAGGATATTGCATCAAGCTTTGATGAGCTAGACAGTGAAATATTTCATGAAGCAAACAGCACAAGACCGTTGGGAAACAGGGAAATTGGTGACAAGGGAGTGGAAAGAAGAGACCAACGAACCTTTGAGACATCCATTCCTTCGTACGAGCGTTGGGTTAACATCCGATCTCGTGCAGATTTGCAAAGCACGTTGATCCAGAACGGCGCCGTGGCTGACAAGGCTGGTAAGAAAAACAGAACCTGGGAAGAGAGACCCGGAGCTCAGTTTGGCCAAAAAAGGACTCCTGCGATCCGCAGGTCGGAGTCTGACTCCTGCCTTGGGAACTCCAGCGCGAGCGGAAGCTCCCGGTGGAAGCCGCTGTCAGATCAGGAGTGGCTGGAGATTTTCAAACCCATAGAAAGAGATGGAAGCGTGTGCAGTGGCAAAGATTGCAGCTGTTTGGATTCTACACAGTAGATGGAATGTGCCAGCTCCTAAAGGCTATGAGCTTTTTACATTTCAGAGATTGGTATGAGCTGTAGTTATGTAGAAGCTTGGGTGTATAAGCTCTCAAGTGATGTTTGAAGTAACTGTTGTTTAAAAATTGGTCTACCAACTTGAAAAGCAGCGAATTTAAAATAAAAATAGCTCTTAAAGTATCATGATTCTATTTTTATGCATTTGTGTTTTTTCCTCTTCTCTTATCCCCGAGAGCTGCGTGGGCAAGAGAAGCTGCAACACCACAGAACTTGCCAAATAAACTAATTGAGAAAAACACAGATTTTTAAAATCTCATGATGCTGCTTGTAACTCTGGGGGGTGAAATACGTTCTGCCCAGAGCTTTGCAGTGGCGTTTCTGTGAGGCAAGAAACAGACCCAGGTTTTGTGTGATGCTTTAGTGACTGGGTTATTTCTGTGAGAAATCACACCGTGGCTGGGCACGAATCTAGGCCAGGCTCTGAGCACAGGCTGCTGCCTCACTCAGGGCAAGAAACGAGATGGCAGGATTGAAAGGACAGCAATCTGTCCACTCTCCAGTTCGTGGGACTCTATCCCTGTGTTTATGCTGGGGGAGGAAAAGGACACGTGGGGGATTAGCAGAAGGAGGTTCCTAATGCTCAGAAATGTCGGAAAAAGGCTCAGGTGTCTCAGTGGTGTTGGAAAGTACCCGAGATAAAAATGCTGCTTCGCAATTACAGGAGTGGCTTTATGCCTGCACAAGCAAAGACTGGGACTTGCTGTGGATTTGTTGTCTTGCTTCCTTTATCTCCTTTCAAAAAACTGATTTCCCAGCTCTATTATAGAAGGATTTCTGAAGTTTTACAGAGATTTTGTAGCTGCCTTTTAGCCAGAGGAGAATCTTTCCAGCTGGTAGTTTGACAAGCACAGTAAATGAACAGCTGTTTAAACCTGCTGTGAATGTTTGCCAGCAAGTCTGCCCTACATCCAACCAGATTAATGTTATGGAACAGGGAGATCTGATGTATGGATGCTTTCAGTCCATGTGGCTTTTAAAACACAAGTATCATAGAAATCGCTGCTGCAGTGAGACAGACCTGCTCAGAGACAAGGTGAATGGGCAGCCACTGAAAAAGAATGCTGTCCTGGCACATTCCCCCAGGGCTTAGCTGAGCCTCATGTGTGGTGTGGGCTCTCCCTCTGGTTTCCACTGTCTCTAAATCATTCAAAAGACTCCACTCCCCTTACATCTACCCTGACCTTTCTTATCTACTGCCCCAGCAGCACCAGCGACACCACTGCCAGCCCTCCAAATCCCTTCTGAGGCTGGATAATGAAAACTGCTTTCACTTTTTGTCTTGTCCTATTTGTCTTGTCCTTAAGTGAATTTTGGGGGAAAAGGAACAAACTCAACCCAGGCAGTGCTTATAGAGCAGAGATCCCTCAGTGAGGGGGGGCTGTGCTGCCCTTCTGGGATTTGCTGCTGAGCTATCCAGTTTTCTTGATGCCCACACTTGGTCCTGGGGCCCTGCTAATTGGAGATGGATTGACTCAGTGCAAATCCCACACTGTCTGCTCTCCAACCTCTGCTGACTTGGATTTGCCAGGGAATAAATCCTCGCCCTGCAAATGGGAGGAAGGCTGGAGTATTGCTTCTGAGGAGGGATTAATGGCAGAGACCAAACACAACATCCCTCCTGGGACTTGAATCTGGATCCTCCAGTTTCCCACTGCTGGTTTCGTAGTGCTGATGATGTAGTTTGTGTTAGGGAAGGGTGCTGGCACCTCCCTGTCAGCCCAGCAAATATTTTTGACATGAGTTCCTGAATTCTGGAACAGCCAACAAGAAGGCTATTAAATGCCTTCCCCAACAGCAAGGGGGGTTGTGAAATCCCAGGGTGCAGGAATGGTTTCTGTGTACTCTGACTCGGTGACTTCATTTATGTTGGACCAACATTTGCTGCCTTTGGATTTTTATCTCAATTCTCATTTTAAAGGTGGAGCATCAGCAGGTACTTGTTCAGTCTGGACTAAGCCACCCATTCTTGAGCCACCTCTCTGTCTCCAAATCAAACCTGTTTCCCCCCTCCCTCCCGAGCTGTGTGTTCTCCAAAACCAGCTGTGCCCACCACATCTCCTCCCGTCCCTGTTCCAGCTGCTGCAGCTTGTTCCCCCACGTCTCCACAGAACCTTTCCTTGTCAGAAGCACAGAAACATGAGCTTTTCTCCCTTAAAAGAGAGCCTGTTGTATCCCAGTGTTTTACTGGAGTGAAGTGGGACGCAGCAGACACTTTGTGAGCTGGCCACTCTCATGAGGGCTTTTTCCTAGATTGAATGTCATTCAAAAATACACCTATTTGTAAGAGTCTTGCCAGGTAAGGAATGCACTGTTACACCAAAATAAGTATCTAAAGAATATTTAATTAAATGTTATCAATTCAAAGGTAGTATTTTCTCTAAAGTACACATCCTTTTAAATTATTTACTGATCCAGACTGTGCTGCTGTTGTGTTCAGAAGTGTGATTGATATGGTTTGCTCCTGAATTTCAAAACAAATAAAGTAAAGCCTCTTTGGGAAAGCTCTCCTGTGATCTCTGAGGAGAGATGAGGGCTGTGAAAGACTGAAATTCCCTTGAAAGGTACACCCACAACCATTCCTTTGCCTAATGGTTGATTAAAACCAAAAGGGGACTTGGGTATGAGAGGAGTAGCAGAGTATTGGGAGGAACAAGCACTGCCTTTTGTGTGCTCTTTGCAAGGTTAAATACACACTCAAGCACATGGTCATGTAGCTGATTGGAACTGTTTGAATGTCAAACCATCGTCCTGAGGGGATGAAAGTGATCTGAGGAAGCTGTTAAACACAGGAACACCGGGAGGAACAGGGTAATCCCCAATGGTTTTCTTGGCTCAGGGCCCACGGTTATTTATGTTGTCCCGTGATTTTCCCTTAAAAGTTCAAAAAGGATGGTGATTCTGTTTCTGCTAATGTCTTTTTTTTTTTTTTTTTAACAGTGAGGAAAACACGAGTGCGAGTTTCTACCACTTGGATTCTCCCCGTTTGACACCCTCCCAGGACAGCAACACGTCTCAGAGATCTGTGGAACTCTCTGGTCAAGACTCCCCTCTGCACATCAGTGACCTGGCAGTGACTCAGCCACCAAACAGATGCTGCAGTGCTGCCATGGACACGGTCAGTATCTTATTGCAGAATGCCCTTGGTTGATTTTAAGGGGAATTATGACCACAAATGTCTCCCCAAGTGGAGGAACCAGGGATTCCAATGATGAGAGAGCAGGCTTTAAGGCAAAGGTGGCAAAATGCTTTTTCAGAATAACCCCTCGTTGTCTCAATGTGTCTTGGACAGCATGAGGATAAATGAGTTTTAAAAATACATATGTAAGCTTTTGGAATGAAAAGCTTTAGGAGAATGGATGCTGACTAACAGGTAATTCCACTGAGTATCTGAGTACTTGTGGCCACAGTTATCAGAAGCCACTGGACACTGTTTCTTTCCTGTTCTGCCTGGTCTTCCCACTTTCTCATGCCTTTATTCTCCCCTTTATCCCTGCAGTGGTGTGTGCTCTGTACAAATGCATATGAAGATCTGCCACAAAACTGGCACTAGGAAAGAGCTCTGTGTTTATTAGAAACACCAGTTACTAACAGGGCCTGTCACACTGCAGTACTTTGAACTGAAACATTTCAAGGTTAAAACACCGATCCCGGTGTGTTATAACCCTTTGAAATATTCCATGTTGGTAACTTTGTCTCTCTCTCTGTCTCCTCCAGGGCACTGGTTCCGTGCTGATGAAGCTGCAGCAAGCTGTGGCCGAGTCTGGACAGATGATTGCTCGTCTGAACCTCAGTCTTCTCCCCCAGAGCCCTCACCTTATTCCAAACAGCAGCCACATGGATATAGCATAGATATAGCATCCCAGGACTAGGTTGAGGTGCTCAGGAATACTGATTGGGAACATCCTATCCCTCATGCTTGACTTGCACTCCGTTAGCAAAGCACGAGGGGGATCTTGTTTATAAAGAGACAAATCCTGCCTGCCTTAGCTGCAAGGACCTGAATTTTTTATAGGGTTCTTTTAGAGGATCCTCAAGGTCGTGGCAGGATTTGACTTTTGCATGTGTCTAAACAGATGGAAGGAAGAAGTCATTTTGGGGCAAGCTGTAGGAGGCCTAGAAAAAAAGTGAACCCTGGTTCTTTCTCACTTGAAGCACTTGAGATGATTTCTCAGGCTCAGTGCACACTCACCACTCTGCTGCCCCAGAGGCTTACAGTCAGAACTGCTTATTATTGTGTTCATGGAAAGGAGGGCAGTACAGGGAATAGGTGTTATATAGGATAGTTTGGGGTATGAATTTAAACCAGACACGCAGCTTAAAGAGATTTAGGGGGGTTTTGGGTTAATCATTTTAGTTCCTTCATTGCAGGGTCAGAGAATATACTCAGTGGTCAAAGAAAAAGCTTGTATGTGGCTGTGTGGCAGTTTATTTTATGAGCATAAGCAGTGATAGGGAGTTCCTGTTGGATATGTGGGCAGGAGGAGTAATTGCTGAAGGAGTCACTTGCTTGTTTTCATAAATATCCATAAGAATTTCTACCTTGTTTGACAAGGACATTGTACCATTTGTCACTAGAAATGAGTCCACTCGTGCTGAGATACATCCCAGAGGGAGGATTTAGGCTCTTGGATTTAGAGCAGGCTGCTTTCTCCCCCCACATCACCTCCCTCTGAGAATGCTGGACTCCTTTTAGCCTCAGATGAACTTGACCAGAACAACGTTGCTGTAAGTAACAGACAAAGCAATTTTTATAACATTCAGAGCCATAAACCCTTCGCTGTGCTGGGACTGAGTGAGTGAGTGTAAAGGTTGTTGTGCCAGCGTTTGCTTGAACTGAAAGGAGATTTTGTTCGGCAGCTCCTCTGCAGGATTTCATTCAGCAGGGAAGACAGCAGCAGTTTAGTCTTTTGCAAATCCATGTAGGAGGATTCCTGAAAAGCTCCCTACAACACAGGGCTTGCTTGTGGCTCCTGCCCAGCCCCATCAGCTGTCTGGCTCCTGCTGACTGGTTGGCACGTCAGAGCTCGGCCGCTCCGGCTGTCCATGGCTCTGCTTTAGAGCCTGAGCCTGCATTTTGGAGTTTGGAAACTGGCTTCTCGTTCAGAACTGGGCCTTCAGGGGACAGGACATAAAGCAGGCTCGTGGGTACTGGGGGAGCAGATCCTGAGCCACATCTGTGGAACTTTGATCTACTTTCAGAGCAGTTCTGGGTAAAAACTCGTCAAGCGTGTTTCAGTTAATCTATGCAGGCCCAACTAATCTGTGCTTAAAACCAGGCTTACCTGAGGCTGTTTTAAACTGAGCTTTAATATGTAATAAATACCTTAGAATTTAATCAGTAAGAATTTGTATGGCTTGGATTCTGTGCCCTGCTTGGGGGAGGGAGGGAATTTAGAATGCCAGCATGAAACTGGTACTTCTGGAATTTTTATTCTCTGAGTCCTTTGATTTCCAGGTAGGGTTTTTGCATTACAATATAGACAGCAGAACTTGCAACTCTGCACAAAAGCCAGTTATCTGCAGCAGAAGAAAGAGATGCTAAGTTTCCTTCTTATCTCTATGATGTTCCATGGGCATGAAGGTGTTTTCAGCTTGATCTTTATTTGTTTGCTTCCCTTTTTATAAGTGCATCTGCAATATTAATACACATTATGGATTTCTGAGGTGAGCCTGGCACAGGATTCTAAGTGCACTTCCAGTAAAACTCTTGTGAGTGCTGTAACAGCAAACAGTTATTAAGGCAGCAAATAATTCCTTTAGTCAAATACTTAAACTTTCCTCGAGCGTGGTCCTCGTCCTCTGGGCAGTCAGATCTCCCAGCTCCATTTCCCAGTACCTGCAGGCTGTTTATTGTAGTTAAAACCCTTCTGTGTGTTACAGATAACAGGATCAAGGATGTGAACATTGTTGAATGAGAGACCGGGAAGTGTTTTCCAGGGCCAAGGCCAAGGGCTGTTTTAGGATATTGTTCCTGGGCTCAGAGCCCCAAGAGTAGAATGTATTGAATAGAGCAGTTTCAGAATATCCCAAGCAGCCTTGCCCACAGCAGATTGTTTTTTCTTTTGGAATCAGGAAATTTCTCACTCTCTGATTATTTGTTCCCCTGATGTGGATTGGATGCTTGCAATAGGCACCACATTGTCTGGTTCTGAGGACAAAAGAGTAACCAGATATGGTTAAAATCCTGAACACCACTTGAAACTGAATAAGAACCAGCAACAATGAGGAGAAAAACTGGCAAAAAAAAAAAAAAGGTATCTTCCAGTGCTGACACAACCAAGCTCCGGCCTGCAGGGGGAGGGTATCACAGAGCCAGCTGGGTTGTGAGGCTTTGTGGCTTTCTGGGTTTCTCATATGGATCAGCCTTGATCCAACAGGGAACTGGTGCCCAGTTCCCCCTCAGATATTCCAACTGCAGTCCCTGAGCTGTGTCTCCCCTGTGGAGCCAAACCCTCTGTGCCCTGGGGAGTGGGAGTGCTTTGTAGCACCCTCACGTTCTGCTGTTCCTGCATTAAGCCTGGAGACACTGAGTCTTCTCCCAAAATCCATCGTGTCTGAGGAGTGCAGCTAATGGGGCACTGGGAGGAGGTGGATGCTGAGTAGCTGGAATGCTGAAATGCTCCTGTGCAGAGCTGCTCTTTTCCTAAAAAGAGCCCTGTGGTAAAAGCAGGCGGAGGTTTTATAGGTCGATGCCGACACTGTGAGCTGCATCCTGAAACCACTGATGTTCAAAAGTTTCAGGAGCAAATCCCCAAAAGTGCTGAGCCCTGTGCTGAGGCAGCAGAGTGGGGAGTGTGTGCTGAGCCTACAGAAATAATCCCATTTGCTTCAAGTGAGAAAGAGCCAGCGGAACAAACGCACCCACAATCCACTGTACATCCATGACAAGAGTTAGTGACTCTGCAAGTCCCTGCCTAGCACACAATTCCCATTTTCCTTGTGTGTTAAAAGGCACTGAATCGCTGTGATCAGATCAATCCCAAGCAGAGCTGTTGGCAGGTCCAGAAATAACAACATTTGTGCAGCTTCATACACAGAAGTGACTGAGTTGGTTTTGGTTGTGTTTGTTGGGGTTTAAAATTGCTTTGAAACCGTTTGAGGGTAGATGCACTGACAAACATCGGGGTAATTTCCTCTCTGGCTGCCAGGGATTGAGCCATTCTCAGTCAGTTGTTTTGTCTTTAGAGAGAGAGTGGGTGGGGGAGAGTAGAAGAACTGAGGAAAGCAGTGAGTAAAGGGCTATATTCGGTTTTGGACAACACAGCATGTGCCACTGCTCCTAAATGGTGACTCAGGGGCTGGCCAGGGGCACAAAGATCACTCCTTTTCACGAAGCAAACTGGAAAGGTTTTATCCCCAAACACCCCCTTGGTGCCCCTGAGACTTGTCTTTCTGTCAAGTGCTTTTACCTTTCTCCTGTTTATATTTTTACTCTGTGTTCTCATTCTGTTTACAGTGGAAAAACGTGTGTAGTAAATTGACGTACATGTGGTTGCTTTATATATTTTATACATTTTAAGGGAAATTTTCCTGCCTTTTTAATAAAAATCTTTTAAATTTCTGTAGTAGATTAAGAAGTTTCTAACACAGAACTGATTCTGAGGACTGAAGACCAACCCAGCAGTTACAGTGGAAAGTTACCTCATTTTCTGAGGTTCTCTGAGTGTTTGAAAGACCCACAAGTGGTGAAAAGATGTGACTCTGCGGGAATGTATTTTATCTTGAAATAAAACACAGAATGATGCCAAGATTAACAAAGCTATTTTTATAGCTGAGAGCTCAGGTTAAACACTGGCTTGTTTTTTAAGATTCTGAAGTGTGTAATTGTTACAACATAGGAACTATTTTTTTTTTAAATCTTTTTATTTTTTTTATGGTGCCTCAGAAATATTTATAGAGTATGACACAGCCAAGTGTGCTTTTTCTTTCTCTTGTTAGCATATTGTTTTTGTTCTGGACTTCTTGCCTTGTGGAGAGAGATGAATAATGTTTATAGGAAGTTCCCAATTAGCGTTGTAAGCAGGAACTGGGAAATGAATTGAAATGGGAGAGCTGTCACCCACAACATGGGCAGAACAACTCTTTCACACTCAGGAGCTGGTTCTTCCAGCAAAAGTTTATAGGATCAGGAGTGTATGGTCTCTGTTTGCACTGTGGAGCAGCAGCCAAGCATCAGGTGACCTTTTTTTTTAGCATTTCACCTGGTTTTATCTTTGCCTGTTGGGCAAGGCACATTCTGTTATCACAACTTGAACTTATTTTTTAACTAAAAGATCGAATAAGATAATACAGGTGATACTTTGCTGTGTCTTTTTTTTTTCCTGTTTAACACACTGTCCAGCACATTTAGGGCTTAATTCCTGATGGTTCTGAGCATGGACACGAGCTGGCTGCTCGGTCCTGTGCAGGTTGGGAGCAGTTGGGGACACCTGTGCCAAGTCCCCAGAGCTGTGCCAGTGTTTTTCCTGCGTGGGGGCAGCCAAGGGTGGGAGTGTCTGGCTGCATCCACTGCCACCAATTAATTGCAGTGCAACACAACACTCCATGGACTCCCCTTCTTAACTCTTTCATGTAATTTTCTTCTTTCTCTGTAATTACCCTGATGACAGCCTTTCCTTCAGGTACTAATTGCCCCCAAATTAGTTGACCAGTTTTGATCAGAGCTGCTGCCGGAGACAAGCTCCAGCTGCTCCATCTTTTTTCCAGTTTCCACAAGCTTTTATAGTGCATTTATTCCTCTACCTGCACAGAACCTTTCCAGGCTCCATACTCGGAATCTCCTGCTGTGGCTATGACAAAAATTCCCCCTAAAAAGCCACTGATAACAATACCATGCTGGTCACTCTGAAGCTGCCCAACAGCTTTACAGAGAAATTGATGCAACTTCCAAGCGGGAGCCGTGGTCTCTGGTTTAAATGTGTTTGAGTTTACTGGATGAATTCTGAGTTTAAACCCCTTGTGAGTTTAAAATGCCCCACTGATGGCTTTAAAATCAGTACAGAAAATTGAGCTCACGCCGTGCAACAAGGATCTGCAGAGCTCTAGGATTTTGTGTTGGGGCTGCCCTGGTTTGGAAATGGAAATGGAATGGAAAGGGAATGTCGGGGTTAATTTATTCAGCACTAACTGACTTACAAGCCAACTGCATTATTGACCACACTCTGAGGCTCGTATGGAAACACTTCAAACCCGGTGCCTTATTTCTGGAAGCAGCTCAAATACTCCAGGGAGCCCTTTGCTATTGTATCCTCGGACCGAATTATTATTAAAGACAACAAAGCTTCTGTTCAGCCGCGGCCTTTCCGCAGGGTGGATGCGCGCTCTGCTCGCGACTTTCCTAAAGGGAAGAAGGTGGCGATGGAGCTCCGGGGTCCTTAACGAGCCCTCCGTGTGTGTGCGCGGGTGTATTGGGCGAGGGGAGGAGATGGTTAATGGGGATGGGAAGGGATTGTCGCGCGGGGCCGTCCCCGCCGTGTCTGGTGTTCCCTGAGCTGGGGGATCGTCTCGGTGGCCGCGGGGGCGGTGGGGACGTGTCCCCTGCCCGTGTCCCCTGCCCGTGTCCCCTGCCCGTGTCCCCGCCGTGTCCCCGCCGTGTCCCCGCCGTGGCCGCGGGTCGCCCCTGCCCGCGGCTGGGCTGCAGTTCCGGGCGCGGCCGCCGGGGGCGCCCCCGTGCGCGGCGCAGTGCGCGGCCGGGAGGGGCGGGGCGGGCCGGGGGAGCGGCGCCGGTCGCTGCCGCCCGGAGAGCGGGACCGGGCGCGGGGACGGAGCCGGGAGCGCCGAGCCCCGGAGCCCCGCCATGAACAGCATCAAGAGCGTGCCGGCGCGGGTGCTGAACCGCCGCGGCGGGCACAGCCTGGAGGCGGAGCGGGAGCAGTTCGACAAGAACCAGGCAAGGGCGGCGGAAGGGGGGTGGCGCGGCCCCGGGACCGGCTGCGGGCACGGTCCTAGTCCTAGTCCTGGTCTTAGTCCTGGTCTTAGTCCTGGTCTTAGTCCTGGTCCTGGTCCTGGTCCTGGTCCTGGGACATTTCGCGGGGCATCGCCTTGGGGCGCGCTGAGCTTGGGGGCTTCCCGGGCGATGTTATGGGATGGGGGTCGCGGCTCCCCGTCCCTCTGTCCTCCGCGGGTTCCCCCGGTGGGGCGGCGCGGCCGCCGTCCCTCTGTCCGTCCCCGTGTCCGCCCGTCGGTCCGTGCCCGGTGCCGGCGCTCCCCCACCCCCACCCACGCCGCCGCTTCCTCCCTCCGCGGCCGCGGGACCGTCCCGCGTGGGCACCGCGGCCCGTCTCGCCGCCCCCGCCCCGGTCCCGCGGCCCGGCCCCGCCGTGCGCCCCCGCCCCGGAGGGCAGCGGGGCCCTGGGCAGCCGGAGCGTCCCCCCCGCACCCCCCGGGCCTTATCGCAGGTAAACACGGCCCGGAGCACGCGGGGAAAGTTTTACGGTGTCGGCCGAGTCGCGGGCTCAGCAGCATCCCGGGGCTCCCCCCCGCGCCCACCGGCCCGGGAATGGGCGTCTCCGCATCCCTGACGGTCCCGGTCCTGCCCGCAACGATACCGGGGGGTGTTTAGCACCGCGAGTGGATTTCCCTCAGCCCCCCAGACTCTGGGTCACCCGTGGGGTCTCCCCGCGGGGATCGCGGTGTAGTGTGAACGCACGGAGGGTGGCTGAGCTAAAACAAAGGCCAAATGTGGTTGTGCCCTGTCGTGTCCGGCTTGGCCGGACTGTCCGTAGCCCTGTGGCTCCCGCAGGGTGGGCGATGCTCAGGCACCGGTGGGGCCGGCATATGGTGGGAAGGGAATCACTCCAACAGCGTGGGCAGGGATGGACAGAGGGATGGACAGAGCGATGGGCTCGCTGCTGTCCCCGCAAAAATAACAGTGCCCTCTGCACGCATCCTCTGACCCCTCTGGTTTTGCAGGAGGTGCATTCATCGCAGGTGTTTTCCCCTTTGCCCCTTTGCTTTGCTGGTCCTTCCCTGACCCCTGGGCTGGTTTGGCCCAGGAGGGCGCCGGCGAAGACAGGTGGGAATTCCAGGCCTCACGGGGTCACGGTGGGTAGGAAATGGAGCTTGCTGGGTTTGGGGAGCAACACGAGCAAACCGGCAATTCCGGTTCCCTCTGGACACGTCTCCTTCAATCGCCCCACTGGGCACCGCTGATAGAGAATCGCTGCCCCGTGCACCGAAGGGCTGCACGTGTCCCTCCTCGCACCCGCCCTTCCAGGGCATTTCGGGCTTTTCAGTGGGACCTGTGCACAGTTCCAGCTTGGCTCAGTCCCGGGGGTGCTGTGGGCAGAGCTGTGCACAGGGCAGAGAGGTTTTAGCTCTGTGACCCCAAGCTCGCTGACCTGACAGTCACATTCACCACCCAGAACTGACCCTTTTTTTTCCAGCAACCGCTGAAAAACTGTTCTAAAGGAGCTTTATCCTGGTGTGGTTTCCTGGTAGTGGTGCTTCAGTGAGAGCAGAACTGTTCCAGTATCAGTACATGGGTATTGATCTGCCTTTTAGCTCTAATTATAGCAGCTGTGGAATTGGTCACAGGTCACTTCTGTATCATGGAGATATCGGTGGCGCATCCCCTCCAGAATTCCTTACCATCCTGGAGAAGGATGCTGCAGAAATCCAGAGCCCCATCACCTTTCCCCCTGCGAGGGCTGGAGTGATGCCTGTGGGTACAGACGGGGGTTGCTGACCCTGCTGTGATCCCCCCAACCCCCCCAGGTGCTCGTGGGTGATGTGCAGGTCTCCTGCTTTCCCTGTAAGTGCTTTTCCAGGTCTTGTGCTGGGTTGATTCAGATGTCCCCCTTGGAGCAGCCTCGTGTGGGAAGTAGGAAGCCACCATCCCACTCGGCAGCCTGGCAGGAGGCAAAACTTGCCAGTTTTTGCTTTTCTGAAACAGAAAAGTTAAAAATCCAGTGAGCTCCCAAGCCTCCAGGATTACGTTGTCTGTGACTGCCGAGTGGCGCTTCCTTGGTGTAATTTGGGAAGGAGCAGTGTTAGGAAGGGAAACCCGGAGCAGCCGTTTCCAGTTCAGGTGTTCCGACAGCCCTCGTGCCGCCTGGCCAGGGAGACTTCCAGCTCAACATCCTGCTGCCAGGAAAATCCCTCCCTGCCATGGGACCCACCTGCCGGGTGGGGATTGTGGCCCCGCAGGATGCCGGGGCTTCGGGGAGCCGTGGGCGGCAGGATCAGCCGTAATTAAAACAGCCTGGAAAGAAAGGGTGGATGTAAACTGTGCTCCTTCATTTGGGCGCTTTGATCCCGGCTTTAGTCACCGGCTTGGTACGTGAGGGCTGTGAGTAAGGACAGAGGGCTGTACCCTGTGGGCTCCCACAGCCCACGGCCCAGCAGGTTTTGGGGTTGGACCCCCACCCCCGGCAGGGCTGCACCGCTCCCCGTCAGGGATGGGGAACAGTCCACAGGGTTGCACCCAAGTTTTGAGGCTGGTTGTGCACCTGCGGTGACAGCAGGGACTGCCCATCTCCAGACGTGCTGTTCGTGTCCCAAGAGGTCGGGTCAAGGATGAATCTCCCCGTTTCAGAGCCCTGCAGCCAGCAGGGACATCCTGAAGACACCCGTGTCCCCGGCTGCAGCATCACCCCATGGCCATCCCTGGTCCCATCATCCCAATTCCAGGTATCTCAGCCTGATGTTTGGAGGCAGAGGAAGCACAACTGACACAGCAACGCCGAGGGATTGGCTTTGGTTCAGTGCCACTGGGGTTTATTTAGGACCATGCTGGACGTGGTGTCTCTGTCATGGCAGTGCTGGGGGGGTTGGGGCTGCCCCTGCATGGGTCCAGTCCGTGTGCTGGATATAAAATAGCTCAATGAAACCTCAGCACTGAATCACCAAGGATGAAACCAGCCTGTCCAACAGCTCCCGAGCTGAATTTTGGCTGGTTGGTCTGGAAATGAGATTAAGGGCAATAAACCCAATAAAACCACCAGCACCAACAGGAATTACAGCTGGGTTTTGGGATAGGCCAGTGGGTCCCAGCCCTAGTCCCATCCCACTGAGCAGCTGAGCTCCTGCTCCTGGGCATATGGGATGATGTTTCCTTTCCTGGGGGTCTGCCCTTGTCTCATACTTTGGCCCTTCCACCTGTGGGGCTCAGGTCCCTGTGATGGATTGGAAGGATTGTGATGGATTGGGAGGAGTGTGATGGATTGGGACGAGTGTGGTGGGTTGGGATGAGTGTGATGGGTTGGGATGAGTGCATTGTCCTACTTCTGCTTAAGGCAGGCAGCAAAAATCCAGGTTTGGGAGCAGTGTCTGCCCCACTCCCCCCATGCAAAGCACCTAAATAAGATGCAATAACCCCTTCAGCAGTTCTTCGCTGCGAGATGCATTTCCAAGCCCTGCCTTGCAAAGCTCTCGCCTCGTTGCTTCCTGGTTCGTGATAAACCTTCCTTTCTGTCAATAACCCTCACTTTGGTGTCGTCCTGGGAGGTGCTGGCACCCCTGGGGACCTGTGGCACATCTCTCTGGCTGAGCTGCGGTCGAGGGCGCAGCCTCTCCGCTGTCTCCAGGCTTCCAGGTGGCTGTGGAGGCACTTCAGGAGAGGCAGCTGTGCTGCAAGTGCCTGTTCCCTGTTCCTGGGCTCTCCAGGCTCGTTAACCTTTGGGGATAAGAGGATTACAGCAAGTCACCGGCTTAACTCTGCGGCTGCTTTACGGCCCCACATGGCGGGGTAACACCGGGGCTCTCCCAGTGCAGGAAAAGCAAAATCAGCCCCTTTCCCCAGCAGCTGGGGAACAGTTTTGGAACAGGCTCACTTTTTGGGGTGATTCTTGGTGGTTTTGCCCAATTCATGGGCACAGCTATTTTAGACTCCTTTGGGGCAGACTCGGTGCATTGACACCTTTGGCATCACCCCTTCAGCACAGCATCAGGTTCCTCCTGCATTAGTCAGGAACACTCGATAACTCAGCATCGAGTTCCAGCTCCTACAGGAAAGTGCTTCAATTCAGAGGCATCCCTGGACAAACAGCTGTATGGAAGCAGGTGCTTTCCCCAGGAGGATAGATGAGATTTTTGTAAGGTTTTAGGGCTGTGTGGCTACAGGGATTGACTGAGTTTCTCTTCTGGCATCAATGCTGGTGGCGGGGCCGCTTCCTGCTTTTCCAGCTGAGACTTTTTTCCTCTGCTGGAGACAGAGGGCTCATGGACACAGGCACAGTCCAAGTGCTCCTGTGAGGGTGAAGCAGCTTAGTTGAATCTGCAGGGGCCTGGCGAGGAGGAGGAAGATCCTCATCAAATACAGCGACTCTGTTTCGTAGCCCATCATCACATGGGAGAGACAACCGACCCCTGTCTGGGGTCATCTTTTGGAATAAATTAATAATTTAACACGTGCTGTGATCAAACACATCAAAATATAGATAATCCTCCTCTGCTAATCACATTGCTCTGGATTTCTGCTCCATCAAGATGGGCATTGTGGCCGCCACTCCCTCCTTGCTCGGGGGCTGCATTTCCCCACGTGCTGTTTGCGCGCAGCCAAAAACACCCCAAACCACTCCCCCCCCTCTTGGTTCAAAGGCTCCTTGTGATTACACAAACAACCCTGGAATTTGGCATCTCGCTGTCGTGCTTTAATGTTCCCGGGGCACGGAGCTGAGTTCAGGCTGCAAAAATGCAAAGATTGGTTTCCTGGGACAGGGACAGGCGGGAGCACCGGCAGCACGGATGGGAGGGGGCTGATCCTGACAGGTCCTGCTGGGGACAGGGGAGTTCCATGGGCTGCTTTGTTTGAGGACAAAAAAGCCTATTCTGATGTGTTGCAAATGACTTCAAGGTGACATAGGAGTGCTAAAATCCACGGTATTCCCCACTGCACTTTGGGGAGTGTCGGGTAGCCATGGGGGTCACACTGTGTCTGAAAGCTGCTCTCCCTTCCTCTTGCAGGCCATCAGCATCAGCAAAGCCATAAACAGCCAGGAAGCACCAGTGAAGGAGAAACATGCCCGCCGTATCCTTTCCTGGAGAGCACCGAGGAGATCCTGGGCGGAGGCAGGAGGGGTTTGGGGCCATGGAGGTTTGGGAGGCAGGAGAACCACACAGAGCTTGGCTGAGGGGCAGCATCGTGTGGGCTCATCCATCAGTGAAAAGGCAAACAAGAGCCTATAAAACTGTGATTCTTTGGCAATAAAATGCA
>JAWWES010000037.1:10982127-10992784 GCA_035583135.1 Lophotriccus pileatus
GCATCGTGTGGGCTCATCCATCAGTGAAAAGGCAAACAAGAGCCTATAAAACTGTGATTCTTTGGCAATAAAATGCAGAGGGTCCTGGTGTGCCCCCGGGGCAGGGGGAGGTGCAGGAAAAAGATGAATGGGAGTCATATCTGTGGGTGCAGCATCGCACTGGTGGTCTCTGTTCACCCAGTGTGTGTCCCCTTTTTAATGGAAGTTGAACAAAAACAGTGCCCTGCTCCACTTGTGTCCAGTTGGCCTTGACTGCAGGGAAGGGATCATCCTGGGCACACACCACGAGAAGGGAGCGTTCACCTTCTGGTCCTACGCCATCGGGCTGCCCCTGCCCAGCAGCGCCATCCTCAGCTGGAAGTTCTGCCACGTCCTGCACAAGGTCCTGCGTGACGGACACCCCAATGTGAGTGTCCCCTCTGGAACATCCCTCCTGAAAGTTTTGCCTCTTGAGATGTCCCTCTGCACAGAGTGTGGGTTGCCTTCCCTATCCCAGACACCCTTCCCAGGCTGTGGGGCTGTGAGGGCACTCTTATCTTGCACCTTTGAAACCTCCCTGCGCAAAGCCCCGACCTTTGGGTGCCACTGAAAGGCTGGTAGTTCTCACAAAGCTGGAGTGGTGTAAGGATTGGATCCATCCTCTCCCCAGTGCCAGGGCAGGCAGGCAGGTGCTGTCCTGTGCCAGCTCTGCTGTGCCACATCCCTCCTGTTTTTGCCCCCAGGTCCTCCAGGACTGCCAGAGGTACCGCAGCAACATCCGAGAGACGGGAGACCTGTGGGTGAGTGGGGTGAGTGGAGGTTTGTGCCTCCTGGGGGGTTTGGAGGTTGATGCTGAGTGACATTGTGGGCACAGAGAGGGTAAAGCACCACCTCAGATGTCCCGTGGGGCTATGGTTGTGTCCGTGGAGGAGGGTACAGGAGCCGTAGGGCTGGTGCAGGTTCACTGGCACGTGTGGGCTCTGCTGGATCTGGATTCCCCATGTTTCCCTTTGTGTCTCCACAGGGCCATTTGCACGACAGATATGGGCAGCTGGTGAGCATCTACACACGGCTCCTGCTCACCAAGATCTCCTTCCATGTCAAGGTGAGACCCTGTCCACCTTCTCACCTGCTGTACCTGGGGACAGGGCATTGCTGGGGAATGTGTTGCTGCACCAGCAGAAATATGAGCAGCAACTGATGTGTTTGGTTTTTTTTCCTTTTCCAAAGCATCCCGAGTTCCCCCCAGGCCTCGAAGTGTCAGATGAGGTGCTGGAAAAGACTGCAGGGACAGATGTGAACAACATGTGAGTGTGCTGGCACCTGCAGGGTGGTGTAAAAGCAGGGAGCAAAACCCCCGGCTGGAGCCCTTGGCATCGTGAGAACCCTCAGTGCACTCGAGCAGCCGGAGCAAGGATGTCTCTGCCACGGAGTGATGGAGTTGTGGTTTGTTTTGGCAGCTTCCAGCTGACGGTTGAGCTGTTTGACTACCTGGACTGTGAGCTGAAGCTGTCGGAGTCAGGTGAGGAGGTGGCAGGTCCCTCCCGCTCGCCCCGGGGCTCTTGAGCAATAGTTTCGCTCTTTGGTCGGGAATAAAGTTCCAGGAGGCTGAGGTTGGAAGCTTGAGTCCTTCCTCCTTCTCCCAGGAGATTTCTGAGCTGGATTCCCCTGTTGGTGCTCTGTAGGGGCAGTTGTAGGAAAATATTTAAGGAATGTGGATGATTTGAACCCACCTGAGCAGTGCAGAGTGTGCCACTCTGAAATATGTTTTTATTTCCTATTGGTACAGCCATATTAATAATATTCATTACCCAAATCCTTTCTATCCCCCAGAAGCAGAGGATGGGGCTGTACCTCTTTCTAAAGGCTCATTTCCCCCTCTTTGAAATGCCTCCGGGGGGGGCTGGAGGCCCTTGCCCACCTTTGCATCTCTTGCCTCCTTCTCCAGGAATTTTTAGATGGCTTAGAAATGTGGTGGATTCTTTCTCTGTCAAGAGTCAGGAACGCGGAGCTGCCCTGGAAAACAGGGCACAGCAGGCGAGACCGTGCTCCCAGCTCCCGTCAGCCTCCCGCTTCTCCTCCTGACCCAGTTATACAGAGAATTTATATTCATAAATACTTTAAAGCTGAGCGGGGAAGAAGCCAGGGTGGATATGCTTGGATTTCTGCCAGGGGAAGGGATCTGTTTCCGAGCAGGGGCAGGCGAGGCTGCGGTGCCTCGTCCCCTGCCCTGGGATCCTCCCAGATCCTCTCACGATTAAATAGAATGGAACAAACCCTCTCGCTTCCCCCAGCTGCATTATTTGCATCAGCTCAAGGGCAGCGTCCCGGGATTAAATCCCTCCTTTTTGGGGTCAGGGCAGAACTGAGCACCCCCTTTCTCTGCCACCATGGTCCCTTCGGGTGTTTGTCTTGCTCGGGGTTGGGGGAGTTGTTCCCAGCTCAGCACCCTGGCGTTTTCCCGGCAAAGCCACATCCGCCGTGGTTAATGATCAAGCGGAGTGGCCGGGACGGGGCCGGCTCTGCAAACACGGGGCCGGTGCCTCACGCTGCTCAACCCCTCAGTTTTCAGGCAGCTCAACACGTCGATGGCCGTGTCGCAGATGTCGGCGGTGCAGTGCCGCCTGGCCCCCCTCATCCAGGTCATCCAGGACTGCAGCCACCTCTACCACTACTCCGTCAAGTTAATGTTCAAGCTGCACGCCTGTGAGTCCCGGGATGTGCTCCGTGCTGGTCTTTTCCAGGGTCGGGCCTCTGAATTCGGGGATCAGGCTTGCATGGATCGAGGCATCCATCGCCATGTCCCAGCCGGGCTCTAAGGGCCTGCTCCATCCCGTGTAGACATTCCAGATAAAGGAATTAGAAGGACTTGTCCTTGATTAATTCAAACCCATGTGCCTTGGCCTGCCAGCCCCCTGCACAGCATTGCTGGGCAGCACAGTGCCAGTGGCCTTGGTGGGTATTTTGGGGTTGCCACATCTGCCTCTCCCTGCGCCTCTCCCTGGTCCCTGTGCCAGGGATGGGGATACCCCCACTCCCACCCTAACCCCTCACATCCCACTCCCACCTGGCCTTTATCCCACTGGCTTTTGCAGCAGAGGGCTCTGGGTGCACGTGAATACATGTGCAGCTGGATCAGTCACGGCTGTCCCCCATTTCCCAGGTCTGCCGGTGGACACGCTGCAGGGCCACCGGGATCGCTTCCACGAGCAGTTCCGCAGGTAATGCCGGGCCAAGGTGTGGCGATGGGGTCCCCTCCCTCCTGCCAAGCCACCTCCCCTGCCAGCAGTTTGTCTTTCCCTCCTCTCCAGCCTCAAAAACTTCTTTAAGAGAGCATCCGACATGCTGTATTTCAAGCGGCTCATCCAGATCCCTCGGCTGCCAGAGGTATGGCAGGATTTGGGGGGGTACTTGTTGGTGATCCTTTGGAGATCGTGTGGGTTCAAGGTGCACGGGATGGGTTTGTGGTCTGGGGACGCTGCAGAGGGACCTGCTGGCTCTGTGAACAGCACAGGTTTGGCTGCCTCTCTTCCCTGGCACTCTGCCTCCTGCAGTTCCCAAACGCCCCCGTGATACCACCAGAACTTCTTGTCCCAACAGAGCCCCCCAAACTTCCTGCGGGCATCTGCACTGGCCGAGCACGTGAAGCCAGTGGTCGTCATCCCTGAGGAAGCTCCTGAGGATGAGGAGCCAGAGAACCTCATTGAGATCAGCACAACTTCCACCACGGAGCCACAGGTGGGGGCACAGGGCTGGAATGGGGACGCAGGGATGGGAGGACAGCAGGGACAGGCACCCGTAGCCTGGCTCAGCTCAGCACCCTCTGTCTTCCCCAGATCACCTCGGATCTATTTGAGCAAACCTTTGGGCCCCCCAATGGCGTTTGGGATGACAGGTATGGGGGGGGTCCGGCGGTGGCGGAGGGGAGCGGCCGCTACCGCGTGGGACCAACCTGCCTTTCTCCGCAGGGACGCACAGATCGAGAGCCTGAAGAAGGAGCTGGACACGCTCCGTGCGGAGATGGAGAAGATCAAACTGGAGGTAAAGCCCGGCTGGGGAGTAGCTGGTGCGGGGAATGCGGTGGAAACCCCAAAGGGATGCAGCAGGAGTGGGGTCCTGGCATCCAGCACTGTGAGTTAGGATCTCTCCCGGTGCCAGGACCTGCCTCCTGGTGGAGATGGGGTGGAGGCATGTGAGACCTGTCCCTTGCTGTCACAACCAGCTTTACCAGCGGGGACAGAGCAGCTGCAGGGGCAAACAGGGGAGATTTCCTGTGCATCCCACAGACCAAATTTCAGTGGGGCACCTGGATAGGGTTGCTGGGAGGGCATCAGTCCAGGGCCATGCCCCTGTGCCTGATAGTGGTGTCCTGCAGGCACAGCGATACATCACACAGCTCAAGGCACAGGTGAACAGCCTGGAGGGAGAAGTGGAGGAGCAGCGCAAGCAGAAGCAGAAGGCGCTGGTGGACAACGAGCAGCTGCGGGACGAGCTGGAGAGGCTGCAGAGGGTGAAGCAGGACAGCGACAGGTCCCAGCGGCTCTGCGCAGAAGCCGAAAGTAGGTGCCCTGCAGTGCCCGTCGGCCGCGGGCCGCCTGTGCCACGGCTGCTCAGGGGCTTCTCACCCCCGCAGAGAAAGCCAGCGCCACCGAGATGCGCTACACGAAGCTGAAGGAGAAGCACAGCGAGCTCATCAACACGCACGCCGAGCTCCTGAGGAAGGTAATGCTCTGGGCAGGCAGGGACCGACACTGCCTTGGTCCCTCTGACACTGCTGGGGGGGCTCCTGCCTACCCAGAGCCCCCCGTCCCGATCCCATTGCCCTGCACCCAGGGAACTCTGAGCATAGCTGGGGAGGCACCCCTTGAGTCCATGTCTGGTGGCAGTCAGCATTCTGGGTGCTGTGAGAAAGGCATCTTGGAGTTATCCTCTAAGGCAGTGTTCGGTTGGAACAAGTGTGGCAGTGGTGAGGGTCCCCTGTGAGCCCCGTGTCCCCACACAGAACGCCGACACCGCCAAGCAGCTGACGGTCACGCAGCAGAGCCAGGAGGAGGTGGCACGTGTCAAGGAGCAGCTGGCATTTCAGGTGGAGCAGGTCAAGCGAGAGGCCGAGATGAAGGTGAGCCGGCACAGCTCTGGATCCTTCCCTGCTTCCCTGCCAGCACTGAGACCTTCTCACCCTGGGAAATGCAGTAGCTGTGCACAGTTTGGGCTCAGGGAGTAGGGGTTGTTGTCAATGTCAGTCCCTGATCCAGGAAAAAGTTAGCATCAGGAAGGCATTGTTTAATACAGGCTTCATTCCCCTTGCTCAAATCTGCATTTCCTTCCACGAAGAAAATGCCTCAGTGCAAATTGGTGGGTTTGGGTGCTTTCGTTCTCTGGGTCCCAAGCTGGGGGCTGCTCTGGGGAAAGGAGCCCTTCCAGGAGACCCCCCTGCCCCACACCCAAGAGCCCCAAAACCCCCACCCTACAAAATGTGGCTGGTATCATTCCCACATCCCGGCTGCGTGCGGGTGCCGAGCGGGGCCGGAGCGTGTTCGCAGGGGCTGAGCCCCCGGCACGGGGTGTGGTTGCAGCTGGAAGACCAGAGCGTGCAGATGGAGCAGCTGCGGCAGGAGCTGGATGCCCGGCGGGATGAGCTGGACCAGGCACAGCGCTCCCTCAGCCAGGCCAAGCAGGTACAGGGCTTAGGATGAGCCCAAATCCCCATCACAAACCCCCCTCATGCAGGACGATGCTCCAGCCACCACTGCTGAGCCAGAGGTCCAGCAGCAGCACAAGGAGCCGTCACAGGGCTGAGCGTGGGCCCGGCTCATAAGGGACACGAGCAGGGCATCTCCTCAGGTGTCTGTTGGGCTCACAGCGTGCTGACAGGTGAGTGACAGGGCTGTCCTGGCCCCGTGGCAGGCGGGTGTGGAGCTCAGCGCGCAGGTGGAGGCCCTGCACGCCGAGAAGGAGGTGCTGAGGCGGTCGGTGAGCGAGAAGGAGTGTGAGCTGCTGTCCACGCGTGGCCTCATCGAGGAGAAGGAGCTGCAGCTGAGCCAGGAGGCGGATAAGGCCACGAGGGAGATCCGAGAGCTCCAGGGCAGGCTCCTGGAGAAGGTAGGTGCTATGTGAAGAGCCCATTGCCCCGCTACTTGCCAGGGTGAGACATGTTTGGGGGATGCTGAGCAGTTGGAGGGCTCAGCCAAGCCATTACTGATGTAACTGGTGGGGTATCACTTGCACCAGCAGTAATGGGATGCTTGGCTCTAATCCTGGAAAAGGGAAATGCTGGTGATGGGGGTCCTGTGTCCCAGTTGTACTAGTCACCTGTTCCTCCTGCCCAACAGAGTAACCAGGAGCAGAACCTGCAGCAGAAGCTGCTGGACGAGCAGTTCAGCATCCTGCAGGAGACGGTGCGGGAGGCGGAGGACATCCTCCGTGACGCCGTGGCCAAGCTGGACGACCCGCTGCACGTCCGCTGCACCAGCTCCCCAGGTAGGGCAGAAACACACCGTCCCTTCTCCCTCTGAGACAAATAACGTTGCATCTCAGCTTTCCCAACGCATTTTTTTCCATCATGCCCAAAGAGGCTGGGGCCAGAATTTTTAACTCTCCTCTCAGCACTGTTTAACTCAGGCTTTAGTGCTGTTCCTCAGCCAGGGCCATGAGGACTTGAGCTGTATAGGCGGAGTCAGCACTCGTGCTCATTCAGCTCCTCATCAGCCCGGCCGTGCTAACGAAGCTGGATTCATTCCAGATTACCTGCTGAGCCGGGCGCAGGCGGCGCTGGAGTCCACGGACGCCCTGGAGAACGGGCACGCGCAGTACGTGGCCTCCATGGCAGGTACCTGGGGCTGGGGCCCGGTGGCGTTGCTTCAGCTTGTTCGTGTTTCCATACATCCAGCAGCCCCCGGGCTGCCCTGGGGCTGTTGGCAACCGGCAGTGCCCTGGTGACAGAGGGACGTGGTGGGGGTGGTGGTTCCCATTCAAGCTGGAGGGGTCAGTAGTGACCTCCCCGAGCTCTTGTACTGATCCTTGAGTGCCTTCAAGGAGGGGCTGCAGTCCCTGACCCCGTCCTGTCCCGGCAGATGCCGCGGGGCTGGTGGGGGCCCTGGCCCTCTTCGCACACCTCACGGCCGACACCATCGTGAACGGCAGCGCCACGTCCCACCTGGCCCCCACGGACCACGCCGACCGTGAGTGCAGGGGTGCAGAGGGTGTTGGGGGGGACTTTTCCTCATGGGGGTTGTTTTTTAGGGAGGCCATACCAAAGCTCCTTTTGCCAGGGGCTGGATACGAGGCAGATCTTTGCCGGGGACAGCATGATCCCCCCAGCTCCCCGTGCTCCCCAACATTCCCTGCTCTCTAGTGCCCCTATGGTCATCACTTTGCTCCTGGAAACTCATTTATAGTCTTCTAGAAGAAATTTGCTGGATGCTGCTGATGCTCAGCGCCATCCCCACAGATGAGGGGAGGAGGGTGGCAGGGCTGGGTGGAGGGACCCTCGCCCAGCGAGGGGCCTGGCACCGACCCCTCCTCTCCCCAGGGCTGACGGAGATGTGCCGGGACTGTGGGCAGCGGAGCCTGGACTACCTGGGCGAGCTGAAGGACAGGCAGAGGCTGGGCCGTGCCGAGCTGGGGGACGTGCGGCGGGCGCTGAGGGGGGTCCTGCAGCTGGCCCAGGTAGGAGATGGAGCCCAGTGCACCCACCTTCCTGCCTGTGGGTGGCAGGGTGGGCTGGAGGGAGCATTTGGGCTGGTTTCACCCATGTGTGCCTTCACTCTTGCAGGCTGCAGAATGCTGCTTTAATTATTTAGGGGGGATAAAAGGGAGTCAAATACCTTGGTTTGTAATTATTTCTTACAAATATTCCCTTCTGTCTAAAACCTGCTGATGCCTGCTGCCTCCTCTGGCAGGAGCTGAGGCCCAAGAGCTTAGACATCAAGCAAGAAGAGCTGGGGGACATGGTTGAGAAGGAGATGGCCTCCACCTCGGAGGCGATCGAGGATGCCGTCAGGAGGATAGAGGTGAGACGAAGCTGCAGGACGAGCCACTTTGGTGCCTTGGGGCAGCAGAGTGTCCATTGCTCCTCCACCCTCACAGCAGCGTGACATCCAACCCTTCCTCTCGTGTTTCCCAATAGGAGATGATGAGCCAGGCCAGGAGTGAGAGCTCTGGTGTTAAGCTGGAAGTGAACGAGCGGTGAGTTTTGAGGGGTGACGTGTGACGGCCACGGGCAGGTTTGTGTCCCATGCCTGTACCCTGATGGAGAGTGCTCCAAACCAGGCTGGCTGGTCTCCAAAAAAGACCCACATTCTAATTGAGAACAAAGCCCCCTTCCCTGGATGCAGCATCAGGGGATGCTGAACGCTTTTCTTTTGTTTCCTTGCAGGATTCTGAACTCCTGCACGGATCTAATGAAGGTCAGTACTGCAGGAACCAGTCTGGGCTGTCAAAGACTGCACAAAACTGTCACTTGCCACCACTGACAGCATCAATCCTTCTCTATAAAACCCCCATCAAACACCAAGGCCTGTTTTCCTTCATTCCAGGCTATCAGGCTTCTTGTAACAACATCTACGAACCTACAGAAGGAGATAGTAGAAAGTGGCCGGGTAAGTCCACCTCTCATCTCTCTGCACAGGCATGAAAAACAGGAGAATCTCCCCCACTTTGCAGAAGCACTCTGGATTTCCTGGTTTCCCACGTTACCAGCACTCTGGCAGTGCCTTGCTAGAGATGGGCTGCTCAGCCCTGTGCTCTTTGCATACATTATTATTGCCCTTGCAAAACCTTGTACATCTAAAGATTATGGCCCAAACTTGCGTGGTTTAAACCAAACCCAGCCCAGCTTTGCAGGTGTGGGGCTCCAACACTGATTTTCTTGATAATTATTTAAGCAGGTCACTAAGAGCAGCATAAAGTGCACAGAAATGCTGTCCATGCCTTGATTTGTGGCTTTATATGTGAAATTTATATATATTGTTGTACTTTATATGGATATTTTATATGGATTTATATATTGTTTTATATTTGACACAAGTTAATCCAGGCCATCATATTCTCATAACAACAGGGGGCAGCAACAACTCAGGAATTTTACGCCAAGAACTCTCGCTGGACTGAAGGGCTGATCTCTGCCTCCAAGGCCGTGGGCTGGGGAGCCACACAGCTCGTGTAGGTACCCCCACACCGGGATGTTCCTCTGGGACACGGCTCCATGTGCTGCACCCAGGGCTGGCTCTTGCTTCTCCTCCACCCAATAATCCAAAGCATCCCACTGCTGAGCACCATCGCTAATCCCTCGTGGAGCATCTTTGCTGACTCCTTGTGGAGCCTCTTTTGGCTCATTGCTCATTCCAGGCACAGCATCGTGGCCTGGTTGGGACCACACGGTCACCCAGTTAGGGATGCCAGTTCCTCCCTGTTTGCAGAATATGAAATCAAATAATTCATGTCCTGGTTCCTGCTCAGGTGGTTGTGGATGGGGTGGTCGGGATCAGGGCAGGGTATCCTTGTGCAGGAAATGCGGAGAGTCTTTTGGACAAAGCTTTAAAAATCTCATTATGGAAACAAAATCCTCTCTCTGTCCAAAATGTCTGGATCAAGGCTTTGAATAATTGCTTTGTAAATGAGCTTTAATAATGGCTGGACTCGATGATCTTAGAGGTCTTTTCCAACTTTAATGATTCTGTGATTCTGTAATTACAGACAAAGCTGCTGGATCCAGGTCTGGTGCTGATTTGTAGGGATATTAGCGGGAGATGAATAATCTGCACTTGCCTTGTGGTGCAGGGTGTCTCTAATACGATCTCCTTCTGTCTGTAATGCAGGGAGTCGGCAGACAGGGTTGTCCTGCACACGGGAAAATACGAGGAGCTGATCGTCTGCTCCCATGAAATCGCGGCCAGCACGGCCCAGCTCGTGGCCGCCTCCAAGGTGGGTGTCCCAGCAGGATCCATGATTTTAATCCAATGTGTCTTCACCTGCATTAATATTCCCACACCCAGGGCTTGCCTTGGAAGTGAAGAGGTGCAACACCTCCCGTCTGCCTATGTAAAGTATTAATAACTAACAAGAAATCCAAAAAAGCAGCTGCAGGAGCCAGAATTGAGGAGGGTGGATTTGAGTCTTGCCACCTTCCCTGTTGGGGTGGGGGAAAGTGATGGGTAGAGGTTTCAGCGAGTGAACAGGGTCGGGGGAGGAGGATTCATAAGGCTTTTTACAGCAGATGGTTTTAAAATGCATATATTTGTGTAAAAAATACTTATTTTTTAAAAATTATATTTTTAAGATATATATTTTATATATTATTATATTATAGGTTATATGTAATTATGTAATTATATTAATATAGTGGTCACATGTTACTATATTTATATAATTTATATATATAAATTTTATAATTATATCAATATACAATATAATTTATTGCATATTATATAACATATAATAAAACAATAAACTAATAAATATGTCAATATAGTATATAGTGTATATAAATATATATAATAAATATAAAATTCAAATATATATTTCTATATAAATAAATATAGCAATATAGCGTATATAACATTGTATGTTATAATCTACAATTCTAATATGATTACAAAATGATTGTTTTTAATTTTACAGTTTATATATAGCATGTATATATTTATATGTCAATATTATATTACTTATAAATTATAGA